>KZ505927.1:538576-554349 GCA_002844005.1 Limosa lapponica baueri
AAAGACTTCTGGGAAGAAAAGAATTCTTCATTTGCATTGCAGCAGCATTCTAGACCAAATCCTTGGCACTAAAAGGATTTTATCCTATCAGGCCTGAACCTACAATTCGAGATTTCTCCTGCAGCGTCGACAAAACCCCCTTGCTCAGGGCAGCAGCGCAGGCAGCTGCCTTTCCCTCTTAGCCTGAGGGGACGCTGGTGAAATCACCACCGTCTGCTGTGGGATGAACATCAAACCCTGAATCATGGAGATAGCGTGTAAATTTTGTAGCATCATTTCTGTAAGTGAAAATATTCTATGAAGTCGTTTTTTTTTTCAACTAGTAATTTCTGGTTTTGCAACAACAGGGCTCCCTTCATTAGGAGATGGCTCAAACTCTGTAAGGAATCTCAGCTTTTCTACTGCTCTGCAAAGAGCCACTTCGCAATGGCTGTTTGGTAGCCCTTACCACACGCCTGGCACGTTCTCTGAAGTTGAAGAGCATCTTCTTAGTGACTTACTTTAGTGGACCTACCCAGGCCCACTCATGCAAAATTACCACCAGCTCAAAAGCCCCACAGGCTTCAGTGGCATAACAACCACGGGACACAGTACGTATGAATTAAGAACCTACGTACGTATGAATTAAGTACGTATAAATTAATGAACTCTGTACCCTGAGTAGTCAGGAGAGGAAATATGTTCAAATGGCTTCTTTACCTCTTGCTTTTTGAGGACCTAACTACACTAACCCCATTCCCAGGTCTAGGTTACAACACTCTCCACACACAGCCAAGCTCCTACAGCTCGAAGCCTCCTGTTTGGGCCAGGCTGTACTTGATCCTGCAGAGACGCAGCAGCGACAGGAGTGACAACCTCTTCATGTCACACCACGCAGGCAAACTGATGGCGACTGTGGTGTTCAATATTCATTGGGATGAATCATCTCGCATGCTTGCAATAAAATTCCCAGTGCCCAACATCCTCATGCTTGCTGCCTTTGGCATATGGTTTTAGAGGAAACAAACAGTTACGACATTCATCTGTCGCAGCCGACGAAGCAGTCCATGGGAGCACAGAGAAGGCTGTCATTTGGTCGTTTATGATCTGGTGATGAATATTGCATTAGGAACAAGGCTGGCTAGAAAATGGGGAAAGGTTAGAGTAATCGAAGGGGGCTCCCCCCACCCTCTTCTCTCCACTCTTGAGCCCCTTTGCTCCCACTGCAGAGTCCATTGTGCACATGCAGTGCCATCTGGGATTTCCCCCCCCTCCCCGACCCGTTACCATCTCCTGTGACACATATGTCTAGGTTTTCTGCTTTCATGAGGTCATTCAGAGCAGTATGAGTACGTTCTCCGAGCATTTTTCAACCCCCTCCTATTTAGAAACCAAATCCTATTCATTAAAACCTAAATCACTAAGCCTGCCAAATTATTATCCCCAGAATATCGCGTGTCCCAGATTCTCCCTGGGCTGGACCTCTCTTCCTACAGTCATATTCTTCAGGGACTTAAAGCAGTTGTTGTTTTCAGGGGGATCTGAAACACCGATAAACTGCTTGAAATGAGAAAAAACATGCAGCATACTAAAAATCTTTAAGCGGCTTGAGAGCTCTGAAATCACCATGTAAGCCTGACATTAAGGGAGTATGTTTGAAAATTTTGGCTAATAGCAATAACGTGTATATAAAAAAAGACCCTTTTTTCAATTCCCTGTAATGAAAAATACATTTTTCTGTGATGCATGAAATTGTCATAAGCTCACTGTCTTAAGAACTTCATTAGAAGTGAAATAAATTGCACATTAGTTCACTCCCTTCTCACATTGCACTTCAGCAGCTCCATTTACAGTACCACACACAGTTACGCAGTTGTGTATAGAGAAGTATTCTCTTCCTATTTTTGACTAGCATATACTTGTCTATTTAGAGCTTAAAATTGGAAAGATCACTTCATATACAATAAACAATAATAAAGTTTACAGCCATTCCTGAGCACGAGGTCTTCTTGCATCGAGAGCACATTAGTAAGGAAGAGCCAATTAAAAGGAACCCTGGGTACAGCTGCTCAGCCTGGTTTTCATTATTCCTCAGCACAGCACATGCAATTTGAACATCGTATGCATTCATATAAGGAAACTATATAGTAGTGAAATGGCTTTCTTTCATCCTCCCATGTGTAATTGGTAAATTCACCATGGTCATCCACAGTTGGGTTTTTGGTTTGTTCTTTGAATTTTGCAACTTGGTAGTATTTCTCATAGTTAAATGAAAAAGGAAACTTATTGTCTCTGTTAATGTGTATCAGGATCTATATCCTTCACTGCTGATGCAAAACGGCATTTCGTTTTTCATATTTATTCCATCTCAGTAAATCTGCCTGCCCGGTCCTCACGTTTTGATTTAATTTAATGCCTGCAAGATAAACCCTGTCATTTGTAATAATTTGTAAACCTTCATCTTTAAAATGCATCCAATCTGTCCTGCAGCCCTGTAAAGTATCTGTTAAACATTTTGCTTCAGCTTCCTCATGGTGTTCTCCTCTGATAAGGGCTGCTGATACACAGCATAAAGCTGACTTATTTCTTATCTCCATCAACATGGGTGTTGTTCCATTTCCAATTAAAAAAAACTGGGGCAGCAGCCACTCATCTGGGTCCAGGGAAACAAATGTCTGATAAACACTGAATCCATCAGCTGGGCAGCATCACTGCCTGAATCAGGCAGGGGATTCATGACAATAATCATTAAAATCTAAAACTGAAATTCATATATAATTTAATGAACTTTAAATATCTAAGTGAGATCAATCATTTTCGTTTATCAATCAGTAGATATTCATAAAGCACATTAGCTTATGTAAATTGTCCAAAAGAACTGGGCGTTCGCATTTGCCACAGGGAAGGAAAACACAAACCAGTACCTGTGTGACACCACCATTCAGATCTGACTGTATTAGGTGTTTGAATTGAAAATTGCTCTTGCTGCTCATCCCAAGAGCTCGAGCAGTATCACTTTTCAGCATTCTCCTCCAGAGTACAGGGAGCCTGGTATACAGGGGCTAGTAGCTGGGCATGCAGTCCTAGCCCAACTTCCTCCGAGTATTTATTCTATACAATTACAGGACATCATTAGGGAGTTCCTTGCATTAAAAAACACAACCTGGAAACCTGGAGTTTAAAATTCCAGTAAAGGGAAAAAACTTTTAGCTGAAAAGTACAATTTGCTAATAGTTAAAGGCAGATACTTTCCCCTGAACGTGGCAGTGCAAAGCACACTGAGTGGGATCTTCTCTTGCTCAGTATTAGCAAAAACTACATCCCCCAAACCCCCTCTGGCACTGGTTTATCTCCTTGGACTTTGCAATTCATTTCTGGAAGGAAGAGTTAAAAGACTTTGTGACAGCACTTCGGTCGCTTCCAGCTATGGTGGCTGCCTCGCAATCACTGCATCCAGGGCATCTCATAAAGGACGGCCATTACACTAAGTCCAGGTGGGATCTTGGAGGAAGAAGCAAGTGTTGCAAGCCCAGCAAGCCTGTAAGGCACCGCAGGCAGGAAATCCAGTCTGGACAGCAAATGGACACATTTTTGAAGGGGTCAGCTTCTGGTTTACACCCCAAAGCGACACAGCAGCATTTTCCAGGAAGTTTCTTCACACAGAGAAAAACCTCATTTTTCTCCATGAGAGAAAGATGCTGGCAAAAGAGCCCTTATCCTGCTATTTCAGAGGTACCTGATGGCTGCTGATCCCATCTGAAAACCTGACTGGGCTAGACGGTCTTAGCACTTTGGAAAATCTGTCCCCCAAACCCGAATATGCCTCCTACATCAGTGCTTCATGGCAGGAACTTTACAGGGGAATCTGGGCTATTTATTTTGCTACTGAAACTAGGAGAAGGACTCTTTCTGCATTTTAATTTGCTGTGAAACATATTGGGAATTTAAGTGAATAGAAATAAAGAGCATATTGTAAGAGAGCATGTGTTACTTTGAGAAATTAGGGAACTGGCAAAGAACAAAGCCTTGAAGTGTTACATACACATACCTATGTAACAGGTCCAAAGTATAAAATTATCACAGAAAAACTAGGAAATGGTGGCAGAATTAAGATAGGAAGTTCCCCTGCCTGCATCCTATGAAAGAAACAAATCAACAACCTTGACTTGGTAACAGATTTACCGTTCTACATGTTGTGCTTTCATCCTTGCCAAAATAAAAGGGAAACCATAAACTCATCGTAAACACACTCAGCAACACATTTCGTTTTGCACAGCTGCTAATGCATACAGACAACTTTCTTTGGTGTTTATTGTACATGAGTTCTATCAGTTGGAAAGAAACTCATAAATCAGAAGAAAAAATTGCTGTTATTTTTGAAGAATGATCTATGAGTTCAAGATGGTTTTATAGTCAAGGTACCGAGGACATTTTGTACATTAATTACTCAAAGTCTGCAGTGAGGTGGGTTATTGTCCACATACACTAATGGCTTTCAGAGTTTAATCTCTCATCAGTGGACCTCCTTTTGTGAAATCCCTAAGGGATTATGTAGTACTATGTCTAATCACTTGACAAATTTCATTTACTTGAAACTGAAGCTAGGTTTGAATTATACAAAGCACGTAGGAGAAAGCAGATTCAAAGTAGAAAAACAAAATCTGGTACTGGACAGTACCGGGATTTATCATTACATTCACATCTGAACTGTTTAACAATAAAATAAACAATTTACCTGGGGAAATGTACTAGTTGTGTATCAGTTCCATATGTCTGAGACACTCAGATAGCTTTAACTGACACACAACAGGTTCAAAAGTATACTATGACTCATGTAAAAAGGCAGTGGAAATTTAAATAATTTTGTTACTGCTGTAATGCTGCAAAAAAATACTGCTAGGATTTGTACAGCACTCCACTACACCGAATAGGGACATTTATTTGGTATCAATTATACGATGCAGAAACAAACCAGTCCCTTTGCTAGTGGAATTTACCCTCTGAAGTTCAGCATTCTAGACCAAATAAATCACCTGTAAGGCTGGGATGGACGAAACACCTCTCTCTTCCTGTGCTGCCATCTCCCTACTGCAGAACCACTGCCAGGGAATTGTTCCCTCCACTAAGCAGCAATTCTTGGTGATTAACATATCCTGAAATCTAATGTTGTGAAACTCACTGCATTATTCCCCCTTATCATAGCACAGGCAGATCTCTACATGAGCACAATTTGCCAGACAACACCGTTTAAAATTAAGAGTAGCGTTTGGCACCAAGCTAACTACACAAAGGTTGTGTGATATTATAATCTATTATACGTTATTATAACCCAGGTCTCCCACACTGCATTGCAAAGCCTTGCTACATGGCTAGTCTTGATGAAAACACCAGATTATGGCTCTGAAAACAACATGCAAACACACAGGCACACGCTACCTCTGTAAACCAAATTTACCAAAACCCATCAAAGACGCAGCAATAACAAGACTTCTTTTGCAAACATCATTTCTGATAGGGTTAGGACAGATTCAGAGCAAATACAGACGCAGACAGAAAGATTGCTGCTCTATTAATTTGTTGTCAAGCCATGCAGGAAAGGACGTCTGAAAGCCCGAAGATGCAGTAATGATTGTTTAAGAGCTATTCGAAAAAGTGACAAAACTGGCCTAAACCTCTTTAAGCCCCCTGAATGAAAAGATTTAAACAGGCTATTGTTAGACCCCTGGGTACCTTTTTTCTCTTGGCTTTGTTCTGCATTTTCCTCCGCTGCAGTTTCCATGGCTGGCTTCATACCATCCACCAAAAATGCCGCCCCCCCCTCCCCCCCCAGCAAGCACTTTTTCTCTTCGCCTCCTTTCTCACTCCCTTCCGTCTCCTATTTACGGCGGCGGTGATTGAGCGGCTCTGTTCTCCCCTACAGTAGATTACAGTCCTTTCCAAAAAACGCCAGAAAAGTCTTGTCAGCTTCAATTTCGCTCCGCTGACTGGTCCACGAGGAGCCGTGCCAGCCAGCGCTCAGCCATACGTCACCGCGGTCCCCAGCTATAAAATAGCCATCCTGCGCCCGACCCTGCCCCGGCTCGCCGCGTCGTGGGGACCGGCATCACCAGCAAGCACCCCCTTCCCCTCGCCCTCTGCTCTCCCCCCCGCCCCCCGCGACCCATCTCCCAAGGCTCCTGACGAATGTTAATCAATTCTCTGGGCGGTGAATGGATTGGTGACACCGGGAGGGGAGATATGAGAGAGAAAGAAAGGAGCCCCCCCCACCCCGGCCACCGTGGGGTGAGCCCCCCGGCCACCGTCTCTAAGGGGAGGTGCACGCCAGCACACAATCGCAAGGCTCCCTTTCCCATGGGACCTCGTTATTATGCTTCGCGTTTTGATTTATTCCACATGCCCTCTGCTCCTTCAAGGGGTGGGGGGGGCGACGGGGTCTGCTCTCTGTTTGCTTTCTTTGCCGAGTAAGTTCTGCTCACCCACAGCAAAAGACTGTGGTCATTCAAAAAAGCAAAAAAAAAGTGTGTGAGAGAAGCACAAAAGCACAAGTGGGCATATATATACACATGGAAAATTTAAATTCTTTCTCTGACTAGCAAGAGCAATGGAAAAAAAAGCACAAAAAGTCCAAGCAAGCAGAAAGGAAACAAGCTCAAGTGACTTGAAATGCACGTGGAATACTTTAAAGGATAAAATGTTTAAGAAAACACAGCTTGGGTTTTCGAAAGGATGTCTGCCATTAGAGACCTTCTAAGCCATGCTTAGAAGTGAGTGCAGAGTTGCTGCTAAGCACACGTTTGGTCACTCCCCTAAATCAAGACAGACTGTAGCATGATCTAACAAGCCGTACTAACCTGGCCCTGGGAACAACACAACCAGGACACATCTACATTGCTCTGCACGAGGTGACTTTAGGTGTCCTCAGCCCACCCTGAGCAGCCCCGTGCCCGGGAACCACAGACCAGGCATCACCACACAGGGGTATTATTCACCTTCCAAACCCCAAGACAACTGACATATTTAAGGCTGCACTGTACTGAAGCTAATTAACCTTGCCTATTACTTTGCTTCTCTCAATGGCCTCACAGGGTGCCACACTGCACAGGGCAGACATGCCCAAAGGCACCCCTTTTTGTGTGTAGGACGATGGAGCAACCATGGAGCAAGGGCCTTTGGGGTCTGGCGGGCTTCGCTGGTCCAGCTGCCGCAGCCCATTCTGCAGGCTGCAAAGACGCCGAGCAGATTCAGCAAATGCTGGGGATGTTAAAACCTACACGCCGCGTGTTCCATGTAACAGATTCAACCAGGAGAGTGGGAAGAGGGAAGCAGTCCAAAGATTTGTAGCTGCAATTCAGCCTCTTCTGGTTAAAGTTACTACACCCACAATTTTGCTGTGCATTTTTATTTCTATAGATGCCTAGCGAAAAGCACAAAAAACCTCAGACCCAACCTTTAGAGAAAGTTCCCTTCTCTTGCAAGAAATCAGTGCGCAAATCCTCTTTTCTCACCATGGTCACCATAGCTGTCACTTTGCTTTAGGCATTTGTGCTCAGACATATGCTTCAGCCCAGCTGCCAAGAGCTCTTGGACTTATGCTAAGGTTTCATATCACAGTATCAAAACTTGATGTCATGCATTTGCCTAAGAAGTTTTCCTGGAGTCCAAATCCTGGAAAAGCCTGCAGTGGAAGCTCCCACCTCAGCAGACCTTTTTATAAGCAGGAAGAAGTTAATCTGTGGAGGAGATGAAGTATCCTCAGGAACCAGCAGGAGGCAATGGGTTGGGTTCCTGAAGGTAAATCCAATCAGCAGCCCCAGCAGAGACCTCAACTCAGGTGCAAGGCATATTTCTCCAATCTCCTTCTCCAACGCCCACACAGCAGTCCATACAACACATATTGAAATCCCTGCCCAGCAAGACCATGTACCGCAAACATGCTCCCTCAAGGAAACAGCTGAGAGGTGAAATCATAGGTGATGTGTCTGCCATATTCTTTTAACCATTACTGAAAGTTGATCAAATCCCGCAGTCCAGAAAGGAAAGAGAACTTCTTTACAGTTGGGATGATTATACAAAGAAAACGTTCTACAAAGCCTGTGTTTTTTCCCCATTTAACATCAGTAAGACTGAAAATCCATAGCAAACACACCCTGCTTGCTGAAAGCCACACAAATTTTAGTCATTGGCCAAAACAGCTGATTGCCTCTGACATTAAAATTCCCTTGGAATTTCTCATCATTCAGTCTGTACTCCTGCTCGCTGCTGTCATACTCTGTATTTCTGCTTCCTAATGATCTTTGCTTACTTTGGAAGGTCTAAAAGTTTAAAATGCTGAAACCTCTGACTACCACAAATCACAAAAGGCCTGTTTAAAAACTAATTCAAGTGGTATAATATTAATACATTTAT
Organism: Limosa lapponica baueri; assembly: GCA_002844005.1. Taxonomy (NCBI): domain Eukaryota; kingdom Metazoa; phylum Chordata; class Aves; order Charadriiformes; family Scolopacidae; genus Limosa; species Limosa lapponica. The sequence goes on from KZ505927.1 coordinate 546,962, forward strand.
CAGTATAAATACACAGAAAACACAAACATCTCCTGGAATTTCCTTTCTTTAAACAGAAAACACATTAGACAGAACCTCTGGTTACAGACTGTCCCCAGAGGAAACCCGCTAACAAAGCCCTCCACTCTGTATCACTGAGACCTACTCCTTCAAACAGTTGCATGTTTTCCTGCTGGCGAGCAGATTTTGTCAGGCAGGCTCAGGACTTCAGAGCAGATGTTTTACAAACACAAAACTAACAGACTAGGAGATTATTTCCCCTACTTTCTCCTAGGATAACCCCCTTCCCAAACCAGCAACGAAGAAGTCAGTGCACAACACCAGAAGTGCTTGAACTAAAGATTTCAGAAGCCATCAATCCCAACTATTCTAAAGCATTAATTCTACCTACTAAATCATCCTTTAAAAGCTGCAAGTGACTCATGAGTGTAAAGTTCCCCTCCTTCCCTTCCTATTACTTTCCAGATTGCTGGAATGTATGATGGGTTTTAAGCCCTTATCTTAAGTAATTTCTTAATCTTCAAACCACTGTCCCATCACTGATAAACACAGCAGAGAAAACAAACTATATGCTATTTCCTCCAGGGCTAACATGGGTGCTGATCTTGTGCTTCAGCCATTAATCTCAGCCAGCAAGTAGTCTCATCCAACACTCCCTCCCTTAATCAGATACATCCTTTTTATAGTATTTGATGAGACTAGAGACATCAAGTCTATGCCTGTGACAACAGAGCAAAACACAAAGCCACAAAGGCAGAAATTACAAAAAAAAAAGCCTTTAAAGACTGATATTCAGCAAAAAACCTGCTGAACAGACCAGGCTGATTTAGATAACCAGCAGCCAGAGAAGGCAGCTAGTTACATTTCAGGAGTTCAGCCCAGCATTTTATTTGCAGACAAAATAAAAATGAAAATGGGGAGAGGGGCTGAGCAGTAAGGGTTTCTGAGCCTCCAGCCAAACCTCAGGGTGAATCGCAGTGGAGCAAAGTATGTGAAGGCATTGCACACCCAGCGACATTCACTACCAAATAGTTTTTTAAAAAAAGGTTTTAACCTATTTTATCTAGCTTTAAAAAAAAGCATTTAATCATTTAGCTCAGTCAAGTAAAATAGTACAATTGCACAAATTAAAAAATAGTATTAAAAACCCAATTCTGTTCACGTGCCAATTCCCTTTGAACATCTATCTTTAATGTCACTGCATCTAGTTTACATTCCTGAAGGCTGAGAAGCTCTATCATAAGCTACAGCAAATTCTTCACAAGCTTTCAGGAGATGAATACACACTTGCCATTTCTACAAAGGCTTCGCAGAGCTGTAGTAAAGAGTGTTCTTACATACTTCAAGAGCAATTTGAGATTAGCCTATGAGATGTGAGACTCAGAACTTAAAATACAGAGACTGTCCCTCAAACAAGACTGGCATGTATTCCATACAACTAATTTTAAAGACAACTTGTAGAATACTTTCTTTTTTTTTAGAAAATATGCAAAGACATTTAAGAGAAAGAACAAATACATGTGCAGCCACTTGGTGTATCTCTCAATGTAATTGCTTATGTTCAGACCAGCTTTAGGCCAGTTACCTAAGACTTGAGTATAAACTCCAATCTGAATGTGTATGCAAAAGCAGGCAAATTTTCCATGTGGATAAAATCAAAGCATGACAACAAGCTTTTAGTCGTGTGGCAGTCGTATACCTGGCAAGTATTTAAAAAGAAGACTGGGGCCTGTTCTTTCAGACATACTAAATTACTAAGGAAATGAAATCTAAACTAATGAACAAATAAGGAAAACCCTGCACTTTTACCACAGTATAAAATATGGACTACTAAAAAACATGAGTCTGCACTGCACTTTGGGATCTCAATCTTGGATTTCGGTAGAAAGGGCAAAACTACAGGCTTAAGTGTGGATAGTGGTTATCTTTGCAACCAAAGAAAACATCTGAGTTAACTGATGCAGGTAAGTCCAGGAGGGTGAGCAGACCTTAACCGTGTAAAGGTGCCAGTCCTGTGACCCCTTTAATAAAGCCACATGAAGATGACAACAGCTGCTGCCAAGCTAAATGCCTGGCGGCAAGCAGGCAGGCAAAGTGGATGTCGTTCAGTTGTCGGGTTTCATACATTTCTCTGGCCGGCCTGCTCGCTTCCAGCTGGACCACTGCTTCAGTCCACGGCAGTCACAGCCACTGGCGAGAATGAAAGGCAATAAACAGCCTAAATCCAGAACATACACGGATGGCTAACCTTTGTTTGAAACATAAAGGGGGGACAAAAAAAAAAATCCCCTAAGGAGTGAATAGATGGTTCTGTACGGCTTTTCCAGCGGCTGAGGCTCATTGAGTCCTAGTCTGAAAGAAGACTCAAATGGCAGAGATGTGAAAGCTATCAAAGAAAAAAGCCTGAAGAGCTATAATCAAAGTCAAAATGAAAGCAAAAGTTGATGATGTTCTTAAGCAGCTGGGAAGCCCATTTCTGCTTATGAAACGCAGTCAACAGCAATGGAATTAATTAAAATAAATGTGAGGTATTATTTATTTATCCTAACTAATAGCTTTAATAAGGTTTTTTTTCTGGGTGTAAGAACACCCCCAGTCTCCCCAGGTATGTTAAAGAACACTGCTGAGGAAAATAATTCGGAACCCTGATATACAGAACACAGGAATCTCAACTACGCTGAAGACTTTTGAGAAAAAGCGGTAAAAATCAAAATAAAATAGGTAGCATTTGAAACTGAGCTGGAAGCAACATCACCTCCTGCACCCTTCTTCTGCGAGGCTGCCTGGATTAGCACCATGCTCTTGGCAAGCCAGACAGAAACACGCTGATGAACTAGAGCCTACTTATAGTACAGCTGAAAGAGCATGGAAATATAGGAAAAGCTAAATGAAAAATTAAGAGAAAGTAGGAGAAGCCTCTAAACGTTCACATGGTATAAATAAACATCACAATGGGAAGAAATGATTTAATATAATGAAAAGAGGATGCAGTTGAAAGGGAAAATGCAGACTAAATTCCAGGCAAAGTTCCTGACATCAAACCAACCTCTAAAGGAAGCAATGAAATTTCCTCTCCTGTGGGACTAACCACCTTGGGATGACAAAGACTATGAGCAAAACAAAAGCAAAGACACCCCACCATCTCCCCCTAGAAGTAGGTTTCATTCAGCAAGCAACATTCAGAGCACCAGCCTCAATGGTTGTCTTCAGCTTCTACTCCGACTCAACAATTTTATGGCAATATGGAGTTTCCTACAAGTGTAATGCGTGGCAAATTTCAAATGCTCTAAATTTAAAATTGGGCAGCAAAACAAGGCTTTGAGTTACCCGATCTTATACACATTTTTTGTTCAGCAGTGGCAACATCCTCACATACATGACTAATACATGAAGTCCTTCAACGGTGCTTCAAATGCCTCTCCATCATTTTAAGGGATAGATTCTTGATTTTGGCACACATAACGGCTTTTTTTTTTTGCTCTCTCTGTCACCTTTGAAACAGAGAGGAGATGCTCAGCTGTCATGCTTGTCTCTCCATCCCTCTGCCTCAAGTCACACATTTGACAGCAGCAGGAATGCTGCAGTGCTGCAGGAAACCAATAGGCTCAGGTCCTTTGTCTTCATTCCCTTAATTCTGCACCTTAAAGACAATTCTACCCACTTAGCTTTTGATATGAAACCTCTCCTCCAATACTGTTGCCAAAGTCTATTGCCATCTCAGAAGACTAACAAGAGTTCTTAATACTTGGACACACTGAAATAGCATCCTAGATATTTATCTCGCTCTTACGAGCACTTCTCCGTAAGTACCTCTTGTACTTGTAGAAGAGCTATTTCTGCCAGCGTTTTTTAGAAGGCAGCAAAGGTATCAATACAATACACTCCTAATAAGCAGCTAATACAGCTGCTTAGTCTCAGAACGCATGAGAGTCGAGACAGTATCAGTATCGGGAGGCCACCTGTTGATTTTTTTTCTTTATTGATCTATAAATAAATCCAAACTTCACTGAGTTCAGCATTGACACAAACTTATTCTTCTGCTCCACAAAGTCAGATTTAATCAGACAATCCTGTGTTAACTTTGCATCCAGTTCTGATTTTCAAAATTGCCCTCCCACTCTTTGCATAGACTTCAGCATCCCACCTACAATCTCTCATCTATTCAGTGCTCGTTTTGTTCTTCAGTCTTGGCCTCAGTCCAGTCTTTTCACAAAGCGTGGAAAAAAAGCAGGGAAATATAAAGAAGTACAAAACCCTACAGCTCCCCAAAAAGAAACCAGGGGGACTCATTATAAAAAATACCCCACACTGGAGGGGCATTGGGACAGACAGGGATGAAGACTCCTCCTGAATTCTGTGAAGGATTCCATGCATAAATCAGATATAGATATGTGTGTATACATATGCAGAAAACATTTATACATATACACATGTACATGAAGAAAACATATGCATATGATTATAAAGATATTTTTATTGAGCAGAAAACTGTATCAGCACCACTGGAACCACAATGAGGAATGCAAACTAATTTATAGAGTCATGCAATAGATACTAAGTTTGACAGTAAATGCACAACTATGCACCATCCCAGTGCTATGGCCAACTCCAGCTCAAGATTTCAGGGCCGAGAACCAGGTTACCCAGCATCAGACTGGATTTTGCAGCAGAACTAAACCACACAGTGAGAGCACCATTTCTTAGGCATCATTATCCGCTCACCTCCGTATCCCGGGTTGAAAGGCTGGCCCTACCACCACCAGCCTCAGCTGTATGTTGCTCAAAGATCCACCCCCGGATTATTGGGCAGTTGTACGTCAATGTTTTGAAAAGCCCATGTAATTCGGCAGTCAAAATGTTGACATAAAAGAAAGCATCAAAATAATGATTGGTACAAGGCACCAATTCATTGTTTAAGGCACCTTGTAAGTCACTGTTACTATAGCTGTTTCCCTGATACTGAAAATTCCTGTTCCAGTGTAATTATCCCAGTGTAATACTTCGGGAAAGATCCTGGACCGGTTCTGTCATGCAGCCCTGGACCACCTGTTGAATTGCAAATACAGTTTCTGTTCACACACAAGACACTAGTCATGAAATCCTCAGTTAAGACACTAACGAAAGGGTCCCCAATTAATCATTGTATTCTTTGCTAGAGCAGATATCCTCATTAGAAAAGCGGCAGGACATTAACAAGTTCCACTTTGAGGGTGTCCAATTAACTCATCGACTAAATATGTGCCAGGCAACTTCGAGCGGCCTAGCTTTTCCAATCCCCTTTTTTCTAGCGGCATCAATTGGGATCCCAGTCATGTATAAAGTAGCAGTTCTTTCCTCGCTTCACAATGCCTTTGAGAACGCCGCCGCCGGTGGACAACAAACAACAGCCGCTGAAGTGTTTAACAGGTCTTTCACTTGCACCCATAAAAAAGTTAAGTGTGCTCTTGGGGAGTTCTGCGCAATTGAAAAAAAAAAAAAAAAAAAGACAAAACACCCCACCCTCTACCTTATAAACAGGGAATAACTTAACCTGCCAACAACGAGCACGGAGCTCTGTTGGGATCATGTCACGCCCCAATTTCGGCTGAACCTCAGCAGTGGGTGATCCTGCATACAAAGCGAGCGCCGAGACAAAAGAGCTATAGGGTGAGTTAAGGACAAAGTAGCAGCTTTCAGCCTGGATTCCCAGATAGGCTGTCAAGTAAAATCCCTTGCCAGGGCAGGATTATTCTCCAGAGTACACACTTCCAACGCTTTGCCTCACCTAATTTTTTAAGTGTCTCAAGCTTGGAGCCTCTCGGTCGTTTCGCGGGAAGTACCGTTCTGCAGCCTTGGCAGGTTTCGAGGCTTGGCACAAAGGAGGGCTTGCACCATGGCCAGGTCCTCACTGTCACCAATGCAGAAGGAGAGGCTTCTCCAAAGGCAGCCAGTGTGGGATCCCAGCCTCCAAACTGGCCTCCCATCCCGCTACCTCAAAAACCACCCAGACTCTCTTTTTGGCAACGCCACTCTGACATTGTCTAGTTTCATGCCTATTTCTTTGTTTCTTTCCAAACATGACATTCACGTGTTTTAAACAGCTGAAAGGCATCGTTTCTGCACTTTGTCATGAGTCAGAGAGAAATTCATTTAGCACCTATTTTTCTTCATCTGTTCCTTGTATCGTTCCCATCCCATTTCATTTCTGCTCTCTGGGTTTCAGCACATTTGTAACCATCTCTCTTGCACTCAGAGCTTCCCAAGTGTAAACACTAAGCATTATCATTACGTATTTGCTCTGGAGACCCTCACATTCATTATTCAAAATGGCACTGGGCTCTCAGGAGTACTACAAACACATCTTATGCGTCTAACACCACTACCAATTCCCAAAGTACCACCATCTGCTCCACCTTTCTGCACCTTTTGGAGACGAAAAGGAGTTAATGAACTAGGGAAAGGGAGAAGGAATGGATATATTGGAAGAGTATAATTAAAGACTGGACAAAAGCACAAGGCAGAAACAACATCAAAGCCTCTGGCTAAGGTTCTTTCTTTGGTCTGTAGGAGAAACTGTGTCTCTGTATTAAAAAACTGCACTACATCAAGTGTGCGCTCACCATCCTGGAGGTGACCAAAGGCATGTTGCTCAACACAGGATACAGCTCCCCTCATTGCAGATCAGAGACTTGCCCATAGGTTGCAGAAAACGATCACAACTTCTCATGTCCAGCCAAAATCAACCAGACCTATTTGCTTGTTCACAAGTTTATTAGTACAGGGAATAATCTGTAGACAAACCACTACTTTAAAACTATTTCTAAGCACTTAATTCCAGCTATAGTCCTCAGAAATATTTAAACTAATTGTGTGTTCGAGTGTAGCACATACTTCTATTGCAGACAGAACATCACCAGATTGCAAATGCAATCAAAAGCCCATTTTCTTGGTTTAATTTGCCATTAGTACACTGCAGGTTTATAGAGCCAAACAAACAACTACCAACTAAATTCTCATTGCCATTTCAATCCGTTTCCAAGCAAATATCATAGCAACATTATCAGAACCTCGAGTTCATTTAATCCCAAATTCTCTATAATAAAACAACACTAACACCTGTTAAAAACAAAACAGAAAATGTAGTCCTCATGGGTAAACTGAGCATCTCCCCAGCTCCAGACCAACAGGGTCAGACTCCTGAGATACAACCTGCCATCTAAAGAGCTTTTCATGACTTGAAGAAAGAGAAGAAAAAACCCCAAATCCTAGGTTTTTATATACATCATGCAGTATTTAAAAAGTAGTACTTACAGATTTTTAATACATAACAAGCACCGGTGAATGTACTTAATTCAACCTATAATATAATCACATAAATGAGTGGTAACAGACTAAGCACCATTTCACAG
>KZ505927.1:561122-581967 GCA_002844005.1 Limosa lapponica baueri
TTTTTTTTTTAGGAACGAGGCAGATGGCCCTGGCTTCAAATATAGAAGACCCTCCTACACAAAACAGAGGTTCTGGCACATGATAGGTGGGTAGAAGGATTTTTCTGGGTACTTTCCCAGGAATGTGTGCGCCCAAGAGGTGAAGTAGCAGGATAAGAGAGAAAAGAGGAGAAAAAAACACTAGAAAAACAAAGCTGAGAAGGAAGAAGGAAGCACCAGAGCAGCAGGCTCAGAAGGCATGGTGACACCACATTTGTGACAGAAGAAAACGCAAAAAGCATAGTTTTCTGATGGCAGATGGGGAGTGCAAATGTACCTTTACGTGGGGATTCAGACTACCACATTGGCCACCATTTCTGAGTGATTAAAGACTCCATCCACCTCCCACGCACGTGGCAAAGCAGCGCTTCAAGTCCTGCAAGAGGCAAGGTCATGCCAAACCCACAGTGGGTTTCACCCCGTGACTGGACCACTTCAGGAACACAAACTGGAGCCTCTCCCATCCAAGCAGCAATTACTGGCAGTTGTCTTCTCATTCCCGGTCTTCCTCCCCTGTTGCCTGTCACAGACATGGGCTCGCTTTCTTTGTCTCCCTCCTGAATAACTCCTCCTGCTTTCAGCCTGTGCTTAATCCTCCAGGAAACCTCACTCTCCCGAGAAGAAGAGTGCTTCTGTACGTAATCTCCAGACAGCAGCTGTGACCCCGGCACCCAGAAAGGGGATCATTGTGCAGAACCGTGGTATCAGGGATGAACTTCCCCTCTTCCCCCCACCATTTATTTAAGGGCTGCTGGAAGCACGCTCCTAGTTTATGCACACTCACTGCCAGCAGAGATTTTCGCTGGCAGCTGTGGGGTGCTTGTGCCTTCGCCCTCGTTGCAGGCTACCCTCAGAAGCTGCACAACCATCTACTTTATTATTTTTTATTTTGCATTTTAACGGATTGAACTTCCCACCTGCCAACAGAAGGACCACTTGTTTTTTGCATTCAGTCCTCAAGGCTACAGCAGTATTACTGAAAAGTCACTTTGTCCATTTTTAATATCCAGAAATACAGAACAGCTGTAATTTCTTGTAGTCCTTTTGTAAAAGAGCGGGTTAGAGACAATACTAAATTCAAGGCTGCTAAGGCTTGGATCTGAACTGCCTGAAATAAATGCTTTTTTTTCTTCTTTTTTTCACACTCTATACCAGTTCTCAAAACACACTGTCCCACCAGCACCAGTCAGTAAAGCAACAGGTGTTATTTTAAGACAGAAGAATTTGAACAACGTAATCCTTCATGGCAGGCTTATCAGCCTTTTAGCACACTCAGCTTTTATTACTCTGACACAAGATAAACTTACGTAACAGCACAGAACGTACTAATTTACGGGATAACAACATGGATGTCGAGTTCAGAACACTGCACTTTTGTTTCAGGCTGTGGATATTTCCCATACTCCTAAGAAAGGCATATGCTGCGCAAACACTTTTAAAAGCATCCAAGTGGAATTCAATATATTGAAAGAAGCTAAAGTACTCTGGAGTGATTAACAAACACGCTCCAGCAGAATGGCACAAAAGGATAATTAAGGACTAAACCCACAGAGATAGTGAGATAACCAAAATCTCTTCAATTTCTTCTGCAATTTATCAGAAAAGCCCACTTGCCCATTGATGGTGTACAGGTGGATCTGGTGGTTCCAGATCACTGCAAGTAACTACAAACCTTCCCATCTTCTAATGCAAATCCTCACTTTTGGAGGACTTAAGTGCTCCTGTTTGGAAACAGTGAGGATATATCTGGTCACGAAGCTGAACAATACCCCTTTCTCTGCCTCCTTCCTTGGCTAACACTTTTCCCTCATGTGCAGAAGAACGCTGGAAGCCATCCACCCACGAGCTGGTCTCTGGCAGTAAGAGTCCGAGCAAAAATAGTATTAGAAAGACAGAGCTGTCTGAAATGGCAAAAATGCCAGGGGAAAAAAAATTTGCCGGGACTTCTTAGTTTTCCAAAATTAGCCTGTTTGACCTACCCTTCATCCCAGAGGACAAATACAAAACACCTTAAGGACAAAGAAATCCTTTTTTCCTCTAGCTCAATAAAATCTTTCCAGACTTTGCCTATGCAGTCCAAGGCGTCATCTCCCTGCTGAAACAACACAATTCTGGTGAAATATAAATGATCACCATTCATCCTACTGAAATGGATCACAGCAAAACCATTTTCTTTGCTCTGGTCCTTCCCAAAGTCTCGTAGCTTGGGAGACCCTCCTTGAACTAATGTTGATATCAAAGTCCACAAGCAGAAAAAAAAACCAACCAAAAAGCACTCATAGCACTTTCTCAACGGCTGAGACAGATTTTGAGAAGGGCCCATGTGAACCTCATGAAATTGAACAAGGCCAAGTGCAAGGTCCTGCACCTGGGTCATGGCAATCTCAGGCACAAATCCAGGCTAGGCGGAGAATGGATTTGAGAGCAGCCCTGAGGAAAAGGACTTAGGGGTGCTGGTTGATAACAAGCTCAACACGAGCCAGCAATATGCGCTGGCAGCCCAGAAAGCCAACCGCATCCTGGGCTGCATCAAAAGAAGTGTGGCCAGCAGGTCGAGGAAGGTGATTCTACCCCTCTACTCTGCTCTTGTGAGACTCCAACTGGAGTACTGCGTCTAGCTCTGAGGCCCCCAACATAAGGAAGACATGGACCCAGCAGAGCAAGTCCAGCAGAGGGCCACAAAGATGATCAGAGAGCTGGAGCACCTCTCGTATGAGGACAGGCTGAGAGAGTTGGCGTTGTTCAGCCTAGAGAACAGAAGGCTCTGGGAGAGACCTTTTTGCTGCATTCCAGTACTTAAAGGGGGCCTACAGGAAAGATGGAGAGGGACTCTTTATCAGGGAGTGTAGCGATAGGACAAGGGGGTTTAAAACTTTTTAAAGTTTTTAAAACTTTAAAAAGAGGGGAGATTTAGATTAGATATTAGGAAAAAGATCTTTACTCTGAGGGTGGTGAGACACTGGAAATTGTGGATGCTCCATCCCTGGAAGTGTTCAAGGCCAGGTTGGATGGGGCTTTGAGTAACCTGGTCTAGTAGAAGGTGTTTCTGCCCACGACAGGGGGATTGGAACTCGATAATCTTTAAAGTCTCTTCCAACTCTAACCATTCTATGATTTGCTGACCTTTAAAACACATCTTCCCTTCCCTCGTTGGACAAAATTATCCTTAAATGAGGTACATGCATATACACACTCCTGCTAACTTTGGCACACATCTTCATCATTTGTGATGAAAGACACTTTGCTACCATGAGCTGGAGAACAGCTGCCAGCTGTAACTCCACATAGGTGAGCCCTTCCCACTCATGCCCGATTCCCCTCTCTCTCTTTAAAGAGAAGCACTTGCTTATAGTCTATCTGCCATGCTAGTCCTACACTCAGAGGCTGCTCTCGGTATCCAAGCATTTATATGACAGTCCAGCCCTTCTACAGATGAGGTGTCTCCAATCAGTCAACAGGCTGAGGACCCCATCCCATAGTGACAAAACACTGCAGGCAGCAATGGACCATGAATATTCATATATTGCTATATCTCTTCATCATCAGCGAGCAACAGTCCTACTTCAGGTGGCTGGCACTGGGGTTGCATTCCTCATCAACTGCTTTGCAGTGAGTAAGCAGCTCTGAGGCAGATCTGTAATCACTGCAGATGCTGTTTGCCTGTCTTCATCGTGTCTACACAAGTGAACATATGGCCTTCTAGCACAAGGCCAGCTTATACAGTCATTAATTAGATATAATTTCAACCTGTCCAGTGCATCCAACACAAAAATCTGTCTTCTGGCAGGAATGCTCTTGTGCTGTAGAAACTTCCTCTCTTTGTGAATTTTCTCATCTGATGAGGAAGAGTTAATTCCTTTGCCTGTGACCAGAAAAATTTCTGTTTATTGCAAAGGCAGGTGTAGCAGCGTAAACACACCCAAATGTCCCAGTGAGTTTCTTCCCACTTTTTCTGGTGAGCAAGCTGTCCCATTACAAGTAGAAGATGGACGCCCCTCTCCTTCCCTCCAGCATGCAATACCTAAGATACTCTCCAGAAGCACCATCACAGCCCAACAAGGCATTACGATGCCAGCAATTCTGTTATGCTGCTGGGCTCAGAGAGCTAGTCATCAAGCTCAAGGAAAGCTCGTGGAAGTAACCATCTCACATACAGACACACTTCAAGCCTCTATATACCAAAGTGGACTTCATGAATTGCTGTAGTTGGCTCATTTTTAAATGAATTATCAGAAGGAGGACTAATTAAGGCTGAAGATTCAGAAAAGTCAGTATGTAAAATACATTTTTGATAAGAGAAGGTAAAATTTTGTGCAGATTTTGTCTCCCTGCTTCATTTTCTCACACAGCAGCACTAAACAGCATAAGGCTCATGCACAGCCTCGGCCTGGGGTGGCACTCGGACGTAACCAGAGCACATAAGAACCTCACTGGGGTTTCTTCATCAACCTGCCTGCAAAGGAGGACTTTAAGTTACACTCTCTTCCTTCATCCCTCATAGCATCATATGGAAGTTTGCAATATAGCACCGTTTGCAGAGAAGCATCGCAAATTCATGGAGCTCGTGAGAATTTCCTAAGATCAGACAAGGTGCAAACTGCCAGTTTATAAGGAGAAAGACCTGACCTACAGGCACAGCCTGGAGTTAGCAGGGGAGAAGACGTTCCATGAGAAATGTGAGTTTTCAGAAAAGCAAATCAGGTATTTTACAGAAATTAGTGAGAATTTAACAGCAATAACAACAAAAAAAAAAAAGGCATTTAAGTGATAGCATGCAATTCAATTACTCTTCTGAACTACTCCTGAATTCCTATAAAAGAATTTTGAACTTCTCTTAGTACCTTTGATTAGACACCAGTTATAGAACAAAAAGATCCCCAACAACAGTGGCCCTTCAAAATACAGTGATGGGTAGAGGCACTTTTCTGTGGAAACAGATGGGCAGTAAGATCTTTCCTTTAGAAGGAGCTGGTTCACTGGTTTCCCCTTGAACCCTGTAATGTTTGCATATGCTTATTTTTAGCTGAGCAAATAAACTTACTTGAAATACATTGAACCCCTCTTTCATGTGAACCCTTTCAGGTTTACTGAATTGTTTTGCTAGAGATACAAGTCTCTCTCAGAGCTGAGTAGTCACGAATTACATGTATCTACTGGTTATTATGAGAGGAAACTAATTCTAACTTCTGTTATGTTTCACTGCAGTGGACTATTTTTTAAGACTGACTTCCAGCAGACTCTCAGTGTTAGTAGAAAAGTTATATTTTAAATGTCTATGGTATATAAATAATGCTGTGCTTATGTAGTATATTAATCCTTTCTCAAACCCCAATTTCCAATTCATTAGTATTTACTCAGTAGTCACTATTTTAATATAATTCTTCACTATCAACTTCTGAAGTTGGGAATTGCTGCCAGCTGATCATTGCTGCCAAGCATAGGTATTTTCCTCATGCCTCTCTCCAGATAAGACACCTTCAAGCAGGAACAAGGCAGCACTCAGTGGTCTACGTACAATCTAGGATTCCTTATTATTATTTATTTTTATGCCCATAGACTGTATCAAGATCTCTACAAACTGAGGAGTTCAAGGTTTGTTTGACATCTTTACCATCTCTATCCCTTTCGCAAAAGGAAGTTGTAAAGAGTGATGAGAACGAGCTGGTAATGAAGAATCACTGAATGGTTGACATTGACAACATGGAAGGCTCTAGAGAAAGAACTGGCACCTGGAGATCTCAGTCTGACCTAATAGGCTGGAGACAAATCACTGAACTGGCCCAATACCTGGTGATAAAGTGATGTAGTAGGTCAAGGTGTCACAAGACAGGTAGGAAGACAAGACTGACTGCAACATCAGAAGATAACTTTCTTACTGGCATCTAACTGGAGGTAATAGGTGCCACATACAGAGTTGACAAGCTAGACAGAGTCTGGTATTCCCAAAACCTACAGGACGTATGCTTAAATACCTCTACAGAGTAGCAAAGAAAACGAAAAGATTCAGAGTATGGGAGATTTCAGTTTCCCTCTCAACATTTGCATGGTCTACATTTTGCATCTCAAACCATGTGCACCTGCCATGAGAGGAGCAGAGCACCTAGGAAGTCGGGCTTGGGTGTAAAGCACTATGACATTCAGCTCTGACACCTGTGAAAGGGCACCGGCCCCAAACTGACACAGTCTAAGCAAAGAGAAGAAAGGCTTGCTGGACAACAGGAGTAGAAAAGCAGGCACGTTTCCCATCTCTAACCTTGGAGAGTTCAGTAGAAGCTACTCTCAAGCAGTGACGCGTACAGCTTCAAACAAGTCAGAACTGTCAACAGAATACATTACATGATTTAGTAAGCTGCTTCTAAAAGTTTCCTGAAAAGTGGAACTTAACTGCAAGTAAAAGTCTCCAAGATTTAGTCTTGCCCTTTCTTCTCCACAGGGCACTAATCTGGATTTTTGTTCTGTATTTTCATTTTTTTCCTCTGATGCCCAAATAAATGCTCTGCTAGAACAGATTATAATGTGCATCATCCATTCCTGCGGTGAAAAGACTACGAAGCAAGCCCACATTTCCTTCCACTGCCAAAACCACTTAGACATTTTGGCAACGTAGGACACATTCTTTATGTTAACTGGCAGCTACTGTCTGACAGCTGTTCAACAGCCTATCTGAAAAAAAAAACCCAAAACCTGATGGCCTCACTCCAGTTCCTGACAGACTTATTCCAGATCACAAAGCTTTGAGATTATTATAGCCCACAAGACTTCATCCAGTGAGTCCTGCGTCATCTCACTGTCTTCCATCTTTGTTACAAAGCTATACCATTTCTTCAAGGGAAAGACAGCTAATCTGGTATCTTTAAAAATTTGGCCAGATGAGGAACCTACCAAATTTATGCCTTAGTTCTTTCATAAATCAATCACCAGCATAATAAAGAGTATTACTTATTAGCAGCATGCATTTTATGTTCCGACTTCTAGACATCAAATCTTGTTATGCCACTGCCTTATGAATCAAATCTCTGTCCCCTTGTAGAAGTATCCGCCCAAATGGAGATAGACCTGGCAACATCTTAACCTTCTCTGGGATCAAAGCAAAAGCTCACTCTCTTACGGCTTTTCTAGACTTACTGTTTTCTTTGCAACTCTTGTGAATCAAACTCTTTCAGGCAGTACTCAGTCTTCATCGCTCCTGTAACCAGGGTTCAGCTGCACTCCTTCACAGAGTATGCTACACTGAGATCTCATGTTCCATTACCCATCACCAACTGTATGTGCCTCTCAAACTGCAGTTCTTCCCCCTCTTGGATCGTGACCTACATTTGGTTTCTAGATACAGTCACTTTTTCAACTGTTTCAATACTCTATCTTATCTTCATCAATATTCTACCTTCATCAACCTATGGTTCAATTAATTAAAAAAGAGATTATCCTTCTCCCCCATCTGCTTCTCCGAAAATTCATCTACTTGAAGCCCACTGGATTTTTATGAAGCCATTTAATATGCATAAAATTTACTCACGTTAGCATTTACTTACAGTTTAAATGGTGCTACCAAGATTTTATTACGGATTTTTTTTTTTGTTACTGGTTACTAAGAATGTAGCAGTCACCCTTAACTAGACCTGTTGGACTTTGCAGCCCAGGTACTCCAGGGACAGCCAACATTAAGTGAATAACTTTTCCACTTCTAGGGGTGATGGGAGGGAGGAAAAAAAACAGGCATTGCTTTTTGAGTCACAGCTACAAAGATTTTAATCTCAGCTCAGCAGTGTGACAGTTTTAAATGACTTCTGCAACTTTGCACAGTATAGAAGATATATCTCAACACTACTTGGCTGAGTTCTTTGAGAAAAAAACATGATTCTTCAGAAGCATCTCAAAACAAGAAACTGTCTTTCAGTGAACATTGCCTAGTAGTCTTCCTCAAGTCAACTGCCACTTAAAAAATAAGCATAAGGACACTGATATGCAGAATGTGACAAGGAAACAAACTCTCTTATCTATCTCCTTCCAGCCTGGACCACACACCTAATTGATTTAGAATTTCTTTGACATTGATCGGCCTTCCAATACCTAAAGGGGGCCTACAGGAGAGATGGGGAGGGACTCTTTATCAGGGAGCAGAGTGATAGGAAAAAGGGTAACAGTTTTAAAATGAAAGAGGGGAGATTTAGACTAGATATTAGGAAAAAATTCTTTATAGTGAGGGTGGTAAGGCACTGGAACAGGTTGCCCAGAGAAGTTGTGGATGCCCCATCCCTGGAAGTGTTCAAGACCAGGCTGGACGGAGCTTTGAGCAACCTGGTCTAGTGGGAGGTGTCCCTGCCCACAGCAGGGGGTTTGGAACTAGATGATCTTTAAGGTCCCGTCCAACCCAAACCATACTATGATGGCCCAGAATTTCCATAGACCTGCAACACGACAGCACTGACACATCTGTGTTAGAAACTAAGATATCTGCATTAATGAATTACTTTAGAATAGCAAGAAAGGAAACATCTAGAAGAGAGAGCACAACATTTTCTGGAAGCCATATTTATTTTCTGCTGAAACATTTAAAGTTAGTTAATGCCAAGGAATTTTCCCTTTCTGACCTGTTGGGTTGGGAAGCATCTACAATACCATGTCTTTTTGCTCATCTTTAATCTCTCTGGAAAAAGGCAATGAATATCCTCTCCAACAACCATAAAATAAATCAAAAGGCTTACAGAGGATTAGAACTGGATATCCCCGCTACTTTACGTGTTTAGTTTAAGCCATGTGAAAATTTAACATTTAAACATGTTTTGAAACAAGTACTTACTTGGAAAAAGTCCCGGAGTTTAGCTGGGAGGAGACAGGTGTTTGAAATTGCTGCTGTTTGTTTTTCTCAGCATTCAGGGAGTAGTGCTATGAGACAGGATTCTTCTAAACTGGTCCTGGCAAAGAGTCTATACTAGGGAAAGTAAAGCTATGCAGTACTTTAAACTTACTGTTTTCGTTCACCAACACGTTTTTACGCACCTAATGAAAATGAATCCTGGGCATAACTCTTCACAGCTACTTTCAACATGACAATCCTCAGAAAGTTGCCAAGGAGTTGTCAAGAAAGTTGACAGAAGTTGCCAAGTTGCAGCTTGCTGCACTGGACACTTGACCTCTAGCTGCTCACCAAGTAGTTGCTGCTGCAGACTTCTGACTTCTAGCATGACCATCCCCTCTCCATTTCTTTGTGGTTGTCAGCAATCATGCAAAAAATACAATCATATAATAAAATGACAAACTCATGCAATACTATAGATTATGCACATACAATGAAGATTAATTTAACGAAATCATAAAATAATTTATGTTGGGAGGGATTCCTGGTGGTTTCTAGACCAATGCCCTGGCCCAAGCAGGGTCAGTAACAGCAGATTGCTCATGGCTTTGTCCAGTTTCATGCTGAGTATCTCCAAGGATGGAGTGTTTGCAGCCTCCCTGGGCAGCCTCTTCCAGTGCTTAACCACCCTCACAGGGGAAAAAAAAGATTTCCTTGGATCTCATCAGAAATTCCCATGTTCCAGCTTGAGGAAGTAGTTTCTCATCCTAATACCACACAACTTCAAGGTAATCCTGGCTTCTTCTCCAAACCCTTCCTTTAGGGCATGAAAGACCATGAAAAAAAAAAGAATATACTTGTTTTCTTTCCCCCATATGAAACATTTTAGCCAAAACTGATACAGTCCTCAAAGCATTTTGCAATCATACAATTTTTACAGAAGAGCTGAAAATATTTGTAAAAAAAATACACTTTGAGAGGATGCTTCAGAAAGAGCCCCGCTAAAGACCTTATTCTGCACATTCACACATTTCAATAGAAAACTGACTACTCAGTATTAAAGAAAAAGAAGAGAAGAGAGAGAAAAATTTCCTTTGTTAGTGCCAAAATCTTCAACTCTTTCAAAAAAAGGGAAATCACATCCTGTCGTTCTAAAAGCTGCTGCAAGAATCAACACGGTATTTTTTCTTCCAGGAAGAAGAAAGTTAGTTCCCATCAGGAGATCACAGCTAAAACAATTCATCCACATTGTGATTAAATGAAACTTTTAAAATGTACTCAAAAGCGACATTCATTCCTGTAAGGAAGAATGACCTCTCTCATAATGAACTCTGAGGCTGGCAGCCAGCTTACAGAGGTTTTATAATGACCAGTTTTGGCTTCAGAGTAGCTGGTAGCTTCATTTTGCATGTAGCATAGCAGATTTGGGGGCCCACTGAGACATTGAAGAACTCATCTCAAAAGCCTGCAATTGGGGCTGGAAAATGTTATTTTTGTATTTAAGTAATATACTATAAACCTCAAATTTAGCTTTTATTTTAATTTTGTATCTTCAGATAATCACTAGAACTAGATCGCTGCAGGCAATCTTAAACATTATATTTTAGTTTTGAGTAAGTATTACATGAGAAGAAAGCTCCTTACATACTGAAGAACGTGAGTTGGATCAAGTGATGGACAACACTCCTGAATGCAGTTTGCCTACTAACATCCTAATCCATGTAAAAGCCAAAAGACATCCTACCTGCACCGGAGCAAACAGTAACCCGTGAAGGAAAGCTGAGGAAAAGCTAAGCTGACAGACAAAATGACCAAAGGGCTGAGCAGAACGGACCTGCTATGCAAGGATGTACAGCGAGATCGCTTCGCATCCCACCACTGCACACCTCTACTCCCAGCACTGCCTCGCTGCTGGTTACAAAACAAATTGAGCAACGAAAGATGTAGAGCTGGTGTACACAGATAACAGCTGCAGTTGGTCCAACCTGGCCTAGACAAAACAGCAGGACAACTTTTAGGTTCCTGCCTGGATTTCAGTACTTTGAGCTAGGCAGTGGGGCTCTGCAGAAGATGGCTGTTGCCTACAGACTGGCAGCCAGGCTGGGACCCAGGAGTACCCTCACACTGCGTGACAAGAAGAGAACTTCAGCTCCAAGTTTTTCAGATCTTGGGTGAGGACTTCTGCACACTCCAGACCCTGCCATGGGAATCACTGGCTGAGGAAAACTTATTGAGAGCCTCTATTCCAAAGCTTGCTGACCACAGCAAAAGGCGGCAACAGCTAGGGTGACAGCAGTGGGAGCCACTTAGGTACAAAGCAAGAACACATGCATGCATGCAAGAGCATGGTCTATACCTGGAGCTCGCCCTCCATACCTTCCTCCTCACTGATATTTTAGAAGAACACAGTGGTCATCAGTGCACGATGCCATGTACCCAATCTCAGAAACCCACATTCACAGGAGATGTGTAAACACTCCTCTGCATCCCTCCCTGCCTTTAGTACAATACAGCTCAGGACTTGGAAGAGGGACTGAGCTTGCCCAGAGCTCCACATTTAAACAGAAGAAGACTCCATTGGCTCCCCTGCACAAAGATGGGGTCCCACAAGTTTTCTGAATTTAATTGGGAAGGGATTTTCACGTTTTAAATTCAGCCTTAGGTAGCTGAAGCCTTTTCTGGTGTGGGGTTTGGCCTGAAGTTACTGTACCTTGCAGAAATACAGCCCCTGCTGCTACAGCACCAGTCTTTCTCAGATTCAATATATCGGACACAGTGTTGCAGCATTAAATCAAAACAGAACATACAGAGCTCAGACATGTGTGTTTGCTAACACAATTAAATGTTAAGAGTCCAATAACCAGAAGTGTCTTTCCTATGGATGGATGCACAAGTGGCAAAGCTGGGAAAGAAGATTGCTAGTGAAAGATCGCTCTGAATCAAACCTTCATCCCCCCCTTTGGAAGAGGACTGTTGATTTGATGTTGATCCCAGAGGCCCTTCTGAAAGGATATGCCCATTTAATCTTAATTATCAAGAGGGCACTCCATTAGTTAAAAAAGCAACAAAACCAAATGGCTGGACTCAATGATCTTAAAGGTCCCTTCCAACCTAGATAATTTGCTTTGTTTGTATTCTAATGCTCAATGTTTATTTTTGTGGGACTCCTGGCTAGAATAATATCATCAAGGGGACATGGACCTGTTGGAACAGGTCCAGCAGAGGGCCACAAAGATGACCAGAGGGCTGGAGCACCTCTCCTATGAAGACAGGCTGAGAGAGTTGGGGTTGTTCAGCCTGGAGAAGAGAAGGCTCCAGGGAGACCTAATAGCAGCCTTCCAGTTCCTAAAGGGGCCTATAGGAGAGATGGGGAGGGTCTCTTTGTGAGGCACTGCAGTGAAAGGATGAGGGGGAACAGTTTTAAACTGAAAGAGTATAGATTTAGACTAGATATTAGGAAGAAATTCTTTATAGTGAGGGTGGTGAGGCACTGGAACAAGTTTCCCAGAGAAGCTGTGGATGCCCCATCCCTGGAAGTGTTCAAGGCCAGGCTGGATCGGGCTTTGAGCAACCTGCTCTAGTGGGAGGTGTCCCTGCCCATGGCAGGGTGTTGGAACTTGATGATCTTCAAGGTCCCTTCCAACTCTAGCCATTCTATGATTCTATCACGCAAAGTAACAGGAGTAAAATAGGAGGGGGGATGACTGGAAGAATTCACATTGACCTGTACAGTTTTCACAAGTTTATCTCCAGCACACGTTATTGTCAGAAGCATGAAGGTATCACAGGAAGGCATGCCCAAATTAGATTCTCTCTAGCTAGTGTAGTTATTAACCACAAGCCAAGTCACAGGGAAAGAGATACAAGAACAAGCTGTACCAACTCAAGTACACCAGCATTTCATTTGAAACGAAGGGCGAAACACCCCAATTTCACTGCAGCCCCTATGAAACTGAATCTGCCTTGATGAGTCTAATTTGATGCCCCTCAATCTTGCCGGCATTTTCTCTACAGCCTTACCCAGCAACAGGAATTGCCAAAGACCTTCAGGTATGTGGTCCTTCCCTCCACTGGCCTATATTTGCATCTGTGTTACTAGTAATAGAGATAAGCAAAACATAAGCCATTTTCTTTCCTCCGTAATTTAAATCTACTTTCTGGCTGCAGCAGCAAGTGCATGTTAAACACATAAGCATCATAAAAGCCTTAAGACTTAGGTATGATGAACTCAAGGGAAGAATGAGATTCTGCACGAGCACAAAGTACAGTATGCAATTACAATGACTACAAATATTTTATGTGGAAGATTTATTGGCAAACCTCCACAGGGCCTGTAATCCCTACCACAATTTCCTGTTCTCTTATTAAAGGAAGATAACCTTTTGGCAAGTGTTTTTTATAAGACGACAGTAATTGCTCATGATAAAGAGCTTAATTAGAGAAAGATAAAGTATTTAATTGAAGAAAATGACAGCAAAATACATTCTGAGTAATTCTGAATTTTTTGTAATAGTTGATAAAATGGGGGGGAAAAAAAGTCTAATAATTTAAAAGAGCACAAGAAAATATTTAACAAAACATAGGATGGGGATTTCAAAAGCACTTTCCAGCCAGCTGCACATCGCTGGACAACAGCGTACACATATTCGACTTTCCCTTGGGTCGTTTGTGGGTTTCTTGTTGGAAATGGAAGTAACTGTGATATACACAGACTTCTAATGAAATGTTGCAATGGAGTCCTTTGTTACCGTGTGACTGGGACACTGCATGACCGCGTGCTTCGTTTTACTCAGAAAAGAAGCCTGAGGAATTTTAATCAAACACAAATGCACTGCAACATACAGCGTGGCCAAACGTAATGTAAGTCATCTTGTCTTTGACAAATGCCATCCTAAAAAGTTAGCAGTTTCTAGCCTGGGTCAAAAGAACTCCCAAACCCCACAACATGCAATAAACTGAGAGGCACAGAAATATGAGGATTACGAAGCGTGAAGAAAGCAAGGATAGGCAACAACTGCTCCGCGCCTGTAGGTGCTCAGAGTTGCCACAGCAACAGGAGATAGGCTGGAGGAGGCAGGAAGCAGCAAAGAGATATCTAGGACCGCATTGCTCACACCCTCCCATCCCACAGCTCGTACACACCTCTAAGTGTTGTCAGTTCCAAGACATCTAAACTGCAGAGGAAAGACCACCAGGAAATACGCAGAAAGACACAAAAAATCCCCTCCACACACACATTAAGTGGTTTTTGCACTGGCTTGACTTCTGCAAATACCAGCTCCTGCATTGATTTCTAGACACTTCTATTCACCAAAAACAGAACACAGGCTTAAGAAATAGGGCACTAAACAGCAGAGCAGAGCCAGCAGTTAAGCGTGGATCCCAGCTCTGTGCCAGGTTGAGCTTTTCTTACCAAACCATACCGGTTTGCACACAGGTGCCGTCAGGAGCACACCTGCACAGAGCACCCTGGATGGGGAGAAGTTGTCCCAGAGAGACATCCCAAGCTCTCCCTCAACAAGAAAAACCAAAACGGATGCTTTGAACATAAACGTCTACCCAGCAGCCAGCGAAGCAACAGAATATGAACAGGTCACAGCTCGGCATGCTCTAACCCACCCCTTAATTACATGTAGACAGCAACCGCTAATGAAGCACTTAGGGCTCAATGTCTTTTCAGGTAGTAGCAACTGCTGCTCCGGGGTAGTGAAACAGAGTAAAGCTGATCCATGTTTGGAAGCAGAAGCCCTGGGATTAAACAAAAACAAGTAAAGGAACCATGTTGTTCATCTGGCTGCAGGGAAAATCTTAAGAAGAAAAACTCCCTTCAAAACAAGAAAGGAAATTCAGGAACAGCAAAAGGTTAACTCATCCCAGAAGAGGAGATGACACGCGTAAGAGCTCCCCACAGCTGATGGCTACCTGCAGGGATGGCAAAGAGAGTAAAACTGGCCTGAGATGGGAAAGCATCAAAATTCAGGGAAGTGAAGTCAAAATTATGCAGCTGAGATCTGTTTTTCATTATTTAGATCCTGAATTGGCACGGTGCAAAAGCGCAAGAACAGACCTTAGACTCTTTGGACACTTAGGTCAGGCATGTGCATAGGGCTCATCAGCAATGTAATTTATACAGTAGTTTATGCAATACTTGGTCACAAATAAAAATACCACCACATTCACTGTGCATCACTTTTCTGGTGGACCAGAAAAATAATCTTAGGCATACCCAGAGGCAGAAGATGCAGACAAATGTCCTTTCCTGGTACCACTAAGAAGAGGTGCCTACCCTGAAGTGCTCATCACCCCATGTGCAAGCAGGAGGGGTGCTGCTCCCCCTTCTCTGCCACTGTAAACCTCGCAGGAACCAGGAGCCCTCAGACCAGCAGCTGAGCCGAGGGTAACAAACCCCCGGGCGCTGGGACATGGCTTGTGTGCAGGGTCCACATCTGCCTCTGCCCACAGGGAATAAGCATTTCATGGAAGCATTTTCTCCAGACGTAAAACTAGTTTCTAAAGCCAAAGAGAGCCCGGAAATGTATCTCTTTGCTTGGCCTGGCCTCAGAGCCTAATGCAAGACAGTCATGGCAAACCTGGGCTCATGCCAGCGGCAGTTCCAATGCAGGGCTTCTTCCTCTTTTCCACAGCAACCAGCCTGAGAGGCTTCTTTTCACGATGCTAAGCATGCACAGATATGAAAAAAGGAACGAGGAAAACAACCTTTAGGAGACTTATGGAAGGTGGCAGAAAGAATTGGCATCTCATCTGTCTCTGAGAAAACAAACTGATCATCTAAGGCAGCACACAAGCCTTGAGACAACACGCACTTCAAGCACACGTACAGAACCAACACTTTCAAAGGACCAAATCCAAGCCCTGCTGAAGCCCAGGTGAGTCCTGTAAGGGTATTAAAAGTTAATTTTGCACAGCTGTGAACAACTGCAAGCTCTAGCAAGATTTTGATCTACAACAAGTAGAAGTCCTGCTCATCTCTCTCTGAAGTTTATCAGTAAGGGCAGGCAGTCCTACAAAGGACAATATTGCGCATGTGTCCAGCTCATTTTCATTCAGCTACTTTCTTCTAGCTAAATACATTTTGTGTTCATTGGAAACTATCCAGGAAACAGGTCACAGATAAGCACTGTTACTAGAAACCACAAGAACAAGATACTTCTGAAATACAGGATAAACATTTCAAGCCCTTTTAGCAGGTGTGCATGCACATGTAAACATATATGGAGAAAAGGTTTGTTTAGGGAATATTCAGAAGTGGTAAATAATATCTATGTAGCAATTAGCTGGACTGAGTGCTTTCCAGTACCCCTCTTTTCCTCCCCTCCAGTTGAAAATCTGTTCAGACCAATTCACCAAGAGACATCCCAGTTGAAAAAGCTCTCTCCTCTTTGTAGTGCATCCTTAAGTGCTACCCTTGAATCACACTCGCTAAAATGCTTTGCCAGCTCAGAGGCATACCAGGCAGCACATGACAGCAGCATCCTCAGTCCACATGTGGCACTCAGTACATCAGCTCTGTAACATATGGCCCAAATGTAAAAAGCCAATAGTGCAGAAATTACTTGCACCCTCTCCTACGCACCTGAAGAATTTACAAGTTGGGCTCCTGTGAATGCACCTCCACAGGAACTTAAACAAAGCTGCAGGAGGCTGCAGAGATGGTTTCACAAGATCCCGCTTGCCTAATTGGAAACAGAAGCCTATTTTTCTTAGCAACTGACATCTCATGAGACTCACTGCTTTCTGAAGTACAAAGCATGTGTGCAGGGAAATAGAAGGTCTGTCATATGACCTTCATGTCTTTCATAATCATTTTGGGGAAAAAAAAATGCGTCAGCCCTTGGCACATCAGGTGTCCTTTTTCTGACTAAAATGTGATGTCTGTTTTGTTTTCTTTTAACAACTGAAAACCATCATCTTTTCCAGCACCTGGTTGTATAATCATTTTTTTTTTTTTAGTGTCCTTGACACTTGTATCTTAAGTCTCTACAGAGTTAAAGCAATGGCAGGTAAGTCTATGGAAGTATTAAATCTATTGCTATCCCCAACTCAAACCAGCTGACATCATTTATACTTGCACTAAGCTTGGCTCTTCTCAAAAACATTCAACCAGCATTTAAAATTAATTCCCACTACCAGATTTCTTTTTGAAACGCTACCCTGAAAAATGCAAGCGGCTGAATGAAATATTTTACTTGCACACAGCCCAGTCTGAGATTAAAACTTAATGGCCATACTCCTCCACTGTTCATATACTGTGTGCTGAGGCAATGCCTATCATGAAAAGGCCCACACTTAATGCAAAGGGCGAATAAAATAGCCATAAATGTAAATGACGTTCTAACTGTGCAATTTGAGATGGGTTGTTTACGAGCCTTCACTGAAGAAATAGGCCACGGTTTTAAATACTGGAAAAACCAGAGGGATCTGCTTAAGAAACATATTTTGCTTATTTTAAGGTCAGCTTTTAAACATCTGCATCTGATAAACATTTTATTTCCATGGTACAGCATACAAAACACTAATGACAGATCCAGTTGCTATTTCAATTCACTTCAAGGCTTTAAAATATGGCCCTATTTTGATACAATAATACATAGTCATGTTTGTTAGGAAGATGATTAGCAATGCTAAGGGAGTATTTCTGTAGCTCTAAAGCAAGTGTTGAAGCTCTTCAAAGCAGCTAAAAAGTGTAATATACTCAGCTGTTCATCTTTACATCAGCAAATACCATTTTTCAGTAGGCTACCACACAACCACCATCCACCCTTAATTTAATCCTGTAGAGGACAAAACTCTTGAACTCCTTGTATAGCTGAATACAACTTTTCACTTTGGCCATCATGATCTGTTGTCCTCATCACTGTAATTCCACTCTTCTGGAGCAGACAGCAAGCACAGCTGCACTCCTGCAAGTCCTCTGACTTACTCTGAGGAAGGCTGGGACTCCTACAGACAGTGGGTAAGAGACACCTTCACCTCAGACTCTCAGCATCACTTCAGAAGACCAAACCACTCAGGAAGCAGACGAGTAGTGGGAACGTGCACTGACAACTGAGAAGCTGGGGGCTGCTGAGAGATCAGTAAGCATTACTTGCACTTGCTCTTGTCCCCGCTGTTCGCTGCCAGTGCCCCCAAAACCAACTGATGTTGCATTAACAGCACAGCCCTAGTCAGCACCAGCACAGGGTGCTGGTTCAAGAGTTAAACTTCCTTGTAGGCAAAGAACGGTGTGAAAGGCCTTTACATCTGAGCAAGGTCCGCACGCACACATCAATGAGGACCAAAGCACCATGGCACGCCTGCACTGGACATCTGCTTGTTGAAACCATAAGGAAGACAAAAGAATTGTAGAACAGTTTGGGTTGGAAGGGACCTTAAAGATCATCTAGTTCCAACATGGCACTGTTCAGCCATTTGTTCATCAAGTTAAGAGAAGAGGAGGTGAGCTATCTTCACTTTCCTTACATTAACTTAGCACTTTTATAATGCAGCAAGTCAATACAGGACACAGAACATTACCATGTGCAAATGTGGCTCATGTTGTTGAGTAATACCGCTATTTTAAACCCTCTGCTGCTAAGCAACACTGACAGTATGGTTAGAACATTTTGGAAATACCGAATGCTTCAGTTCTTCCCCCCCCCCACACGTACAAAAGCTGCTCCCGCACTGTACATCCATCCAGAAACTACTCAAAGATGGGGCTTCAGTTTTCATAGGGCTGGTTCTCCATAGCGTTGCAAGGACACTGGTCATATTTGTGTAGAAGCAGTCCCTAAAGAGATGCACAAACTTGGCTCCTTGATTTGTACTTAGGCATCCCTAAGGCACCATTCCTGGAGAGGCTCAGCAATCAGCTGCTTGTGTTGGACACTCACAGCTAACAAAGAAACAAAAAAACGTTCAGTCTCCTTAATTCGAGAACAACACAGGCTGGGATCACCTCCAAATATCATGCTTACCTGAACTATCCAAAAACCAGCAGTTTATATCACCTACTTTAAGAGCTAGAAGGGTATTTGTGATGAGCACTACAACCCAAAGAGTAATGGCTGACTGCTAACATGAAAAATTTCCAATGCTTGCAGATCAACAGGGACAGAAGAAAGCATGGGGAAAGGACAGCATTTAATGTCTTAGGAGGAAGCCAAGATTTGGGAGGACTTTGGTGAAACTGCACTTACTACACCAAGGAACACTTTTTTTAAACCCTTCTATTTACCTACACACTTTGGTTGGAGAAGGCCTAAAACCAAGGGCTTGGAGTGCTCTAGCCCAGGGGCTGCCAGCAGTTAGTCTCTTTAAGCTGGTCTAACCATGTGAAGGACTTCCACACTCATCTCTTTACTAAGCAACCAGTGCAAAATGAGCTGGCATCCATTAACTGCTTCCTTTTGGCTGGACTGTTTCACAAGGCTCATCCGTCTTTCCTCAGGCAGAAGCCTACCTCTGAGATACGCCCAATTAAGAAACATTGCCCAGTTTTGACAGAACATACTTCAAACTTTTCATAAGCTTACTCCTCTCATTGTTATTCTAATTTATTCAAGAGTACTTCATTTTGCCACAGACATTAGCAAGGTTACAAATATTCATGTCTCTCCAACTATTAATTTTATGGCATCTTTCACTTCATCATATATTTACCCGTCTATTAACTTACATGGATGATTTCATTGCTAATCATTTCTACTAACACCCTTTTAGACATTTGTGACTTCAATGCTGAAGATGTAGGTGGCTGGAAAGACTTGTTTGTCTTCCTCCTCCCTCCTGAGATCTAAAATTAAAATGATGTGACCAGGACAGCATGCCTCACACATTCTATACTTCTTTGACAAATAGCACAGGTCTAGACCCAATTTCCACCCAAAAAGTGAATCACTGAAGAACGGCAAGGCAAAGCTTAAGTTGGCACACTGCAGCCTCCTGGGGCAAGAACAACATAAAATAGATATAGAAATCAAATCTGAGTATCATAAAGGTACCATTAAGTAAGATGTTTTGAAAAAAAACATGTTTATCTTCCAGTTGACTGATTTTTACTGGAACTGATTGGTAAGGCTCTGATTAGGTAAGAAGATAACTGTATTACTCTATGATGATGCTGTAGTTGAAAAAGGTCTTCCTACGTACAGATAATGCGTTTAAGACAGTGTCTCTTTGGACCATTCTCTGCTTATTCCAAAACAATGTCCAGAAGTCCACTCTCCATAATTAATAGATCTTGGTAATCCTAATCCCATCACATATGTCTCTCTGATTTGCAACACGACTGTCTTGGTGATCTACTGCTGTGGAAGACAACATCGTTCAAGCACAGCCTCCTTCAGCCTGCAGTATTTAAAAGCCCTCTTCAGCTACCGAAAGGCAACTCTTTTCTCTCTTTTCATCACGACACACTACAAAACAAGAGACTACAGCATGACTAATGAATCCCTGAATTCCCATCTGCCAACACAAGTCAGTCAGTGTTTCACCCGCTCGCCCCCAACTACTTAGCACTCCAAAGCGTCTGCTAAGCCCTGCACCTGATCCGCCTCAAAACGGGATGGCTGAGAACTGCAGCACACGCCACGCAACCAAAATCTTCCTGGCAGGGCACCGGACACCTCTCTCTTGCTTATGCTGTTAGACAAAAGGGTATTTTTGATAGATTTCTCTTCTTCTGTTCCACTGTCAAGTTTCATTGGCTGTAAATCGCAGGAAGAGCACAAAAAGAGTTCATTTTCATATCCACGTCCAGTATTAAGGTTTACTTTCATGACTGCCAAAGTATGAGACAAGCACAGACCATTATCTAGTATGTAATTTAATTATTTGGTTGCAAATTTTCTGTCCTCATTAGAAGTCCCTTCTTCACATTAAAACCCTCGATGCAAAAAAAAATAAATAAAAATGCTTCTCTTTGGATCATTTCCTGCCAAATTTAAATGTCAGGATGAAAAATTGAGCAATTAATTTAGATATGCTTAAAACCTCCAAGGTCCAAAC
>KZ505927.1:582632-603755 GCA_002844005.1 Limosa lapponica baueri
TGCACAAGGCAGCCCTACGAAGAACCAAAAAGTGTGTGCAAAAAAAGGCACAATGAAAGTCAACAGAGTTGTTTGAGCAAAAATTCATATCCAGACCAAGCTGGTGTCAGAATACCTTGTTTGTTCACATGCATAAAAAAGGAAAAAAAGTTTAATCAATCTTTGTGCTTTTGGGAACATACTTGGTACCAATCCATCAGTAGGTTGGCTCAGAGCAGGCAAAAGTTAGTCTTGTACCACCATATATAGTTTCCAAATCCCACTAGTGAATGCAAAGGATACTGCAATTGGGAAAGGGGTTGTTTTCCCCCCCCCAATCACTTCTTCTTGACAAGGACGCAAAGGTCAAATGTAGCTTCAGTAAGTAGCAACTGCTCAGTGTTGTCAGAGAAAAAGTCAATGGGAACACACTAATCATACTGTCATGAAGACGCAAAGGACAGGGAAAGACAATGGCAGTCATTCATTTTTTAAAATGACGTGTTGCAGCAAGAGTTTTGGACAACGCTCCCCTTAACAGAAAGCAGCAAATATGATCGAAAACCCATCCCCCTCTTCTTTCACTTGATTTTTCCAAACAGAACAAACAACAAATGTTAAGTAGCATCGCCCATCCTTTACTCCTCAAAAAACTCTTCCAGAGCACCTGGTTATAGAGAATGATGCCTGGCCTCTCAATTTCTGATGCATCATAACCAAAGCTGTCACTGAAAAAGAAAATACTCTTCCTATGAAACTGGGAACAATTTGTTTCCATGGCAGCAAGGACAGTGATGAGCAGCTTTGGCAAATAGCTCGAGAATTATTAGGAGCACAATGTGGATCAGATGATTTACATATAACATAAATAGTGCAGGAGGTGACGAGACCAAGCAATAGCCTTTGAAGCATGAGAATGATAGAGCCAATCACCAGATCTAGACTTCTGTCTTTCCCTTTCATCCCTGTGCAGAGTCATGGGAAAACTGTCAGCACAGATGGATCAACAGCACTGGAGGAGCTAGGATGGCATCTCTGAATCACAGTGCTGTAATCCCAAAGCGGGCTTGCAACAGCCGACATCTGCATGAGAACAGCAGTCATTTTTAACAATTTTCAAAGTGAGGCATAAACTTTGTTTAATCTACGCTCTGCAACACGTTGTCAACTGTTACCTGAAACAGTTTGACAGACACTGTGCTACTGTTTGTGGAAGTTGCACATCTAAAACAACATCCACTCAAGCCTCATTTTCATCAGTGAAACGAGTGTTACCTATCCTCAGCTTTGAGGGGACTGACACATAAATTCAAGGCAACGTGAACCCATACCCATGTGGAGAACCGGTCAGGCTCCCAATCATCTGTCCTGAGCACACCTCCCTCCCTCCACCCGTTTGTCCATAAATGCTCTAAGTTACTAGAGGATCCCACCTTAGTATTGTCGTGTCTCGGCTCTTTACAACCTTCAACTAGAATTTTAGTTCCAAAACTAACTGAACTAGACACATTGATTGCCAATCAGCTTCAGTTTCTACACTGTGATAGAAGATTAAACTACCTGTAAAGTTTTTCTACATGGATTCACTTCATTTTGCTCATTAATACTGAGGATTGCTAGGAGGCGCATTTTGAGAGCAATATTGCTAACGCCGTTATGACACTGCAACCTTGAAGGCACTTTGAAGATTGAGTAGCATCGCAGCTATGCCAGGGCTAATCCACTTAAGAAAATCAAGATGAAATTCCTTGCTTGAAATTTCTGAGAGCAAGGTGACAAAGTTTTAACAAACCTATCATTGAAGGTACCCTGTATAAGATAACTCAGAAAATTTTCATGGAGATTATATCGAGTCTCCAGCACAGATTATATCCATACAGCTTGATGCCAACAGCTAACTTAAAAATTAGGTGGAGCAATTTAGGGGGAGAAAATTATTTTCTTCTATGTAGAGCAACAAAACATTCTGGTTTTGTTCAGGCTCCTCAGCCCCACATTACACAAGAAGAAACCTCCCCTCAACTAATCATTAGTGTGCCTGAGACAAGCTTTGAAAAAGGCTAGATCTGACATTTTCCTGTTTGGGGAATTATCTTTTGCAGCCATTAACTAGTCCTGAAATAATAGCATGGGAAGATAAGCACTATGAGGGTGCATCCATCCCCCAGGAAATAAACATTTCCATATGTATACACAGAGGAAAAAATATCTATAGCATGATGTTTGTGGGAACATGGGAACAGGAATTTCACGTTGCTTAAAAATATAAGTAATGATGCCCAGCTGTGTCAGAGCAATAGCCATCTAGTCCAGTATTCTGACATGGAGAATGACAAAAGCAGATGCTATTTAGAAAGATCTTACTAGTCTGGCCATTTTTTGCAGCTCTTTCCCCTTATACTCCCCGAGGATTTGGAATTACTATATTAAAGAAACTAGTGGGTACTTGGAACTTGCCACTGAAATTTTCCCCTGAAACCCTGACTTCTTTCCTACCTGCAAATTACAGCTTTCCAAAATTAACCCTTGCTGTGGTAAATGCTGCAAAGTTTGATCAACAGCAGTGTACAGATTTCAGTGACACAAAAAAAGCTTCAAAACAATACACAGCCAGGTATCTGCAACTCATTAATATCTATAATGATCTTTCCTTTTATGATCTGTGTATTTCAAAAGGGAGAAGAGTCCTCCTTTAAGTTAGTTCAAATACTATTTGTTCATTTGGGAGCACTTAAAGTAGAATTCTATTAAAAATTACCAAAGCCAAGCCAACATGCACTGGTGATCTGGCAGAAGAACGACAGTGCCGTCTTTATTTCCTTTCTAAATGGCAGGAAGGCCCTTTCCAGGACAGAACATTTTTACATTTCATTGCCCTATTTTAATCCACCATTTTTGTAATTGTTCCTCCTGAGTTCACATACTCATACCACATTTCATTGCTTATTACAGAACTGCAGGGGCTCAAGAGGCTGCCACCACCCTATCACACCAAGTCAAGCTCAGTCACCTGAGTTTACCGTATCTCTGAAGTAGCTGCTACCACCTCAGCCTCAGTCAAGAACCAATAACAAACCCCAGGCCTCATTCTCCTGAACACATTTGTGTAAACAAAGACTGTTGATTCCTATGCAAAAAAGCCACATACTGAAGTTAAATTCCCACCCTTGCAGTCCACGGAGAAGGCTGCCCACACAGAAAGCGAGCTGTTTACAAGCTTATCCCTGTGCCAGTTTGGTTTACTGTTTAGCCAGGAAAAGCTTCTGCTTCCCCCTGCTCAAAGGACATCAGTGTTATTCAAATTTAGTGAGATCAGCCATTATTCTGACTGAAAGCAACAAAACGTCACCCTTTGAGTACACTAACTACAGGAAAGCTTTGGGGTGAGAAGAAAAGCCCAGGGAAAAAACAAATATATAAAGAGTTACCCTTTCATCCATGGAGAAAGATCTTGCTTGGGACTGGATCCTAGTTAAAGGGCTGCATAAGTATGCTGACACCTTTTTTAAGCTTGATATGGAAGCATTCTGGCATTATTACAGTGCCACCAGACTAAGGTAAGCAAGCCACACGTGACACTGGCTTCACAGAAACCTCTTCTGGTGGCAAGTGCTAGCTGAGTTTTCATGTACCCGACAAGCAATAGGAGGCAGTCTCAAACGTTTACATCTCACACACCTAAACACAAGCTTATAAAGCACTGCCTGCTTTAGCCTGATGTAGCTTACTTGCTCCAGATCAAGGATCCAGCCTCACCCACCGACAATGCCCTCCTTCATGGCATGCCTGGATAGACTTGGGCCAAAAGCTAAGCACAGCAGCAGCCGGAAGGAGTTGAAGGATGACTTGAACTTGTCAGAGAAAGCTCCCTGGCTGCTGTTAGGCCAACAATGCCCTTCTAGTTGAAACGGGTTGGATTAAATTGAAGCACAGTCAAGAGGCCAGTCCCTTCAGGCTCTCTCAACGTTGCCAGAGCATACCTGACACCGGCCATCTCCAAAGGGCTCTTCTATGAGCTCCCTCCTACCACTGTGCATGGTTACCTAGAGAAAGCCTCCTCAGCTATGAGGCTAAAGTTAGCTGGTAACATGGAAACGCATTCTCACTACCCACATATGCAGATGTCAGATTAATTTAAGCATATTTAACCATATTCAAAATCTATGCGTTGCTAGGAAAACAAGTGCACTAATTTGGGCCTGTGAGAACTTCAACTGGCAAATCCAGAAGCGACATTGTAAGTGATAAACAGGTTAGATAGTGGAAATAATCATGCATTTAGTCTTGGCTGTAATTTGTCACTATAGGGCTTTTAGCAAGCAAAAAGCATTTGCACAGAGACCTACAAAATGAAGCACTGCCAAAAAGATCAGCTGCTAGAAGCAACACTGCCATCTCATGATCTTATTTCAAGTCTCATGATATTCAGTGCTTTTATCAGGGCTTCAGCTTCTCAACTGTTAAAACCTCGGCTGTAAGCTGCTTAAAAAAAGAAAAACAAACCCAAATTTTCTAGCCTCCATGTTTTCCGAGAAGAAGAATGAGAACATAACCTTTAACAATTCACAAACAGGCAAAAATTGATAAAGCCAAAGCGCACAATTTAAAAACAAACCGTGTGCTTTTGGGTCATGACTTTCCAACAGCTTGACCTTTTGCACCAGACTGTCACCCTCATGAGCTAGGTAAGTATGGCAGATGAGTTCATGAAACTGATTTGACCCTCTGCTCTACTGGCTACAGAGCTTAACTTTTGGGCATCTAAGAGGGAAAAAAAAACCCAACCTCCAGGGTAAGAGCCCACATCTTCCTTGTACTACCAACTGCCAGAAGGGACCAGCACATCCCAGAGCTCAGTATCTCTTCTAGTTCCTAGCAAAAACTAAACGCGCCTGATGTACAAGCCACCCACAGATCCTTTCTCCCCCACTGACAATTTACTGGCAAAGGGGCTTTTCAAACAGTTTGTGGTTTGGTCTTCACAAGTACCTGAAGAGTTACTTAAACCTGAAGCAAGAAGGTCTTTTGCTGCTCACAGCAAAGCCTTGCTCTTCAGCTGAAAAGGATGGAGGCATAATCTAGACACCGACTCCCCTCAGTGACATTTTTCACCCTGGCTCCAGCTTCACCCCACCATGAAGCACTCTCCATGCTTTCCGTGGCATGCAAACCCACTGACGTCCTTTCTCTGGCCCAGCAGGAGCAGGGAAGAGCCCTGTACCCAGGTCAATTGGAAGCATCCTCTCAGTGATAAACACAAGGGTTCTTACTAACAGCTTAAAGCCCCTCTTGATGTTATCCATTTTATTTCATCCATGACAGTTGGAAGGCTTCTAAGTAGCTTTAATTACCTGTGGGATTGAGTTATTTTGGAAGGGTGGGAAGAGGCTGAGCCAGACTACAGATACTCCTTGAACACAAGCAAGCAAGCCTCAGCAAGCACAACACCCCAAATCCCCCCGTCTGCCTGACTCCAACTTGCCTGCAATTGCAACCCAGAGCCAACTACAGCAAGAGCTACACTGTGCTTTGAGGCTCAGGATGAGTTTCTCCCAGGCCACATCTACTCATGGAGGCAACAAAACCGTAATGCCCAGCAGGGGAACACATGCCGCTTTGAGAGCTGTACTCTTGGTGGCAGGACTTGATTCGAAAGGCTCGCCACAACAGCAGATGCCCTAGGAGGGCTTTTTTCATTTTTCCTCCCCAGACTTCACTTCTAATGGGGAGATTTTCTGGAGTAGTAGGTTTCTGAAGGAGCAAACCTGAGCAGCAGAGCTTGTGATTTCTTTCCTTTGCAGAGGAGCACCAGTAGAGGCCACCACGAACCCAACTGAGCAGGTTTTCAGTTGCACAGGCAGGTGCATGGGTTCACCCACACTGAGGGGAAAAGGGACTGGAGATGGGATTGGAGCTTCAGCTACGTCTCGACCAGTGTTTGAACAAGGCATCAAAGCGAGCCTCATCACTGGCAGCCATCAGAAGCTCTTCATGTATTATGCAGAGTTTTCTTTTTATTCCCCACGTCTTCAGTTTGAAGTTCATTAATACACTCAGAAAAGCAGAAATGAAAAAATGGTAAATAATACAACAGTATTTGCTGGGCATCATGCAAAGTGCTGCGGCATTCAGCAAGGAGAAATCCCAGTGAGTCTTTACCAAGAGAGGCTGGGGTTATGCTGTCATCCCTACATCTTCTTGCAGGTCGCTATAAAGCCTCATCTACTGATGTCAAATCCTGTTTCTACTAGGAGAAACTAATACAGGCTAGCTATTTCTCCTCTCAGTCTTCTCCCCAGTTATCACCTCAAGCCTCTCTATATACAAAGGCCCCATCCTTACACCCATTCCTTTCTTAGGAACAGCTACTGGCCAAACAAAGTATACAGAAAACATGCAAGGGGCCACAGCTGTACCACCAAACAATGTCACTTCAATTTAACAGTTAGAAATTGCCACTGGACTAACAAATGCAGTGTGACCAGACCATCTCAAGCCAAGACTTGTTTCAGAGCTTATACACACCAACGTAAACTCAAGTCCGAAATGCAAGCTCATTTTACACAGTCACCAAGTG
This sequence comes from Limosa lapponica baueri, assembly GCA_002844005.1. Taxonomy (NCBI): domain Eukaryota; kingdom Metazoa; phylum Chordata; class Aves; order Charadriiformes; family Scolopacidae; genus Limosa; species Limosa lapponica. Next base: position 589,189 of record KZ505927.1, read on the forward strand.
TACATTTTCTGTAGGTGAGGAGTTGCGGAAGGGAGGTATACTCAATGGATGTATTTTTGGCTGATGCTGTTGAAGGAGGACAACTGGAGTTAAGGGCAGGGTGACTAAAAAAAAAAATTATAAGAAGGTTAACTAACTAGCTGCAAACAAGGTGATCTGGTCCGTGTAATTACTGAAAAACTTAAGAAATATTGCAATTTTAAATATCTTCCAACTCTTCCTTTTCTACCTCTGTGCACTCCTTCATGTTGTGGCTTCTAAGTTTGCAGAAACAATTTATTTTACCATGATGCTTGAATACTAGTCCTTTTTTCTTACTGCTTTTCCATAACATTCCTCACACATAAAACTCCCTTCCTAGTAGCATGTTTTATTTCTATTATACCATTAACTTTAGATCCCAAATAAGATAAAGCTATGTTGTAGTTTAGGCTGGGTTGGCCAATGACAAAAAGACAGATGGCTCTCCTCACCTCTCACTCCAAGGAGAGGAAGAAAAGAAATAAAGAGAGTTATGAGTTTAGGAAAAAAACTAAACTACTTTAATGAAATATTAATAATAAGATAAAAAGGAAATAATGAAATAGATACAATGTATACAAAACCGTACCAAGCTCACAGGGAGATGTCATAAGCAGGAACTGGTAAAGTTCCAGACCGGACTCAGCAAAGGATGGGAACTGGATTCTGGAACACACTGATGGGGATCAAAGGCAGACGAGCTGACAGGGTCCTCTTTGAGTGTCAGTCATCAAAGAAAGAGAGCCATTGAAGAAACAGCCATTGAAGAAGAGCCAACCTCACCCCTCGGGTCCCTCAGCTTTTAGACTGATCATGGCAGATGGGGTGGGATACCATATTCGTCAGTTTGGGTAACCTGACCTGTCCACCCCTCCCCTCAGGTGCAACCCTTCCATGGGGTAAACAACCAAGTCAGGTAACCCTGGTTGCCACAGCAGCAAGTATAAGCAAGAGCCTCTTTCACTGAGCAGAGAGTTGGCTCTGCTCCACCCCAAACCAGGACAAGCTAGTTGGTGATTATTGCACGTATGGTCATTATTTGCAAGACACGTCTCAGCTGCACGTGTCAAGGGGAGAAGTCCCAGTAATAGCTCAGAAACGGTTTCTTGAGAGCCTCATTTTTTTGTGGCAGGACAGACTTTTCCTCAGCATCCATCGATCCACAGTAACCAAAACCAACATTCAGCACCAAGAGATCACTTCCTCCACAGCCAGAAGTTTTAGCACCTGGCAATTCCTGTGCTAGCGCAGCCCCGAGACTGGTCATACACAAGACCTTTAAGTCGGTAGCTACTGTGGACTGGTAAACAGAAAACTCCTAAAATCGTGTGCTTTCTGACTTGTGTAGAAAACAGCATCCAGCACCCTCTTTAAAAGTATGCAAGTTTTTTTTAAAGGTGTGTGTAAAAAAAGAAAAGTAAAAATAGAACAGTATAAAACTGTTTAATACCAGCTGTGCAGCTTTATACAATCAGTCGCAGATTCTGCAAAGACACAACATAGAAAACATTCCCCAGTGGATGCATGTATATTAGCTCATTAGGCTTGAAGGAACCTTAAGCGTATCTTAAGTTCTTGCCTAATCCAAAAGCTTTCATTAAAGGGCCATTTTTCATCTCCTGATCAGGAAGGCTTTCAGGAAATGACATCTAGAACTTTCGTAGGCAGAGGTCACACTTTACCTCATTAATATACTTTTAAAAGAAACCATAAAACCACAAACTCTCTCCAGCACTGCCTCTGGATCTTAGACTGGGCATTTACCGTAACCAGCAGTCCCTTTTGAAGGAGAACAGTAGAAAGGCCTCTCTTTGCCCTTTGCACTCCATAAAAACGAGAACAGCAAGTGAGGCCAGATTATAATCCTCCATTCTGGCTCAAGCAGAGGGGTATTTCATCACAGATTCTGTGGAGACTCAGCATTGAGAGGTTGTTGGGTGCACACCAGAGAGTCAGAAAACACAGCTATCGCAAAGCAAGCCCACCTTTCCAATTCACCTACAATCAGTGCTTGGACCCGACAGGCAAGAATAAACCAGTAATTGTAGCTAACTACTGCTGCCAGCTATTTCTAAGTCATTCTTTACTGTCCAGTTATGTGTTATTGAGATTACGGGTCATTAATTGAGCATTACGGGTTAAAGCCACATAAATCAAGGTTAGAGTGATAAACAGGAAGAAAGTGTACACGTGTTTTCTCCCAACTGCTTATGTTACATATTTGCTACTGAACACACCCATGGGTTCACAGATACCTTTATTTTTTTAGACTCAGCTAGACCTCCATCTGTCATTAGATCTATAGTCTATAAAGAAAAGAAGGAAGCGTGACAAAAGATTTTGAACACCTAAAAGGTTTCCGCAAAGAGGATGAGAGTGTATCCTCCTCCCTATTCACCAGAGACAGACAGTACAGTTGGCTTAAAATGATGATAAAAAGACATTTAGACTGGTTATTAGGAAACTGTGGAGAGGTGGTGGTTGAGGGAAGAGGAAAAATGGAGAAAACAAAGACAACCCCCTTCCCCAGGTGTGAGGACCAGAACAGGTCACCTAGAGGTGCCCACAGCGTCAGTCCCTGGAGGCATTTCAGAAAAGGCAAGACAAATGTGTGCCGGTAATCGCGAGGAGCTTGGGGATAACAAACAGGTTGGTAGATATCAGTGAGCTTTCTTACAGTGTCATGACTACCAGATTTAATTCACTTTCTTTTTGTCTTACAAGTGCTTTCACCAGCAGCCATGTATCTATTAGTTGACAGGAGATTACCACTTAGAGGAAATGCATTCACCAGAGGTGAATGGCACTCTAAGACTTTTTAAAAGGTCTGAAGAGACAAGGAGAAGCTCTTAACCTTCAACAATTCCCTACTGCCTCATCTCATGACATTGGACTACCACCTTGACAACACCTCCTGCATTTCAAAGCAATGCAAAGACCCATCTGAGGGGATTTGACAGGTTTTTAGGAACAGGGATGTTGCAATTTCCTTTTTGATCCAAGGAGTGAGAATGAATAAAATTTATTTCCACCAATTTCAGTTACCCAGTCATCTTTTACTGGATGGTACGTGACAGAGTAATTCCTTTTGTATTTTGTTGTTCAGTCATAAAGTTCAATATTTTGAAAGCATAACAGCTATTTCTCCAGGTCAGTAAAAGAAGGTTGATCATGCTGGGTCTTTTATTAACTCAAAGACAGTACAACTAAGCTCTTTTCTTCCCTCTTCATGCTCACATATATTAATCCTCTAAAATGAAATTTTTTAGAAGTTGCTTTTCTTTGTTTAACTATGTAGTTAAATAAATGGTACCGTAATGCTCTGGATAATGCATAACAGCTTTTATCCACATATTTTTGGCATCTGTGTCCTTAAAACTGTCACAGAAAGCAATAGAAAATTTAAAAATAATACCAGGAATTTCTGAAAATCTTTTATAGTTCATTAGTGACCAGATCTTTCCAGTATCTCCTAAGACTTATGCAATTCTTTCCATACATTGGTATTGGCTGCACTCCACAAATATAACTATTCAACATATGTATTTGCTCTGCTTGGTCATCAGCTTTTTAGAAGCAATTTTTCCATCCAGGAAAAGTCCGATTATGAACCAACAATACAATAGCCTTAACCACATAACAACAGTAAGTTTCAACGACAGTTTGCTAAAAACCACCAGATATATTTTAGACTCACTTTTCCAAGGATTTAAAACCCAGTATCAATGGTTTAAAACATTCAATAGGTCTCTTCAGCTAACACTTAAGTAAGTGTAACAGAAAACCTGTATTGCTTTTAATCCAATAACAAGGATTAGTCATTTTGAATATCTTATGCGTGCCTATAAAATAGGTTATGTTGCACACTTGCAATTGCATATGGAAGTAGTAGAGTTGGGCAATTCTGTGGTGACACACAGAAGATCCACGGAGGACAGAGGACTGAGGTGCAGCCACAGCTCCCTGGTTTCTCCCCTTACTCGCTAGCTAATGTGCTTAACGAGAACGGTGGCACTGAGAACTACGGCACTCACAATTGTGATACAAAGGAGCACAGTCCTGTTACCGAAGATCCTTGATACACTGAGAATACACAAATAAGTGACTGAGCAGGGCTAACGAGTTCTCAGCTCCCAAACACATTTCTTGACTCCCAAACAGCACTGTAGTAGGTATCCTGGTTGGCTTTTTTTTGTTGTTGTTTTGTTTTTAACTGAAACACAAGAGTCACTGATTATTCAAAGTGGCAGAAAATAAAAATCCCTTAGCTTAAACACAATATTTTTTCAAGCTGGGGAAAATGCATAAAACTGGCCGTACTATTTATTCTGGCTTCTTAAAATGGCGATCTGATCCTTGAGCAAAGATAGTAACAGGTGAACCAGTTAATTTGACTAGCTAATATACAGGGAAATTATTAAAATTTCATCAACCTTTTAAAATAAATATTGCTATTTCAAGGTGAAAATGGAAATTCATCTTGTGTTGACTATGCCACTTCCATCTTCCATCTAAAGCTGCCCAGTCTTTGTATTATGCAGTGATCATATATCCAACCATAAATTCTCATAAAATGGCCTGACTCATTAAATAATGCTTAAACAACTAAATCTCCCATTAATGAAGTATTCAGAGGGTGTTTCCCTTCCATAACAAATAGTAGCAGGCTACAAGACTACATGATAAGGGCAGAGGAGAGGACAAATGTGTATTAAATGAGAGCTGAAACTTGACCTCATTGCAGAGTCTTCACCCTGCAGCAGGACACTGCAAAAACTGATGTATGAGACTACCTGGTCACATACAGCTGCTAAGAATTATAGGAACACATTCCCACTGATACTTAATACCTATTAAAAATTTGACTTGGATCTTTTTAACCAAGAATGTTGTGACAAATCACAGATGAATTGTGTTTCCCTGTAAAGTCTGCCAGTAGTTTGAAAGACCAGTTGTCTGACGGGATGTTATCAAGTAACTCAGATAACAAGCATACAGTCTTTTTGATGCCAGGGATTTCTCTCCCACAGTCATATACCAATATTTCCCTGGACAGGGTGCAGGAGAAATGGGGGAAGAAAATGGACCATACACACCCCAGAAAGGTATGTTATGAACTGTGCAATTTAAGTCAGAGTCATTTGGAAGAAACCTCTGGAGGTCAACGAGTCCAACCTCCTGCTTATAAAAGGGCTAGTTTCGAAGTTAGACCGTGTTGCTCAGAGCCTTGCCCAGCTGAGTTTTGAAAATCTCCAAGGTCAGAGTTTCCACAACCTCTCTGAGCGACTTCCAGCACTGAACCACTCTCGCTGAACTTTGTGCTTATTATGTCCAGTAAAAAATTTTCTCTTACTGCAACAAGTGACAAATGTCTCCTGTCCTTTTGGCGTGCACATCTGAGAAGCATTTATTTACACCATCTCTACAACACTCCCATTATGATTTGGGGATTAGATCAACCCCAGGCTTCTTCCTTCCCTCAGCCTCTTTTGCCATATGCTCCTGTCCCCTAAACATTTCACTGGATTTCTGCTGGACTTCCCTCTCTGACCTCTCAATCCAAGACAAAGCATTTACAAAGAAGTGGCAGCTCAAGGAAAAATAAGTCATTATTAATCTGCTTTGAGCATTCTAGTGGTTCTTACACTGACAGGACATGGATAGAAGCACCAACAAATAATTTTCTGAACAAGCAGTGACCATAACAAAGTACCCAAAAGGCATGCTCTTCTTTTCCTGCAACAGTTAGGTTGCTCAACAACCGAGTCTCTCGACCACTCGCTATGACCAACCACCCTTGACAGAAGTCTTCTACCATAACAGACAAAAAAATAAAACTAATTGCATTGTAAAAACAATCAAGATACACCAAGTCAGCATGTGAATAAAAAACCAAACTTGTTGGACAGTATCAGTTTACTTCTTTTAATTATGAGCTGCAATGGACACCTAACAAGTTCAACAGGAATTTCTGTAAAATATTCCAGCAAATACAACATGCAGTTCACGTTAAGACAGGAGAAAGGGATTACAATACTAGATAAATACTCTGACCACATAGAAAAGGTCTTTTTATATGTGTGTATATATACATGTGTGTGCATATATGTGCATTAAGTACTTTCACTGGCTTACAGTAAGGAAAACCAGAAGAAGTCCGTGTTCTGACTGGTTTTATAGAAGTAGTCGTCTCCTGCAAACAAATACAGTTTAATGATCCAAGCACCAACTCAGCTCAGCAATCTCAGAAAAAGCATTCTGCCTCCCTCCCAATAAACAAAACGACCTTCCACATTGGTTTGGCAATCTTTCAGCCCAAAACAAAACAGAAATTTCTGGATAAGTGCTTCTCTTCATATGAACTAACTCCCCATCAGAAGCCTGCAAAAAGCATGAGGCTTCAAACTGACCTATATCAAATGGAAAGCATGTGGAAAGCATGTAGTAGTTATTTATAGGGGTTTTTTAAGACTAAAGTACTTTTAAGCGATTTATTTAGAAGGTGCATTTTAATCACCTTAAGTCAGCAGTTTGCTAACTTACTTAAGTTAGCAAAGACAGAAAACCTAAGCAATATAATGCTAAAGATATTGTAGTAAATACACTCATGTTGCTTTGAGGCAGAGGGAGAATGTCTGCACAACAGAAATAACTTTTACACTCGCAGAAAGTTTGTCAAGAGTTTTCTGTGCAGAGTGATACATCTCCAGAGAAGAATTCAAATACGTAGCTGCTTCCATATACTGTCTGATCAGTTTCGCTCATGGGGATACAAAGCAAGCACATCTGTGTTTCCCCTTCAACTATCCGTTTTCCCAATGGTAAAACAAATAAACAATTAGGTGTTTTCCTCTTTGCTGGAACTAGGTGAGGTATTTTTCAAAGTTAATTTAGAAAGCAGAATAAAATGGAATGGATTTTTAGATAAGGCTATAGATAAATGGCAGCAAGTTCTCCTCCTGCATCCCAGGCAGAAAGCAGTAATATTCTGCAACAACTCAGGTGAGGTGGCAATCACCAAGTCATCATTACCTATACTTCCCATGGTCTAATACTTCAGCATCAATTTTGACTGGTCCTGGAAATATAACTGATTTTGTGCATTCCATCCCAAGAACTGCTAAGGCGGCAAACTGATAATTAAAAGGAAAATGGCTTGCACCAGCTGGTTCTAGCAATGAAGCAGGTAGGAAAGAATGGGAGGGAGGAGGGGGGGGGGGGTAAAGAAAGCAAGCATTCTCAAACAGTCAACCGAGAACTGAAGAAGGAGAAAAGAAGTCCAACAACTCACTCTAAGAGATGTTTTGCACTTTAAGTTTATACTTCCACAATACGGGCAACTATCAATGGTCAAGTTCTTTGCTCAAATTTCATGAACAAATGATAGTTCCCTCTTACAATGATTTAAAACCAAATTAATAAGGGTTGATCATTATTAAAGAAAACGAAAAAAGTAGCCTGATCCTCTACATTTAGAAACCATAAATAGTAAAACAAGTACGGCCTTATGATCTTCTCTTATGAAGATGCGAGATGCAAGAACACTAGCAATGCCAAGGTCAACAGCTGAGCAGAGTCAAAGATGCAACTGTGGCGAAAAGGCACCCTCCGTTTCTCCTTCTCCACTTGCTGCTTAGAAAGAAATATCAAGATCTGAGCCTGAAAGGGAAAACAAGTACTTTCAGTTTATTATCGCAAGTCTTGAACACTGAGCTTTGCTGAATCTGAACATCACTGAGATCTATACCAGATCAATAATTACCTTCGCACGCATGCACCCTCCACCCCACTGGAAAACAGCCTTACTAATCAAAACACATTCAAGTGCAATTCTGTAGGAAAAAAAAATCTAATTTTGCTTGCCCAGAATCAATTTCTGGCTCTCCCAGACAGTGAAAATCCTTTGAAATTCCTACTTTGGAATAGTTTTATTTCAAGGGTATTGAAATAGATCACAAAAACATTCCTCAAGCACAGGACAGACAAGTTGCTGATACTCATCTGCAAAAGTTCAATTTTTCATTTTTCTCAATTCCTACCACTGCCAAAAGGTATGCAATTTAAATTTCTGTTTCAGTTTATTGCTTTAATTACATGGTTCGTATCTTCAGCTTACGTAATGATTATATACTTAGCAAGCAGATGCAAAGACTAACACGAGAGTTGCAGGATGTCAGACTCAGGGCAGGTGGCGGAAGAAGGGGAAGAAACATATCAGGATACAGAGTATTCCCATAAATCATTTTCACAAAGCAGTCACAAAGAAAGCATTTATCTGAAACTGAGTAATTTAGTGTTGCGCTGGTCTGCTTTCCAGCTGCAAATTAAACTCTAGCACCGAAAGGAATGTACTAAACCTGTTCCAAAATGACCAGATGTGCACTCTCAAACACCATTCACACCACTCTGGTGAACAGCTGGAGCCAAGTTTTGAGAAGGGCAACACTGCGGTTTAGTACTGACAGGACAATATAATCTGAATTAAAACCAAGTGATATGCTCCAGTCAAAAAGAAACAAACAGAAAAAGCTAGGGACCTCGCAGGAACGCATTCAATAGCCAGGGAACACTAATGCTAAATTGAACAGGCAAAATTAGCGCTGTCCTCTTACAAAACCACACAGGGATTGAACAGCTAGGAAGCATCTATATGACAAGCCCTAAAAAATTACTATTTAGATGAAATGACAAGTGCACTTCTGACACAAATCTCCCCGTCATCCCCCCTTACCATACCTTGCCCCACATTGCAGTGTAGTCTCAAAGCATACAAACTGGCTTTCTTTTTAATGAAACTGAACAAAAATGTGTGCTCCAGAAGCACACTTAATGTGCCCCAACTGTGTAAATGCACTCAGTTTTCAGGCTCAGGACAGAGCTAACTCGACATGACCCTCCACCCTTCAGTAACACATTCAGCAAGGACACTGGGACCTGATCAACAGTGGTTTCACCCTATAGATCTAACCCTAATGAGCCGCACGTTGCTCATGTAGGACACGGCCACCTCAAGCTATCGGTTGTGCACAGCATCCCCTGGCACAGGAGAGCCACAGCTCTCATCACGCTCAGTGAGAGATGTGGGTTTCACCTACCGGGCTAGGGCAAGCTGTGGTGTGTGCCCGGTTTGACTACAAATATTAAAGTATTTCCTTCAATACTGTACCTGAATAACCACTCTAGAAGCTCAGAAGTTGTGCTACAGCCTATTCAACACTACCATTTTAGCATCACTTCATCATTTTACTTCTTCCCGCGGTCTGCTCTGTCAAACCTAAACACAATTTAAAGAACTACAGAAACTATTACAAATCAAAAAAAGCATCAAAGGGCTAAAAACCAAAGCGAAGTAAGTCACAGTAACTTCACTCCCTTGTGGCATACCTTTTACCTTCTGACTTTTCATATTTCATATGCACCATTTCCTGGGCACAGACGCTATTCTGAACCCCAGTCAGCTATCCCAGCATGGCTGGGGGGCTGTGTAGTGGGTGGGGAGGGATATATCACAAAAGTAAATTAAAAACCTAAATTAAAGACTTCCTTTAGTTTTCTTAATGAGTAAAACTACTTCTGAGCTTTGAAAACCTATGTTGAGGCTTATATTGATATATTACCTACATGATTACTGTGTACAGCATATGCCCGAGCAGTTTATGCTTTCTGTCAGGTTTTAAAGACAGACAAATCAGATTACCAGAAGTCACTAGCTAAGCACCCAGAATTAGAGGCTATTGAAATGGCTTTTTTCTTTAAATCCTTATTTTCCTGGTGTGGTGCAAACAGTTCCCTCATTTCGATTTATTTTCTAGCCCAGTCACTTAGAGCTGAAAAAACAATTCAGATCTGGAAAAAAAACAACCTTAGCCATCACCTTCATCCATGGGGCCAGGAGATGCTCCCCAGAGCTGGCCCTGCACGCCCCTCCCATGATCACAGGATTTTTGTGAACCATCCTGCCAAAAGCACCACCAGACTGCATTTAGACAACCCGAGCACAAGCCGTCTAACCTCACCAGTGCCAGGGATCCTCAGGACACTGCAACAGGCAGCTGGGAGGTGAGGTGATGCCATGCCTGCCCGTGCCCTGGTACCCACAGCCCACCTGAGCTGCAGAAGGGAGAGAGGCAGGGACTGCAAGGAGGGTGGACAAGCATGCGGTGCCATGTTCCACCACCTCTCCAGCTTCCCTCAGACCCACCACTTCTCACAAAGACTTGTGTCAAAACAAGCGTGGATCACTAGCATCATGTGAGAGATAGTGTGTGGGTTTAAAACACAGCAAACACATAGTCAGGAGTGATCAGATGCAACTATTTCTACTTACTAGCTACACGTGTCCCTTTTTAAGGCAGGTTTGGTACACAGTATTATTTAACTTAGCTTTAGTCAACTAATAAATACTGAAGGTGTTGGAATGCATTAAAAGGATGTGCTCCTCATTCAAACAAGCCTGACTTGAAACTGATTTATTGTTTAAAAAGAGTCATCCTCCACCTTCTAATAAATTAAGAAACTCAGATTATGCATCTCTTAAAATAGACCTGCATACTGTATGTATAACAAAGCCACGTGCAAGTTATGCACAAAGGCTATCTATAGCTCAGTCAACACATTTTAAGTGGTTGTTGGAGAACCAACTGAGAAATAAATTTGCAAAGTGATAGCAGTTGACTTGCAGGGCAAACTGTTGCTGCTGAGGCCTCAGTACCCACAGAACACACGCTCCCAGAGGAGAGGAGAGGAGGTGACTTCAAGCCAGCTCTAGCCTGATCCCACGAACTGAGCAACCTCAGTGGTGGGAACTTCCTGGAGGGTACATTTCAGTCTGGTTTCATCCAAAAGGAACCTGGTTCATGTGCTCCAGAACTGCTCTGAAATTCGAACCACAGCACGGTGCATGAGGATAAATGAAATTTGCTTCAGAGCCTCATCCCTGGGTCAAAAATAACACACAAATGCAGAAACGCTTGCCATCTGTTGTGGCCATCTACTTCACTGCAGATTTCTCTTCACTCTCTAAATTCAAAATATTTGAGCTTATACATTCTTCTGGTACAATTTTCACTGTGAAATAATTTGGCCTGCAGTTCAAAAGAATTACAAGAATTCCCTTCAGCTTCACAGCTCTCCATTTTCAGCTTTGCTTGGTGACCCCAGCTCCTACAAGTAAAGCACACCAGAGAGGGGAGCAGAGAGGGTTGCCTCCTCTGTACTCCATTCTCTCCTTCCCTGTCTCATTAAAGGGATAGCTTATTTGCACACTTATTCACGATTCCTTCCTCTTGGGAACACAGTACTGGGTGCAGTCACTGCAGGACAGTTAATTTTTGGAATATATCCTCATTTAAGTCAGGAATTTTACTCTGTAGGTAGACCAAAACAACACACTGCATTAAATGCAGCAGATAAACATTTTTCAGCTGAGCAAAAATGGTAGCTTAATGGTGATTCACAATCGATCACATTGCTTGACCTAACTTAAAATGGGGTACCAGGAGGTGGGAAGGAGGTCATTTCCTACCATTTCATCAATAAATTAACAGCAATCTTACCAACAATAGGACAGTACTTTTCTTCACAGGTTACTTCCTTTCAGGTCATGAGACAAATTTTCACAGATCTCTTTCAAGGAAAATAATCCTTTGAGCTTGACACTTCCATTTATCCTTCAGCCAATTAAAAAAAAAAAAAGCAGCACAAACATTAACATTTAATAAAATATAGTCTTAACGTGTATCTTAAAGTCTGTCAAAGCTTTACCTAGCTACTGTGCTCAATATTAATCTATGTTTCTCACCGCAGCATAAAAGAAAAAAGAAGAACATGTTAGTGTCAAATATTCACACGCTCACGCCTGGGTTCGAAGTCCTGGTAAATGAGCATTCAAACATTCTGCTGAAAACTGAGCTGCATTCTGTACAAAAAGTTGTGTTGCATCTACTTTGTACCTAATGTTAAAAAAAGAGAAAAGAAAAAAGATTTATACATATGTAATAAGATACTCAGGAGTGTGACTAACTTAAAAATTATGTCCAGCTCTTGACAAATTTGACAGCTGTTCTGGAACACATCTTTTCTCCTCTTTTTGTCCCTTCTTTCTTCCCCATTTTCACTCTAACAGATGCTTTTATTCTGTTTGGGGTTTTTTTGTTCCTCCTCCTCTCTTCAGTGGCAGCATCGGGGGGGGGGAGGGAGGAAGCGTAGGGTGCTAATGCACAAAGCAGTGCTTGTTAAAAACTGAACATATCCAGGCAATTCGCCAAATTTAATTCCAAAGACCCCGCTTGTGATTCGATGCTAAAATGGAATATAGCATTGTTCTATCTGTCTGTAGGACACTGTGTCTTCTATGGAAGAGGGGTTAAAAACAAAAGGACAAAAACCAGCTTGACACTCCCCCAGCCTCCAAACACACACTTCATTCCAGAAAATACCATATTCATTGGCCTTCAGAGTTGTTAGAAATAAATCAAGCAGCAAAAAACCGGGATTATCTCACAAACACCATGAAAAAACATTATTGAAGTTCACAGCGGACATGGTAAGAGCCAAAAAGGGGTCAAATTCTGCTGCTTGTATCAGATCTGCTACATTCTATGTCTGGATCTGGACCTTGTTGCAGTGAAAACTGTTCATTTAGAAGGGATATCAGAATCTGGCCTGAAAATTATGTTCCCTGTGTCCTTGAAAAATGTGAAGTGTTGACCAAGCTTCCCAAATTCTTTTGAACCAGATTGTGAATCCTGTATTTCTTTCATAAGCAATCGTTACCTGAGGCTAGAGGAGAGGCTGCTCAGGTGAGAAACTGCTCATACATGTAAATCGGTGGCTCTGAAGCTAAGACTGAGATTAGTTTACAAAATGGGGCAGGGAGAAAGACAAAGAGAGATTACTTACGCTTAAAATCATGAGTAATAGTCACACACACTTTCCTTCCCACAATTTGCCATGTAGCCTGACTTGTCCCAACAGATATTTAACCATAACTCATAATAATTTAACAGTGGAAAGGAGTACTAAATTGTGAAATGGGCACAATGTGACTTTAAATTCCCGAAGATTTATGCCACATTCCATTACTAGCCTTATGTACCCAAAATAAAACACATATACTGACATCCGTAGAAGTAATAATACGTTAAACTATATACTCAAGTTACATGTGGAGATAAATCAGTATTTGATTGACAGGGTCCCAAGCACAAATTTGAACTCACTTCCCATTTAGACCATTTTTTATTTTTTAACCTCATATGCAAGAAGTGCCTCTTTTCCCACGACCTTCCACTTTTCCCCCATGTACAGCCCTTCCCATCTCTACCGCAATCCCCCTGCTCATCACCCACTCCCTCTCCTCAACCCAGGTCACTCAGTCACCAGTTGAGCAGGGATTAGTGCCTCGTAAGGGCTCACAGCAGATGTTCCTCTTCCCTGCTGCAGCTGTGGAGTCTCTGCCTTCATTTGAATGACCACTAATAGGGTCCAGCTAACTTGAGTTACAGTGCACAAGGAAAAAATCACCTTTAAAGATGGGTAGATAAAGCAGGAGGGGACTGCATGTCTCAAGGCCAGGAAAGAGTAGAAGAGCTTCTCCATTCAAGAGCTGTCAAGCCTGCAAACTCTAGGAAATGCAGTTACTCTTCTCAAAACCCTAAACCCTGTTAGCCACCTCTTTCTCAATCACACAGCAGAGGCAGAGGTTCCCCCCCTCCCCGTCACCTGAATGACCATGAAACTCAGCCTTCCCATGTAAACACAGAGAGCATCAACGGGCTGGTCTGCAGCCAGGTTTGCTGGTTTGCTTCTTATTGCTGATGCTCCAGAGGTGGCAGAGCCACAGACAGCTCCACTTCAAAAATCTTAAGTGACAGTAGGCTTTTACAGGGTTTTTCCTAACTTACTTTTTGGGGGTGTATTGTTTTTTCTCTCTTAAATCATAAAAAACTGTAAGTCCTTCATATTTAGACAAAGGTACATAGAAAGGCAGGGAGGAAACATAACATGCTGGGAGAGTGTTGGAAGGAAACTAAACTGCAGGAAAAAATTGACATTGGTTTCCAGAAGGCAAGGCAATGCCTCTTTCCTCAGCCACAGCCCATTTCTTCTTCCAATCTTCTGCTTTATGGTTGCAACAGGAAAAACCAAATGGACAGGATTTACGAGCCTTTTCAGACATCACTCTTTTGGAAGGTGCAGACACACACAGTAGTTGAAAATGCTACGAACAAGTATGAATCAAACCTGCAACTCTAAGTCATGTTTTTTCCACAGAGAAACCTCCTCAGCATCACTGTCAATGTAGACGCTGAAGCATTTTGAAGATAATAATTGCCCATTAAGCATCCTGAATACACAAGCAAATGAAAGAGAAGCGAGCTAAAAGAATTCATCTCATTCGCTCAAAGCCATAAAACCAAGAAACTGGTACAGATATTACTTAAAATTCTCGTAAATCACATGATGTTTTCCACAACAGCATATTGCCTTAATGAACCACTTCGCATTTTGCTAAGTCAATATGCTTGCTCCAGTAAAAAAAAAAA
>KZ505928.1:35802-46710 GCA_002844005.1 Limosa lapponica baueri
AGATCCACGCTTTGGCTGGAAAAACGAGCTAAAGGCCGTGATGGCACCACCCTTTGGATCCTACTTGGTTTAATTGCGCCGGCACCCGAGCCTGTCACAGTCCAGCGCGGGGCGTGAGGCTCCAGCCCTGGACCTGAAGGACGTGCCTGCATTTGAGAACCAGCAACATCTTTCTTCCCAGCTGTCTCCTGGCACTGGGGAGACTGGGGGTGGCCAGGGCCCTGTGCTGTGGGACCCTCGGCTCGCTCCAGGCCCCAGTCCCCTGGGGTACCCGGTGTACCGGAGCCACAGCCGGCCAAATCCCTTGCTGCTGCAGCATCCGCTGCCTCGGCTGCCGTCCTGGCCCGGCTCTGCTGCTCGGCACGTCTCCCCAGGAAAACCAGCGCCGGGCTTGTTCAGTGAGTTTTCTGGCCAGTGCAAGTGAAGCAGCTGCAAAGCCCCTGGAGAAGCCGCTCCGTGCAGGGCATGGAGCATAACGGGAGGAGGACCGTCTGGAAGGGGGAGGGTGGGAAGCACGAGCACAAAGGTGTGACGTTGAGGATCCTCACCGGGGACGTGCGTTATAAAAATTGGCGCCTGGCCCACGAGCTCTGACCGAGGCGAGAGGCCGGGATGCAAAGCACAGAATTCCAAGAGCAAATATTTATTCGTGCACGTGAGGTGGCCCAGCCAAATCGGGGCACCCGAATGCGGTTTCACACGGGGTCCTTACCCCCTTCAAGCAGTCAGGTACAGCGGGGCTCGGCCAGCCACTGACACCCCCACTGCCCGTTGCTGGTCACAGCAAAGCTTTGCAAAGCCACCCTGTTCCCGCAGCATTCCTGCCCCTTCTCTATTGACCCCGCTGTCCCTGGAGCTGGTCTTGCTTGAGTTAATGATCTGTGATGCCAGACGATGGTGGGAGGGTTTCAAAGACGTGTCAGAGGGGCCGGGATGCTGGCGTTACCGGGGTCGTCCCAAGGATAAAGCTGTCCCTTATCCTTCATGGACAGCTCTGAGCTTCCCAGAAGCAAAGTCTCTCAAGGGCTGTCCTTTAGCTTGTTTTACTTAAGCGTGAAAAATACCAAAGTCTCCAGTAAAATTCCACTACCTCATCACATCGCAGCAATCTATAACTAATATATACTGTTTATATCTATATAAATGAAGTTAATACACTTTCAGACTCCATAGTCTTTATAGTCTGATTGAAATTGATAGTTAGGGAGGGGGGGTTTCATCACGCTTTGCCTTCATCACACGCTCCTTCCCAGCAGCGCCTGTGTGTCGGGGTCCGGCCACCCCCCGAGTCACCCCCTGCTTGTGACACCTGCCCGGAGGGGCTTGGGGTGTCCGTCCCCGCCTGGGGCTGGTGGCAGCCGGAGGCTGGGGCTGCGGGTGGACACCGGGAGCGTGACTCAGCCTCTCGAGCAAACTCAGGGCTTTGCTCGGGCGCTGCGGCGTCTGGCAGGCACCGCTTCCGCAGCCTGATTTGCTGGGCGGCTGCCAGCCACCCTGCCATCTCCTCCTCTCTGCAGGCAGCTTGCAGGCAGCTCTGCCTGATCCTCCGCTCATCGCCTGTGTCCCCGGTGACAAAATGACCCGCCGGAGGAGAAGGACGCGGGGCTGAATCCCTGTGACAGGCAGGGAGCAGAGGAGCTGGTGATGCGGCCGGAGGATGCTGCAGGGAAGGTACGGGCAGCCCTGCCGAGGGTCATGCCGGCGGAGGACAGGTGTGGGGGGCCGGGGGGTGGGCACGGATCATGGATGACAGGCTTTGCACCCCTGTCCTGACGGGTGCTGTCACCACCCTGTGCAGCCCAGAGGTGGCCTGAGCCCCAGGGTGAGGGTGCCTGCGCTGCAGCCCCTCTCCCATGGTGCGTGCTGCCAGAGAGGCTCTGCCCTTGGCCCTGGAGCCCTTAAGGACAGATATTCTGGGTGCTTGATCAGCTCTTCACCCTGGGGTGCCCATGGAGAACCCGGTGTGAGAGTCCTTCCTGCATGGGCTGCATACACCCCCCCCCACAGCCTGCCTGCCCTGGGGGGCCAGGGACAAGAATTAAGGGTGTGATTGACCTTATTTATACGGTTCTTTCTCAAGCAGTTAGATCTGGCTCCTAAGGTCAGGTCGGTGGGGCTGCACACGCCTGGGAGGGAGCCCGAGAAGGATGCTCTTAAAGGTCTTTTTCAACCTAAATGATTCTATGAGGCTGACAAAAAGGCTTTTCCTCGCTGCTCCCTGCCTGCAGCAGCGCTGAGCCCGGGGGAAGGATCCCTGAAGGCGATACAGTGGGAGCCATGATTTTGCTTGTTCCCCCTACGGGCTCCCCACCCTTGGGTGTGATGCAGACTTTGGCTTGCAGAAAGGCAGCCAAAATCCTCATTAAACACCATCCTGCTGACCCCACCAGCGCCTTACCTGAGTGCTGTGCTTCCTCTGTCACCTCATCACAGCTCCCCTGAGAGGACACCGTTCCCCTTGGGGCTCCAGAGACACCCAGCAGCTCTCCCACCCCTGTTCCAGCAGCTCTCCCAGCTCAGCAGTTCGGGAGCTCAGCAGCTCAGGGCTGTGAGTGTTTGGGAGGGCTCAGGAGTTTTGCTCTGCATCACACCTGGGTGCACCTCGCTTTTAGCTCTGGGCTCTCAGAGGACCTTGGCGGGGGGCACACGACCCCCCTAGGGAGGAGTGCCCCGTCTCCGCAGCCAGCGTCTTGGTACGGATTTCCCACGCAGGGCCATGCTTGGGAGACCTGGTTTCTGCTCTCCCTGCTGCCAGAAATATCCCGGGTGCCTGCAGCAGAAGGAAGCCAGGATTGCGGTGGGCTGGTGGACGGCCAGGCAGCGGAGCAGGCGGGCCAGCAGCTGTGCTGGTGGGCTGAGTGTGGTGGGGCCAATTTTCGGAGGCTGACGGGCTCCCCGGGGCACACTGAGGACGGTTCACCACTCCCATGGTCCCTGTGTCAGGACCGTGGCGAGGGTCCAGCAGGTTTCCCGTGGACCTCTCTCCACTCAGGGAGTGATGGGCAGGTCCGCCCGGTGCTCTACATCCATGGGTGACCCTTCTTCTTTTCTGCTGCACTCAGAATGGAGATGTTCAGGACCTCCCAGCCTAGGAGCAGGAGAGAGGAGGCCAGGAGGGGCAAGACGCAGCAGCCATGGCCGTGCGTGGCCGGCGTACCAAGGTGCTCCCCTCTGAACTGAACAAGGTGTGCCCCGAGAGAGCAGACGACCCTGCCACACACCCCAGGAAGATGAGCGACTTCGAGGTGGTCCCTAACCTCCAGCAGAGCAGCAGCAGTGTCTCAAAGAGCAGGCGGAAGGCACATTTCCCTGCCGGCAGCAATGAAAAGGCAAGTGCAGGAGATGCTGGAAGAGGGGGCGGTTGGCCACACGTGACAGAAGAGCATTAATGAGTTATCCAGTGACTCATTGACGGGAGCATTAATGACAGATCACTTTAGTTTTAGGGACAAACAGAAATACTCCAAACATCTGAGGTACATGCCCAGCATTCCTATCTCCTCTCCTTGGAGTACACCTGGCTCTGTCCTTGCAGATAGCGATGGAGCTTTCTTCCTTCACAACAAAAGAAGTACCCAGACAGACTCCAAGCACCAGGGTGTCTGGCCCCTGCCATAACTTCTGGCCCTTTGCAGAAACCCCGACCCATTGCTGCTTTTCCTGCTCCCCCAGGAAAATCTCATCTCGTGGATTCCTGAAAACATCCGGAAGAAAGAGTGCACCTACTTTGTTGAAAGCTCCCAGACATCAGACTCTGGGTAAGTCAGTCAGTCCCTCGTACCCGTCCCCTGCCAGGAAAGCAGAAGGAATATTTGGTGACAAAGCTACGGCACCAGAAAATCCCACCTTTCTGTCAAGGGGGCTGGTGCCAACAAATTCCTTTTTGACTTGTTCTTCACCCTGCTGTGTGTCACCACATGGCTGATAGCCCCTTTCCCAGTGAGGAACCTCCCCGAAGCTTTCACATGCAGTCATTTCCATCCATGCTTTATCCAGAACAGCTAAAGTTGGCTAAATCCCCCCTCCCCAACAATGCCTTTGTTTCTGCACAAGTTCTGAGCTGGAGGACGAGCTGGGTGGGCAGTGCTGGTGCCTGTGGTGTTCTTAGTGAGAAAGCCACCACCTCCTGCCCGGGCTGAGGGCAGGTGGGCCAGATGGGCTTTGCCCTTTGGGTTTCCATTGTTTTGGGCAAAGCTGGCGGTATGTGTTTCAGGAGGATTGTGTGCGAGTGTGGCTATCTCAGGGAACAGCACCTGGAAGATGCTGCCAAACCTCCCATCTTCCTGGGGAAGGAATGGGACCCCAGCAGGCACATCCAGGAAATGCCAACAGATGCCTTCGGTGATATCCACTTCACGGGCCTGGGGCAGAAGATGGGGAAGGTGATCTGTTTTTCCCATCTGTGGTGAAAGGGGAACCAGTGTTCAGGTCTTGCCATGGCTGATGAAATGGGAGCATTTCCCTCCTGACCAAGAGGAGGTTAGGAAAGCGTGGAAATGTCCCAAAGGCATCACTGACCAAGCAGAGGAAGCGGGGAGGGGTGGGGTGGGGGGTGGGACAGGATCCCTCCTCTCTCCCAGCCCTGTATCTGTCCCTTTCTGAAACCATGAGACTGCCCTTCGTGCTGTGAGGCCAATACTTCAAGGAGTGGCTGTTCCCTGTCCTCATCCTTAGGTTCATCTTGGGAATGCTTGGTCCCAGGGAAGCGAATGGGAACAGGGTCATGCACAAAGACCTGGGGTAACAGCAACAAGACTCTGCTGCGAAATGGCATGGGAGGTCCTGGTTCCTTGCTGGGACAGGAGAAACTGTGGTGGAGGTGCCTTGTTACCCTGACCCTGTTGTTTTTACCCAATACTCCCCATTTTGCAGTATGTGCGTGTCTCCTCGGATACCCCACCACGAGTCATCTACCACCTCATGACACAGCACTGGGGCCTCGATGCACCCAACCTGCTCATCTCAGTCACCGGGGGAGCCAAAAACTTCATCATGAAGCCAAGGCTGAAGAACATCTTCCGGCAAGGGCTTGTCAAAGTGGCCCAAACCACTGGTAAGAGATGCAGAGGCTCTCCCTGCAACTGCAGCGGGAGAGGGGCTTGTCATCTGGCCATGCCAGGTTCAGTCAGTTGGGCTGCTGTGGAGACGCCAAGCTGGCCCAGGAGGCCTATAGGTCCATGTCTGGACTACCCCCACCAGGGATGGACTGCTCCTGCTCAACTGCTGCAAACAGGCTCATGAGGAGCTGGACTGAGAGATGCAACATTGTGTGGAAAAAGGCATCTCCTGTGCTGCCAGGGCTTGATGTAGTGGGCAGGGAAGACATCTTCTGGGTGATGGAGCATCTCTGAGGACCAGGAGTTCCTAACAGCCAGATAGGGGGATGCTAGGAGATTGCTGGGAGCAGAGCCTCTCCTTCCCAAGCCCCTCTCTGATCCCCAGGGGCCTGGATCATCACAGGAGGGTCCCACGCTGGTGTGATGAAACAGGTGGGAGAGGCAGTGCGAGACTTCATGCTGAGCTGCAGCCACAAGGAAGGCGAGATCGTCACCATTGGCATAGCCACCTGGGGCACCGTGTACAACCGAGAGAGCCTCATCTGCCCCATGGTGAGCCAGGCAGAGTTGGAGATGCGTTTGCTTTGCCTATGCCTGGACTGCTGGGGAAGTCTTGCCAGAGACTGTGGTCGGAAAGGGTGCTTCAAGATGTGCTTGTGGCTGGCAGCCCTGGCAAAACTCAGCCGCACCAGGAGTGATGGTCCTGGGCTGATGTTTGCTGAGAAGCCCCTCTACCCTACCCAGCGTCCTACGTAGGCGCTGCGCTTCTCCTGGGAGGAACCTTGTGGGTGTGAGGGCAGGTGGAGCAGAGACAGAGGAGCGTGGGGCAAGGCTGATGTGAGGACTGCGGGGGGGGCAGGGATGGCTGTTTGGCCAGACTGTCCCTGCGTGCTGGCCTGTTCCTGTCCCACACGCTGGTTTGCTTTGGGCATCTGGTGCCCTTCTGCAGCTCTGCCAGGCTTTTCCCAGTGTCTCTCCTCCTGCACCTTACAGGGTGGCTTTCCAGCTGAGTACGTATTGGATGAGGAGAACCAAGGCAGCCTGTCATGCCTCGACAGCAACCACTCCCACTTCATCCTGGTGGACGATGGGACCCACGGGAGGTACGGGGTGGAAATCCCCCTGAGGACCAGACTGGAGAAGTTCATTTCAGAGCAGACCAAGGTGAAAGGAGGTAATGGCAACACATAGCCAGGCCTGAGGCAGGGGAAGGCACAAAGTGGGATGGGACATCCCGTGGTAAGGTGTGCCCATCTGGCCTCTGGTGAGAGGGGAGGCTGTGGTGTCCCTGGAAGACCCGGGCGAGGTGTTTGAGAGGACTGTCATGATAAATGTGGAACCTGGTTCCTCAGTGACACAAATCAAAGAGCCTTTATCTGCCAGCTGCGTGGCTTATGGGGTCACCGGAGGGGTCCCCAAACTTTGTGATGCTGAGCTGATCAGGGAGAGTTGTTTCTCCCAAAGGGCCAGGCCTCCAAGGGGGCTTCCAGGTGGTATCTGCTCGCTGTGCAAATGATCTTCTATTGTAACAGGTGCTCCAGCAGCATGGCTGCCAGGAGGTTGTCACCCTTCTCACCTGGAACCTGGCATGTCAGGGGCAGGGCTCCCACTTTGCCTTTCACACCCCACTGCTCAGAGAGGAGTGCATTCAGCTGCATGGGGGGCTGCCCCACAGAGAGGTGACCCTGGGCTCTGCTTCCCCACAGGCGTCGCCATCAAGATCCCCATCGTGTGCGTGGTGCTGGAAGGAGGCCCTGGGACACTCGACGTAAGGAGCTGCTCCTGCCTGCTCCCAGCAGGGCTGAGAGGAGGTGGTGGTGGGAGGGTGCTGCTCTCTGGCGTCGGTGCAAGTGTGGGGCCACACCAGCTGAAACACAGCCATACAGGAGCGCTGTGGAGCAGAAGTGTGGGTCTCAGGCTCAGAGAGGGTCTCCTGGCCTCTGGGTAGGATTAGGAACAGCCTCTCTGCTCTGTTGCAGACCATCTACAATGCCATCACCAATGGGACCCCCTGCGTGATCGTGGAAGGATCTGGCCGTGTTGCCGATGTCATCGCACAGGTGGCTAACCTGCCTGTGCCCAAGATAACCATTGCCGTGATCCAGAAGAAGCTGAGTGTGTTCTTCCATGACACCTATGAGCTCTTCACTGAGAGGAAACTGGTGGAGTGGACCAAGAAGGTGAGCCTGTTACAGGCAGACAGCTGCACTCACTGAGCTTGTGGAGATCAAAGGGGTCCCCACGGGTCCTTACCCACGAGCAGCAAGGCTCCCAGCATGACGTTTAAGGCACATCTTCTGCTGACCATCCATCACCCCTCAGCCATGTTCTGCATTGTCCTGGCGGGCACCCCAAGGGCTCGAGCTCTGCTCCTCCACTGCCTGCTCCCTTTGGGCAGAGAGGTACCATTCGGGACCAGCCCCAGCCAGGCTGGGAGACACAGCACAGAGGGTCTGCAGGCAACCCGAGGGAGCAAGGAATTGCCCCACACAGGACAGGGGCTGTGGGAAGCGGCAGGGAGGAGATGCTGCTGCTGATTGCTTGCCCATGGCTCTCCATGTAGATCCAAGACATAGTGCGGAGCCGGCACCTCCTGACCATTTTCAGAGAGGGCAGATATGGCCAGCAGGATGTGGATGTGGCCATCCTCCAGGCCCTGTTCAAAGGTGAGGGCTGGGGAGCTGCTTGTGGGAGGATGGGACGAGATGAATGGGGTGGGGATCACAAGTCACCTCCTGCAGCTGCTTGACTTATGGGGTCACCAAAAGGGTCCCCAAACCTTGTGGTGTTAAACTGATAGGGGAGAGATGTTTCTCCCAAAGGATCGGGCCTCCAAGGTGGCTTCCAGGTGGTATCTTCTTACTGCATAAATGATCCTCTATTCTAACACACGCACTCTGCACACAGCATCCCGAAACCAGGACCACTTTGGCCGTGAGAACTGGGACCACCAGCTGAAGTTAGCTGTGGCCTGGAACAGGGTGGACATTGCTCGGAGTGAGATCTTCACAGACGACCACGAGTGGAAGGTAAGGCAATACCTGTGCTGCAAGTGTAGAGCCTGTCAGGTCCCACTTGAGGACTGTGGATACTGAGGGCACTATTTACCTCGGCTGTGCCTAGGGAGAGTTTCTGAGGGCATGTCTCCTGGACCCTAAACTCCCACCATGTTACCAGGGGCTCTTAATCCGTCCTGTCTTCCAAAAGTACACTTAAACACCCAAAGCAGAGGTGAGCACACCCTGCAGTTCATTGCTTGAAAGTTTGAAAATTTTGGCTTACAATTGTTTGCAAAGGTGATTGATTGGCATTTTGTTCAAAACTGGTGTCTTTTTAAAGACAATCCACCATCCTAGAGCCAAAACTACCTCTTGCCAGCTCTCCCCTGCAGTCACTGCTCGTGCCATTCTGTCAAATGTCAGGCTTGTCCCTAAGTTTATCTCACCCAGCCTGGCACTTCCCTGCTCAAACTTTACTACAGAGTGGGGCAGAGAGCAGCACAAGCCAGCTCTGCCAGCCCTTGCCTGATCCAACTGCTGAAACGTCAGAGCTGAGCAGGGTTCTCTGTCCTCTCTGCTGGGGCTGTAGGATGTGGAAGGGATTTTCCTATTTCATTCAACAGTTTGGATTCCCCAGCTCACATGACTTTTGTGGGATCCCAAAGAGGAAATATTTGATGGTGTGAAAATGCACAGCCTGAACAAGATCTACACTTCTGTAGGGAAAGGAGGATGAGGAAGGCTCTCAGATTAGCTGATGCAGGCCAGGGCTGTTACAAGGTGCTGCAGTTACAAGGGCTGATGTGGCTGGTGTGAAAAGCTGAGGCTGAAACCAAGCTGTGGCAACAGTTCAGCAGGTATCTTTCTGCCAGGACAGACATGTACCCCCTTACCCATGGGCTTTGTTTTCACTTCTGAGCACTTGTAAAGGTTGCCTTGGAAAGGAAAACCCCACAAAAGCTGAACTGGGTGACCATCAGGAGCAGTCTCCCCACGGCTGAGATCCAGCTGGCAGCACCACGCTCCTTCAGCTGAAGAGCTGTGCACAGAGACCAAGCCTGTGAGGTCCTGCTCATTTGTGTGGTGCACCCTTGTGAGCTGGGGAAAGAGGGTCTACTCTCTACCCTGCCCTATCCCTTCACTCAGCAGCCAAGGGAGCAGAGGAGAGGACATACTAGCCCAGCATTGTGTCTCTGGGGGATGTCCCACAAGTCCCATTACCTCCCAGCTGCCTTCTCACACCCAGAAACTCCTTGTGTGCTCGGGGACAAAACCTTTCCCCCAGCTGAGTGAGGAGCATGGTGGGGCCCTGCACCAAGGCCGTGGAACCCCTCACCTCTGCCTCTGGCCTGTCAGCCCACAGATCTCCACCCCGTGATGGCAGCCGCCCTGATCTCCAACAAGCCAGAGTTTGTGAAGCTGTTCCTGGAGCAGGGAGTGCGTCTCAAGGAGTTTGCCACCTGGGACACCCTGGTTTACCTCTATGACAACATGGCACCATCCTGCCTCTTCCACAGCAAGCTGCAGAAGGTCCTGCTGGAGGAGAGAGAGCACACAGCTGGCTCCAAAATGCCAAGAATCCAACTGCACCATGTCTCCCAGGTGCTGCGGGAGCTCCTGGGCTGCTCCACACAGCCTCTCTACCCCAAGCCCAAGCCCACGGAGCGGCCCCGGCTCTCCATCCCTGTCCCACACATCAAGCTGAATGTACGCATCTCCAGGTTATGTGGTGGCAGGGTTGCATTAGGGAGGGGGTTGCTGGCTCAAGGAGCCATCCTGAAGGTTGCAGCTGGACCTCTGTCCTCTTGCTTGCTCAAGAATCCCACTTAAAGTTCCTTAAAGCCCTGGCCAAGTCATCTGCCCCACATTCAAGGTGCAACTCCCACCCTCCTACACCCACAGCACCATGTGGCTGTGTGACTCCAGTGGGCAGGACCCAGTGGGGTGGGTGCACTGGGCAGGGGATGGGCTCATGGTGCTGAAGGACATGGTGTAGTGGTGGTTTTGGCAGTGTTATGTTGATGATTGGACTTGATGATCTTAAAGGTCCCTTCCAACGTAGACGATTCTCTGATTCTCTGATCCTGGCCCTAGAAAAAGTGGCATTTCCAGGATAAGTCCAGTCTTGGCCACCCTGCTATCTGCAGCAAAGGCCCTTCCATGGGTGGCAGGAAGGCAGGCACCCTGGGTTTGGAGGTGGCTTTGTGCTGAGGGGCTGTCTGCTTTCGACAGCCTCTTGGCAGGAGAACAGGTCCGACCGTTGCACACCTTGCAGGTTCAGGGGTCAAGTCTCCGGTCCCTCTACAAGCGCTCTGCCGGCCGAGTCACCTTCACCATGGACCCAGTGCGTGACCTGCTTATCTGGGCTGTGGTCCAGAACCGCAAGGAGCTGGCAGAAATCATCTGGGCCCAGGTATCACAGCCGCTCTGTTGGTCCCAGCTGAGAGGCTCAGATGGAGCCAAACCTCCCAGCCCCAAGAGGAGAGATTTCACCTGCTGGCATTTGGGACAGCAGACGAGCTGGCCCATGCCAGCACCTGAGCCTCACCCCCAGCCAAATGGGAGCCAGCTTGTGAGCCTGGATGAACGTGGTGTTCATCCCCAGACACACACCATGATGCCAGATCCCTCCCTTCCCAGCCAAAACGAACGCTGAGAGCAGAGGTGATGTGCTGGGCCAGAAGTCTGCTCTTCCTTGCAAAGGCTGAGAGAGGGCTCAGCACACTGCAGGCAGGACACAGGGGCACGGCATCTGGGCTGGAGAAGGTTTCCACCCACACACACCATCCCCAGGGCAAGAGGCAGGGTGGCCAGCGGCATGCTGTACAGAGTCACACCGTCCCCTCACCCAC
>KZ505928.1:58702-74035 GCA_002844005.1 Limosa lapponica baueri
TTTTTTTTTTTTTTTTTTTAACTCTCGGGGTTGGTGAGATAGGAATTTACTGCTGCTGTTTTCCAGCAGCAAATCACCGCATCCCTTGTGGAAATCGGGAGCGGGCTGAGGCAGAGGCTCCCGGGCTGTGCCCATCTCAGCACCCCCATCCTGCAGCAGCTCCTGACTGCCTGGTCTGTGCCGAGATGGGGCGGGGAAAGGGGTTTTAATCTCTACAGTTCTGTCTCTAGGTATAATTAACCTTAAGCCAAATTAAGATGGCCTGGAAAAGATGGTCACCGGTAGCATTCCACCCTTTTTGCTGGGCTCGGGAGCCCAGCCTCTCACCGCTGTGCCAGGGCACGTTACATATGAGATGTAAGCAGCGTTCCAGGAAATAATGCCGTGTCATATCCCCTCCACCCACCGCTTTCCTCCAGCAATGGGAGAGGCTTTGCAGGAGCGCAGAGGAGCCGCCCTGCTGCCCAGGAGCTGCTGCGGCCACCGGGGAATCTCCAGCAGCCACGCCGAGCTGGCCGGGTACAAGATGACCCTCACGAACACGCCGGCAGCCAGTGTCGCCCAGGCTTTCTTCTGCCTCCTGCTGTGCGTCCCCTGGGGCAGCTCCTGCCCCCCCAGCTGCCAGTGCACGGAGCGGGCAGGGGCAAAAGCCGTCCTCTGCAGCTCCCGGCACTTGGAGGAGATCCCCAAGGACATCCCCAAAGACGCGGTGTTCCTCAAGCTGGACGCTAACAGCATCACCAGGATCCCCAGCAATGCCTTCAGGCACCTCTCCCACCTGGAGGAACTCGATCTCTCCAGGAACGCCATTGAGAAGATCGACAGGGCAGCTTTCAAAGGGGTGGCCGCAGGGCTGCGGACCCTCGACCTCTCCAGCAACCGTATCCGCAGCATCCCCAAGGAGGCCTTGCTGGCGCTCAATGCCAAGCTCCGGCTGGCCAACAACCCCTGGCACTGCGAGTGCGCCTTGCAGGAAGTGCTGTGGGAAGCGCGGCTGGACCCCGACTCCGTCCAGGACATCACCTGCCACACGGCCCCACGCGAGGAGTACGTGGGCAAGCCACTGCTCCAGGTCCTGGATGCTGGTGTCAACTTCTGCAGTGTGCGCCAGAGGACCATGGACGTGGCCATGTTCATCACCATGTTTGGCTGGTTCACCATGGTCATTGTCTATGTGATCTGCTACGTCCGGCACAATCGCGAGGACACCTGCAAGCACGTGGACTACCTGAAGTCACTGCCAAGCACCCAGGGCCATGCAGAGACCACCAGTACTGCCCTGTAGTGCATGATTCCGGCACCCCGTTCCCAGCTTTTTTGCAGGGAGCCGGTGGCAACCTGGTGGGCTTCAAAGCTTCTCTGTGGGACTTTCCAGTGCTTGCTCTGGTCCTGCAAATGAGTGCCACTGACTTCACCCCTCCCCAGTGATGCTGGACTGGGCATGAGTAAATGACATGGGGGAGGGATGCCGGGGACACCTCACGCCACCCTGCCTATGGAGCCCAGGTTCCCAGGGAGGAAACCCCCGACCCAGACCCCTTCTCCCCTGCCAGGGCTGGGCTTGCAGGGAAAGAAGCCCCAGCCATGGGCTCCTGGCCCATATGGTTTGGACAGAACAAGCCCCTGGGGAGGCAGAGGAGGGTGGGGGCCTTTGTGGGGACAAGAGGTCCCCAGAGTTTGGGGTGCAGAGGGGTGGGTCAACCTGTGCAGCGGGGTAACCTCATCCTGACTCCAGTGAGGGACATCGGCCCCAGCCCTTGCGCAGCATCTCGGTGGCCTCTGCCTGCCACCAGCAACCCGGGGGTGATGTCCCAAACCTTTGATTTGTCAATAAAGTCCTGCACATAGGAAAAGCCCTCAGGGTTTGCACAGCACTGGGAGAGCTGGGCATCCGGGGAGGGCTGCAGTGCTCGAGGGGGCTGCACTTGTCCTAATTCAATCTCTTCCAAAGCAGACAAGCCTAAATTCAATGTACCAGCTTGACTCCCATTAGATTACACCTCCTCCATCCTCACCCCAGTCTGCCTCGAGCAGGGGCCAGCTGGCCAAATGGTGTCTCTGCATCTCGTCTGGTACGTCTCGCCTTATCTTGCCCTTCCTCGGGGCATCATTAGAGATGCTGCTCATGGCGCAGTGCGATGGGAAGCAAATCGAGTTCTGCCTTCTTTCACAAGCAAGAAATGGTCCTTCCCGGCAGAGCCAGCTGCAACTGTGGCTGGGCTGGGGGAGAAGGGAGGGCTGCAGGGGCTGCCCACAGTGCCTGTCCCAGCCCTGAACCCTGGAGTGGCTTAGGCCATGCTCCCCCCAGCCCCTGCTTGTGGGGCTGGCACCTCCTGTGGGCTCCCTAGCACGAGGGGAAACCCAGCAGGAAACCTGGGGCCAGGGAAGGCTGAGCAATGCCCTGGGACAGTTGGGGGAGGCTGAAGGTCCTGGGCATCCTCACCCCAGCACCCCACTGTGCTCAGGGCCACCTTGTCCTCACAGGCCACCTGTGGCCACGGACATGGCCGTGTCTCACTCGGGGGTGGCTTGGTGAGTGGAGGAAAGCCTCTGCCATGGGCAGAGCAACTCGGGTACCCGCAGCTTGCGTGTGGGACAAAGGCTGGGTGCACACAGTTTATTAGAGCTCTGGTTAAGCAAAAAAGTCCCCCAGACAAAGGCGAGGAAAAGAAAAGAAGCCACCGTTTCACCTGGAGAGTTTGGGTCTTTCCCATGCCCATGGTAGCTGGATTGGTCCCAATGCACAGCAGGTTTACTGGGGAGTAGCTAACCTCATGCAAAGGGGTGCAAGGACTGGCATCAGTCCCTGTACACGTCTACAGGTTTGTACAATATACACTCGTCACTTGGCAAGGATGACCAAAACTGGGCACAGCACAGTGGGAGGGTAGGCAGGCACCTGCGGCAGTGGGATGGGGTGGCAAGGCCACCAAAGATGGACACGGAGCGTGGCATGCAATGTTGAATCAGATGGGTCCTCAGCAGCATCGCAGCCCCAGGCACCGGGCAGCCAGAGCCAAGCCCAAAGCCACTTTTTTCCCCAGTTTCTCACATGCCATTTTCTCCCCACTGCCATGCACCCACCCTGGCAACACACACTCCTCTCAGTCTCTTTCTTCCCTGGCTTTGCACAAGATCTGGATGCAACCAACAGCACCTCTGGGTCCCTCCAGCTGGAGATTGCCAAGCGCCGCTGTCCCGGCGAGCCCAGGGAAGCGCCTGGGCAGCAGGTAGGACATGGCTCTGGAGTGTGGCAGGAGAGCTTGCCCAGGAGAAACAACACAAAAGCAGGGTCACAGCCCCTTTCCCAGCCCCCGGACAACGCTGCAGGGAGCCCTGGAGCTCCACTCCTCCTCCTCCCTATCCTGCAGAGCACACCACCAGCCGGCTGCAGGGCTGAAGCTCTGGCCATCCCTGGGCGCTGTGGTCCATCTTCACCTCAATGCCCAGCTCGCCCCGATCCTGGCGATAAGCTGAGCGTGTCTCAGCCACCTCAGGTGGTTTTCAGCTTGAGCACTTTGGAAAGCGGCTCCTTGGCACTGGAGTAGAGGAGGTAGGAGCCCTCGGCGGTGTGAAACGCCTCCCAGTCTCTACAGCCAACAGTGGGGAGGTGATGAGCTGCTACGAAGCCTTCATAGCCTTGCCACCTGCACGAGGAGGGCAGTTAGCTCTTGGGAGACAAGCCGGGCATCTGAAATAGGGCGGAAAAGCCAAGCCATGGGGCTGGCATCTCCCACCTCCCCACCATAGTTCAGGGTGGGATGTCCCTCACTGGGGCTTCTCATTCCTGCCTGGAAATCTCTCCAGAAACAGGGAGCAGTCCTGTTTATCCTCCCTGGGCAGATGCACCAGTGTCTGAGAGGTTGCCCCCGTGCTGGGCTCCCAGCAGGGTTGTTCCTGCTGGGAACAACCACCCAACCACCCAGCCCTGCCCTCCTCCCGCAGCAGTACCTGTAGATAATACTGTTAACGGAGAAGGTGAAGCCATCGAAGGAGTTTGCTACCACCAGAAAAGAGTCATCTCCCACCGAAAAGAACTCCCAGTCCAGGGCGCTGGGGATGAAGCAAGCAGAGGGGCAGGTGAGATGGCCTCTATGTGGTCAGACGAGGAAGGGGCCGCATGTCCATGGGGCTGAGCCCACCCCACACCAATCTCTGCCACCCTGATGATACACAGAAAACCCTGCTCTTCCCAGGCTGTTCCTGAAATGGAATCCACCATTGTTCCCAAATTCAAGGCCTTCTCCTAGCTCCCACTGGGATTCGGTGCCAAGAACTTGTCACCCACCATCATCCCCACCAGTCTCGGTCCCTGGCAGCATGCAAGCCTTCATGGTCTCTCCAGGTGACCTCCAAGTTGCTCGGTGGAAGCACATAGATTGAGGACCACCCTGACACTTTGCAGAAGTACCTGTAGGTGAGGAGGTCCTGGAATTTGACAAACATCTGGGCAGTGATGTTCAGCTCATAAATGGAGGAGTTGATGGCGTAAAAGTTAGAGGGTGCTGGCATCCCGCTGTCATAGCTGTGGCTGTTCGCAACAGCCAGGAAGACTCTGTCCCCGATATGAAAGACCTCCCAGTCAGCAGCACCAAAAGTCTGTGGGGAAGGAAGCCACGTGAGCAGCTGGATGTGGACAAACCTTTGCAAGCCAAGAAGGAGGCACAGGGGGGAAATTACCCACTCCTAAAACCATCCAAGGGAAAAAATAAACGTCGTTTGGTCAATCGCTATGGGAGAATCAGTGAGAAACTATCACTATCTTTCCAGAGCACTGAAGAGCATCTGTCTCTGTAATTAATCCCTGGCTTGTCCAAACCCAGAGAGGGGACTGAGGAGTAGAGTTTGATCAGGGGCCGAGCCTTACCAGGATAGACTGGAAGAGCTGGAAAGAGCCACTGAGCCAGATGTAGATGTGCGAGTAGATCTTAGTGGATGTGCCATTGAACGTGTTAGCCACAGCCAGGAAGGAATACGGCCCAATGGTGAAAAATTCCCAGTCATAGGCTCCGGAGGTAGGGATGGTCTGGTTGGTTTCAAACAACCCTGTCCTGGGGTTCCACCTGTATATCACACTGTCTATGTTGTGGTTATTCCCTGGAGGGGACAGACAGACAGACCTGCACCATGAGGAAAAGGAACACCTGCCTCATGTAAGAAACAAGACCCAGAAAGAGGTTCAGCTCTGTAAATATTTGCTGGGAGGCTGCAAGGCTGTTTGCCAGTGACCCATCACTCCCCAGGAAGTAGTCAAAGAGACACTAGAGCCTCCATCCCCACCTGGAGCCTCCATCCCCATTGAACAGGCTGGCAGCTTGTTCCCAAGTGATGGCTTTGTGGCAGCCCCTGGCAGCAGGGGGAGACGGGAGGGTGCTGTGTCCCCACACCAGGGTGTCCCAGCTCTGCCCAGTGGAGTCCCAGCTTGGCTGGGACTGGGTGAGTCCCATCCCAGTCCCTAAGCTACCAACATCACAGGCACCCGTCACTTCACACACAAGCTTGCACATCTGGGAGGGGGCCACAGCTGGAACGGCACTGCACTGACATTTTTCAGTCCTCCTTTGCTAAGTCCCCCTGCTTGGCTCCCGAGCGCTGGAGCTGGCCAGGGACCTCCACGTGCCAATCCCTGCTGATGACATGAACTCCAGAGCAAGGGAGGGGATGCCACAGCCCACAGCCTGCTCCATGCTGAGCACTTGGGCTGAGCCCACTAGCACCAAAGTACTCCATCTGGCTCCTGGGCTCTAGTCAAGCATCTCAACCTCATGTCCATGTGGGAACCAGCTGGCTTTAAACCTAGAAACTTTTCTGCGCCTTCAGCTGACCCCTCCAGCCAGAGCCATTCTTCTAATAAAGAGATGGCTTCTTCAGGATGGCAGGGGAGCACCACCAGCCCCTTTCCACCCCATGCTCACTAAGTGCTGCTGTACTTGGTTTGGCCCCGCTGGTGTTGCTGGTGGCTGAGCAGCAGCAGGACCACATGTTAAGGGGTTTACAGGCAATTTTCATTGCAACAGGAGAGACTTTGGCAAGCAGGGCTGCAGGGTGTGTGGGAAATGGCCACATGGATAAGTGGCACCTGCTGAGGGACTGACCCTCCACCACCTGCTAAAGGGAACATTCCCAGTTTGGCTTGGCCGTGATGATCTGTGTGATGACCCCTGCACGATGTGCACCTTTCTGCTGTCACTGCCATGGGAATAGGTCTCGTTTAAACTGGCCATGATGGGGTCCAACAGGTGACACAGGGAGTTTCTAGCCCAGCTCACAGACTGGCCCTGGCAGCCAGCCACTGGTTACCCGAGAAACTTGCCACCAGCTTTGAGCCTGGTGCCAGAGGAGCTGATGCCCCCCAGGAGCCAGCCCTGACTGCAGGGAAGGAGCCCACCAGCCCGGCGTCCGAACCTGGCTGTGTGCATCCCGGAGAGCCAGGGTTGTGGTATTGACCCATTCATCCCCCGTGCTGAGGGGTGCACACCCCAACCCAGAACGTTGGCGGGGTACCCGGGGAGGGCAGGATGCCAGCCGGCTGTCTTGGCTTCCCTCGGTTCCCTATACGCCCACAAGGCCAATGCTTTGCCTTCTGAAAAGGCTCGGCCCCTGCAAACCCGGGCAGGTGCTGCCCCCAGTGCCCCACCGTGTTACGTAGCGTTGGGGAAACAAATGAAAAGCAGCAGAGAGACGCAGCAATGACCATCCCCACTCCTGTCCTTGTCCCCCGCCGTCAGAAACCCAGAGGGGGACCACGTCAGCCACTTCCCCAAGTGCTTCTCTCTCCTAAAATGAGAGGGTCTGCAAGGGTTCAGGCTTCCTGAGGGACACGGCGCTCCGAGCTGTGGGGACTGACTCCCCGGCTTCACCCTGCACGCCAGCAGAGGATGCGCAGGGAGCTGCAGTGTTGCCATGGCAACGGGAGGATGCTGTGGTGGGGTGCCGTGGTCCCCAGTGTCACCCCAGGGCTGCCTGCCCCAGCTGAGCCGGGCCGGAAGGGAATATAAGGGCTGGGTACCTTCTCTGTGGTTGACCACTGCGAGGAAAGCCTCTCCCTCAATGACAAATGCCTCCCAGTCCCTAGCGCTGTGCGTGGTGATCCTCTGGTACGTGATGAATTTCTCTTTCCTGCGGCTCCACTTGTATATTACAGAGAACTCCTGACCCCTGTCATTCTGCTCAAAATTAGCCACTGCTAGGAAGATCTGAAAAATAACAAGCCAGGACATCTCGGTTTTCTCCTCTCAAAGGGGCGCAGGCAAGCGCAGGTGGGGTGAAGATGGGACGGGGGGTGAGGGGGTGTGCACTCGTGGGATGTGGGGCCAGGGACCAAGGTGGCCGGTGTGGGGCAAGACAGCCCTGGCTGGCAGGGACCCCCAAGCAGCACAGTGCACCCGAAGCGGGGACAGGGACCCGGTGGCTCTCTGTGTGCGGTGGCAGCAGTGCCGGGGCAGGGACGAGGCCCTGCCAGCCCTGGGGACGGGCAGCACAGCCGTGCTGGGGACCTGAGCTGGCAAACCTTCCCTGTAAGAAAAGGTTGTTCAGGAGAAAAATCACAGATAAGATAATAACAACAACGATGATAACAATTCCCCAAGACAAACTATTTTCCAGACCAAGAAAAAAACCCCGAGAGCGCTGGGGACAACGGCGCAGCCACAGAGATGGCCTCGCGCAGCGGGGAGCGTGTCCGAGCTGGCGGGAGCGCACGGTGTGGCACCCTGGCTCCGCCACAGCAGAGCGGTTCCTGTGGAGCGGCAGAGGTTATGCCCCAGCCTGGGCCACAGAGAAACACAGGGACACAGCCCACAAGCAGAGAACAGTCAGAGGGGGAGGTCTCTTGCCTCCTGCCCAGCGCAGGACCCCTGCCAGCACCAGCCCGGGGCTTTGTCCAGCTGAGGCTCAGCCACCCGCAAGGATGGAGACCTTTCCTCCTCAGTGGTGGCCTGGGCTGGGTCCACACATCCATCCAGGGAAGGTGCATCCCCAGCGCCAGGCAGGTCTCTCTGCAAGCCCCAGTCCAGGGACTCCCTTCAGGGCATCTCCAGAAACACCGCTTTAGAGGGAAGAGAAAGTCCTAGATCAAACCCTGCAATTCCGGAGCCTTGATCTGCATTGGCAGGAGCCACCAGGAGACCCCAGCCCTGCCCTCTGGGGCTCTTCCCCTGATCCCAGCTGACCATCAGCAGGTACTGGTGCAGTAACGACGTACTGACACCTACAGAGGCACAACACACCTGCAATGTGTGTGAGGAACCTGGGCTAACTGGAGAGATCTGTACCGCTGCTGTTGCAACACCTATCTGGTCATCATCTCCAGGCAGAAACACACCAAGCATGGGCAGCTTCATGCAGGGTGCCTTCCTCTGTCCCCAGCTGTTCTGGAGCACCCAGCTAACCCCAGATAGAAAACCTGTTCCAGCTGTGCAGGAGATGGGCCATCCTGCCTAGAAAGTCTGAGAAAGTTTTTCAGAGTCAAGACCTGAAGGCAAACCTGGAGGATGTGAGCCTTAGTGAGCACCAACACGGGTGCTTCTCTGTGCAGGGACCACGGGGAGTTGGGACTCCCCAGCCTGGTGGTCTTCTCTGCTCCAGCAGCCAACACCGCAAGGGAGTGTTGAGGGTCCAGACTAACACTGGGGAGCCTCAGGGTAGTTCCCATCAGCAGATAAATCCAGCCCACAGTGTTCCCATCTCCTGCACACAAGGGTGCAGCCGGAACTTTGCAGAGCAGGCGCAGCGCTGGGGATGGCAGGCACGTTCCCAGCCCAAAGCCAGCTTCGCCACACAGCTGCATTTTCTGGGCTTGGCCAGGTTTTCTGCAGGACCCCACCGCCACGGAGGTAACAAGGGACGTGGCCCATTTGTATCCAAACAGCAGGGCTACCAAGGCTGGAGGCAGTACTTCTGCCCATCCCTCTGTACCCTGGAGCATGTGGCTCGTGATGGGGGAGCCCTGCAGCCACCCTGCGCAGCATCTGGTGACAAAGGGCTCATATGAGCCAGAAGGACTCATATGGAGGGGGAATGATCCCAGCTGCCCTGGGAGCTCTGCACAGAGCTGGCTCCCAGCAGATGTTTGCTGGCTGGACCGGGCCTCCTTGCAAAGTGGCAAGTAGCTCCCCAGGAAGAGGAACCAGGCAGACACCCTGCAGAAGTCCCATGGCAGATTGCCCAGGGGAGGAGGAGAGGGCTCAGAAGTCCTGGAATGATGGAAAAGCAAGAGGGCTTAAAAATGCAGAAGGCTGGACTCAGTGGGTCCCTGGGAGGGAGCTACGGGCTCCAATGGCTCTGTAAGGCCACAGGTAGTTCTCTGAGATCAGAGCAGACCTTCAGCATGGCAGGACGCCCGCCACAGTCAGAGCTTCGGGGAGGCTTTGCTCTCTGTGCTCCCATGTCAGGAGCTGCATGTCCCCAAGAGCAAAGCCACAGCCACTGCCTGGGGTGGCTCCTGCCTCGCTTCATGGTCCCTGCTGGGAACCACAGCAAAATCTGTTTCCCGGGCTGGGGGGGTCAGCCTTTGGCCAGGGTGGAGGCTGCTCTATGAGCACAACAAAACCCAGCTGGACTGCAGCTCTGCACGATGCGTGTCCACACGTGAAGGACATTTTGACACTGGCACTCACTCCATCTGAGGCAGGAACTTGCAAAGCCTGCTAGAAATGAACCCAGACACATGGTGGGATCCAGCTCCAACAGCTGGCTTTGGAGGCTGACCTTGCAGACACGCTGGACATCCCCAGGGAAGAGATCTGAGCACTCCAGACACCTACATCGTGAGCTGAAAGTGGCCTGGGTGGGTGTAGTTGTGTCTCAGCAAAAATAGCAAAACACAGAGGGCAGCCCACAGATGAGCCAGCAGTCCCGAGGACAGACCCTTACTGGCTGGCCCCATCAAAGACAGAAGAGAGAAAGATTCACCCCCTAAGCCATGCCCAAGACTCAGGGCTAGTTGAAGAGAAGCCAGTGCTGGGCAATTGCAGTTCAATATACTGAAATATTAAGGCTCTGAAATGACCTTCCAGGCAGACTTACCTTCTTTCCTATGGTGAAATACTTCCATGACTGAGCTTGGTAGGTGGGGATGTTCTGGTAGGGCACAAATTTCCCATCGGTCCACTTATAGATGGCCGATCCCGGGGGGGTGTACCGGTTGGCAGTGGCTGCGAACAGTCCCACCTTTGGGATGGTGAAGACCTCAACTCCCATCGTTTCGGAGTTGGTCACCAGGTTCTGGTACTCCTCCACATAGTCCAGCCTTTGTTTGACTAGGAGAAGCACAAAGAAAGAGGGGTGAGGTTAAACCCAGACGACCCTGGCCTGGAGAGGTGCCCCCTGTTGTGTAGCAGAACTGGTTCAGCGGCATTTGCTGCTCTATGGGGGGAAAATGAAGGTTGTGGTGCTGCTGGTGGTGAGGGGCCAAAACCCGAGGGGGTGGTAAAAGGCTTGACTTGGTCTTGTTGGGCAGCGCATCCAGCCCCCTCCACCCCTGGCTGTTCGCTGTCAGAGGGCAAGGCTGCAAACTGCTCTGCTGGGCAGGATCCTCTGGGAGGGGGAAGAACAATACACCATGGATTTTCATTGCTTCTTACAAAGTGGGTTGATATATTTGTCCTAAAGAGAACGAGGAGGAGACGAAGAGACCTACAGCGAAAGGGCCTGGGCTGCTGAGACCAGCTGGGTTAACGTGTACCCACCTGCAGCAGCCCTGCACCAGATGTTTTCTCTGGCTGGAGTCAGCATGAGCTCTGGAAGAAGTTAGAGAAGACTTAGACAGAATTAAATGCCAGAAATTAGAACAGAAAGGTGAAGACTGGTCCCAGTGGCAGATGGGTGGGCACTGGAAGGTACAAATGGCAGGAGCAGGGCTACAAGAAGGGCCAGTGTTGGTGGCACCAAGGGGCACAGGTTAGCAAGATCCCAGCAAGAGGTCTCCTTGGCAAAACCAGGACACAGTGCCAATCCTGATGACTTCCAGAGGTAGGGAAGTGGGGGACTCCAGCCACTGCCAGCTCCTGTGGGTAGCAAACGGCTCATCCAAACCCACCACATGGGCATCAGCACAAGAAAAACCCCAGGACAGGGGGGAAGGACGGCTCGGTTATGGGCATGCCTCATCCTCCATTTACCACCAGGGATCCTGGGCAGACTGCCTGGAGCGAGTGGGAGAGCGCCAGTGGGCAAAATCCATTTTGTTATTGAACAACGTCCGTCCCTCCAGGCTGTGGTTGCTTTGCCACCTTGTTGCTCCAATGACGCCCCACTATCTCCTGCATGAAGGCCACTAGAGCTGGGATGACATGGGGACCTGCCTCCACCACCCTCCCTTTGCTCCTTCAACTGTCTCTGGCAGCTGATGAGCCTTTCTGCTCCTTCTTGCCCACCCTGCAAGAAGTAGGTGCCAGGAGCACCTGCGCCGTGGGGACCCCGCAGCAGGGAGCACCCCAGCACCCCTAGTACGGCTCTCTGCGGGGCCAGCTGTCCCGCTTGGACAGACCCGGGGCTCATTCTTGGTTGGAGAAGCCCTAGGAGGGACGGACAACATGGATA
This sequence comes from Limosa lapponica baueri, assembly GCA_002844005.1. Lineage (NCBI taxonomy): Eukaryota > Metazoa > Chordata > Aves > Charadriiformes > Scolopacidae > Limosa > Limosa lapponica. The sequence continues at coordinate 70,244 of KZ505928.1, forward strand.
ACACAGACGACAATGTGTGAGCGACTGGGGAGCTGTTTCACAGAGGCACTTGAATCCAGAGCTGCACTGGAAGTGTCAACATGGGCACCAAGAGCAAAGTGAAGCCCAGCCAGGGTGTGGGGGGAGGCAGGGTGACACCCCAGCCCCATCAGTCTGCTGTTGTCTGACTTGGTTCCTGCCCCAAGCTGCTGTCAAGGGCAAATCTCTGCTCCTCCTCTGCTCCAAGAGCCTCCTTCCGTCCCCGAGAGAGCATCTCACACCAGTACCTTCCAGCATGGAAATCCAGGCGCTGCCGTTGCAGAGGTACAGCCCTCGCTGGGAGGCGTTGAACCAGAACTGCGCCTTCTCCTGCTTGGTGCAGGGCGGACGGGACCCCAGGGTCACCTTCGTGTCGGTCTCTGGGCACAGAGAGAAGCAAGGCAGGTGCCTCTTAGGGCACACCACAGAGGAGCAGCGAGGCTCATTCCCATGCCCACGAAGGGTTGGACATCCTGGTCCCATCCCGGTGATGGGCACCAGGGAACGGGGGAAACGGCATCCCAGCCCTGAGCCGGGAAATCACCGGCTGAGAAAACCCTGGGGGCTGGCACCCATGGGGCTATGAGCACGAGCCCAGTGCTGCCAAGGGACACGGGCAGGGGCACCCCGGCTCTCCAGGGACATTTTGGACAGTGATCCCACCCCCTGCACACCTTGAGAAACAGAGGGTGGTGGGGATGCCCTCTTCCCCTGTGCTCCTGCTCCATGCCTGGCCCCACGCAAAGACCCTTCCTCGGCAAAAGCTGGCGTTGGCCAAGTGAGACTGCACCATGGGGAGTTACTGACCGTAGGGGTATTTTAGCACCTCGTTGCTCGCTGGCTTCATGGGGACATCCTGGAGGACAGTGGGGACAGAGAGCATTGCTTCTTTAAAGTCCATGGCGGTGCATATCTGAGGGGTAGCATCGGCTCCGGGCAGCAGGACAAGCTGTCTCAGCAAGCCCTGGGAAAGCGGGAGCAGCATCATGGAGAGCAAGTCCAGCAAGAACAAGAAATGGAAACCGCAGCTGATTTATGCCCTGGATTTCCCTCCCAACTCTTGCTCGTTGCCCTCCCTCCCGGGCTGTGGAAGCCTCCATGGGATTCATCAACGTTTATCAGATCCTTGTTAGATGCCCAGCCTGCCAAAATCTTCATCCTGGGCAATTTAACAGCCGGTGCAAGGGGAGCATTGGCAAGGGACTCGTTAGCCCCAGATGGCTTTCACTGCCACTGCTTTTCACTGCTGGTCAGGATCAGGCACTGCCCTAACTTTTACTTCAATGAGACTCCTGTCACCGCACCACTGGCAACATCCTCTTAAAAAACACATTTGTCCACAAAGTGCCAGTCGCCAGCACTGCCCCTTGCACGCCCACAGCCAGCTGGGGATGAAGCCCAGCAGCTGGACCCCCAGCCACCTCTGCTGCCCACGCCGTGGCCCAAGCCCTGCCAGCGTAGGGGGGTGAGAGGGGGCTACAGCTCACCCCATGGCCAGTTAGGGCAACCCCACACTGTGCACCTACTGTGCACGGCCAGTTAGGGCACCTACCGTGAACACGCCTTTCCTTCTCCTCCTGTTGCCCAGGTAGAAGCTGGCTCTCTTCACCGACAGAGAGGCTGGAAACGGCGTCTCCACCACCCTGCGGACGAGCAGAGAAGAGGCAGGGGACGATTTCATGGCGTCTGCTGGTGGCTGGAGGAGACGCTGGTGGAGGAACGTCGCCCTGCCAGCCCTCCCGAGCCCCTCACTGCTGCCCCCAACCTACATGTCCTTGGGGACGCTGCAGTCCACCGTCAGGGAGAAGGACTGGCCAGAGACGGCCAGGACAAGTGTGTGCCACTGGTTGTTGGAGAGGGAGACGTTGTGGAAGGTGACGCGGGTCTGCCAGCCGCCGGCGCGCTCCTGGCTCCAGAAGAGGAAGTGGAGCTTCTCGGGGGCGTAGCGCAGCCCCACCAGCACGCTGGGGCTCTCCTCGGCCATCAGCGTGAAGATGTACTCGTTTCTCTGCGGGAGGGCACGGACTCAAACCCGCCTGCCGCAAGCTGCAGGGCTGGGCTATGCCCGCTCCCTGCCCGGCCAGCGGCGCTTACCTTGGCGGGGACGCTGAGGACCCTCAGCGTGACGATGATGGAGAACTCCTCGGGGAAGCAGTCGCAGTGGATGAAGAGCCGGGAGGCGGGGAAGCCCAGGGCGCGGGGCCGTGAGGTGGCGAGCTGGAAACCACGTACCCCCTGCACTTGAAAGACCCTCATGCCACGGGCCAGCCCGCTGGCAGGGACCACCTCCGAGAGGATGTCCAGCGGGCGCAGGTCTGTGCCGAGAGACAGCAGAGCACGTCACGGCGGCAGCAGCCATCCCTTCCTGTCCCACCATGGGATGGCGTCCTGCCACTGGGCTTGCTCAAGGCAGCCAGCCCATCTCCAGTGCTGGCCAGGGGGAGCCACGGCAGCTGGGGTGGGTCCTGGCGTACTCCAGTACCCTGCCATCCCCTGCCCGGGGTCCACGTTGAGCAGACACAGTGAAGGTTTGCCCTCCAGGTGCCAAGGCTGAGCTCTCCATCCCCACCGCAGGGATGCCAAGCACCAAGAGAACCATCCCATGGATACAGCTGACCCCAGGCCACCAGCTTCCCAAAGGATCCACCAGCACCAGCAACAGGAGCCAGGAGAGCAGGCAGGGAACCGGCACCACAGGCGTGCTGGCCGGGTGGCCACCCGTCCCCAGGGTGGTGGGGCACGGCACTCCCCCTTCCAGTCCTGGTCCGGGCTCTCCCAACCCAGCCCTAATTGCACACAGGCACGTACTCCCCTGGCAGGCACCAAAACCACTCATTAAATAATTATCCTCTCCCCAGAGGAGAAAACGACGTGCCCAGCCCCAGGGCACTGCCCAGGTGAAAAACAGCACTAGGCACTGGCACTGCCAGGCCATCCCCATGTCACAGTGCCAGGGTTGCCATCGGTCCGATGGCTCGGCGGGCCATGGGAAGGGCCGTGCTCATGCCGGGCGCTTCTCCGACCTCCCCCGCCTTGGCACCCCACGGCTTTTATCTTGGAACGCTCTCCTGGCAGGATTGCGATGCCCGTAGCAAAGGGCAGCGGGGCTCGGTGGTGCTGCCCACGGGATGAAGAAGCTGGAGTACAGAAATCCCTGTGACTCTGTCCCACCACCCGTGAGACCGGGCTTTTAGCTCCTATTTGTACTAATAAATCTTGGCTGCCGGAGCACAGCGGGAGAGCCAGGCGGGTGTGCGTGTGTGTGTGTGTGTGAGCAAGGCTGGACCAGCGGCTGTCTGAATCCAAACCAGCTGGAGAGGGGCAGCGCTTCCCCCCGCCAGCATCCCCGGCCAGCCCAAACCCCCACGGGCAGACCAAGGGGGAATCTGCCCACGGGGCTCCATCCAGCCGGGAGCAGGGATAGCAGCGAGGTACCCCCCACCCTGCCAGCCCTGCATTCCCCCCGCCCGCCCCCCCGCTGGTTTAAGCTGCTCCTCAAGCAAAACCTTGGTGGGGGAAGCTTAACTCAAACGAATTATTTCAGAAATGCACAACTCGGGGAACGACCAGTTCCCGCTTTTCCCAGCAAAAAGCAGAAGCAGAATTCAGGCGTGGGTTTGCAGAGGGGTCCCGGAGCCCTCGAGTGCCCTGGGGGCGGCTGGGATGAGCCAGGGGCGGCTCGGCCAGCGCCAGAGGCTGTGGGTCGGTAAGGGACCAAGTCCTAAAACCAAACTCCAAGTCCCTACCCTCAAAGATGCGCATCCCGATCTGCCT
>KZ505928.1:81814-110924 GCA_002844005.1 Limosa lapponica baueri
CCCTGCCTGCACTCGGGGCTGGGGCCAGGTCCTCCCTCCTGCCAGGCTGGGCGCCCCGCAGCGAGGAAGAGCACCGCTTTGCTCTGCAGACATAAAACCTCTTGCCCTACAACGAAGAGAATCACGGGCCAATTTTATTTCTTGTCCATATGACAACGTAAAGGTCTTAATTATTATATTAGCGCTGGTTCTGTCTCTGGAGGAGCTGGTGGGAGCGGGAGGGCAGCAGAGCGTGCGCTGGGCTCGGTGGGCTCCCTGAGTGCCGAGGCAGGAGCGCAGGCAGCCACGCTTTCTCTGCCCACCCGCCGGCAGCCGAGCTCAGCTCCATCTCCTCCGACATCCGGGGAGGGAAGGGAACAAAGGCAGAGAACAATTGCTATTGTTTTCCAATACTTTCTTCGGGCCAGTTTCTCCAGCGTGGTGCTGCCGCCCAGCCACCCCAGCTGCGGCACGGCATCCCTGCTGTGCTTGGAGCTGTGCAGACACCGGTGGGGACATGGCCCCTGTCCCCAGGCGCTTGCCACCCAACCATCAGAGCCCGGTCCCCACTGGCACGGAGATGGAGCCAGTGTGGTTACCGCACGCACCACAGCTCCAGTCCTGCTCCGCTCTCCTCCTTAAGCAAGGGACCTTAAAGACCATCTAGTCCAACCCCCTGCCCTGGGCAGGGACACCTCCCACTAGACCAGGTTCCTCAAAGCATCCCGGAGATGCTCAGGACATCCATCATCCATCATCCTGGACATCCGTCTTGCCGTAACCCACCAAGGTCTGATCCCCATGGCGGGGAAGGAGTGATCCCAGCCCACAGCACAAAGCAGGAGGGAAGGAGAAGAATGGAGCAGGCTGTCTCCAGGAGGGGACAGGCAAGGGTGGCAGCAGAGGCTGCTGCCTGAGGGGGACCTGGGGTCCTGCCACCTGGGTGCTCAGCATGTGGCATCACCCTGGGCTGATCGGTCCCCCTGGGTCCCACAGGGGCAGCAGAAAGGTGGTGTCTAATGCATGAGAGTCTTGTTTGCTGGGGACTGTAATTAATTGATAAAATAAATCTGATGCCCCCGGTTACTGACTGGGTATTAACAGGACGGATGCTGAAGAGCATCAAATGCTAAAAGCGAGGACAGTTTGGACAAGAGGTTTCAGCATCAGAACTGATGTTTTCATAAAACCAAGTTCCATATAGAGCCCTAAGACCTTCATAAGGCCCCTCAAACACAAGCACTCCCACCAAGGCCGTGCCTGGGCTCCAAGGCAGAAGATCTTGAGTCAAAACAGGATCTGGCCAAGGACAAAACTCAACCTCTAATTGCCGCTCCAGCCAAAGTGGATTTGAAGATGCCTGCCCTTCTGGCATCCCTCCTCCATTGCAGGAAGGGCTGCCGTTAACCCAGCTCGGAGGGATCCACGCGTTGACAGGACCGGCAGAGGAAGACAAGGATGCTGGTGAAACAGCCCCCCGGGAGAGGAGCCCGCGCAAACCCGTGGCAGGCAGACCTGGCCAAGAAACCCCGATTCACCCAACATCACCGCGCCAGCCCAAATTTGGGTTCAATTTGCCAAATTGGTCTGGCATGGGAAAAAGCTGTTGTGGGGCAAAACTCCCAACCCACCCGTGGGCGGCGAGCCTCCTCCTGCTGGGCCCAGCACCCGAGCGCGTGGGTGCCCCCCGCCCCCCGGCATGTTGCATCCTGCATCTCCGCTGGCTTGAACCACCTCCTGCATCCCTCCGCTGCCCCCAGAGGGGTGGGCTCCCCTTCGCTTCCCAGGGCACCCCCCCTGACGGCCACCCCAGCTGTCACCCCCGACAGCCAGGGCGACAGCAGCACGGAGCCACAGCCCCTGTCCCCCGCCGTCCTGCCAGCCGCACCATGCCTGACTCCTGCCTGCACCCCGCCGTGAGAGGCATGGAAGTGCCCCCAAAGGCTGGTGCCCCACGCGCGGAGGAAGAGGACTCGGCCCACGACTTGGCTTGTCTCCCCCCACGCCCTTGAGGAAGGACATGACTAGACAGACCCGCTTGCAAATCGCTCCCCCAGAGCTCCCGCACACGCTGCTCACGCCGCCAGCTGCCCTGTAATAACCCACCCTCCGTATCATTACCATTAATTATATATTTACATACCCCATAATCTTAACTGCTTCTAAGTCACATCTTGGGGGGGGGTGCGAGCTGCTTTAAAAAGCCACCTGGCTGGTTTTCCTCTGGCTCTCTCGGGAGAGGGGCTGGCGGCCGAGGCAGGAGGAGGATCGGCTGCGAAGATGGGGACTGGGATGGGCAGAAGATCACCAGGGCTGGAGTCAGGGGAAGGCACTGGTCTCCCAGCCACCCCGTGATCCCGGGGGACCAGGAGAGCACCGAGCACATCCTGCAGGACCACCAAGCGTTAAGTGGCTTGAGCACTTCCCTCTGCCTCGAGAGTTTCATCCCTGCAGCACCAGGGAAGCCTGGCACAGCTGTAGCTGCCTGGGGTGACACCAGTGGTGCACGTGGGACCTGGCTGCACCAGAGGTGACACTGGGAGCCCTCCCTGGGGCTGGTGCAGGGGCTATGCCACCTTGCTGTTCAGGCAGCACATGGGGAGACCGGCTCAGCCCAACGGGACCCTCCGGTGCCAGAGGAATTCTCCAGATTTCTGCACCTTTCCCTTCCCTCTGCCACCCCCAACCATCCCACCAGCTGGCAGCAAGACCCTCAGCATCCCTCACCTCAAACTCCTCCCCCCCCCGGAGCTCGCTGAAGGGCAGAGAGATTTTCTTCTTCCAGTGAGTCAAGGAAATGTGGGAGAGAAGCAACACGGGGCAGGTAACCAGTGCCACCTCTCACCTGGGCAGCACGGGGACATTCCACGCTCCTGCCTCCGTGCCCTGCCACCGCTCAGCCAGCACGCACAGCCCTCACCCCACGCCATGGGGCAGGGGAGGCCACTGCTTCGAGTTCCTTTCTGGAGCTACCTCCTGCCAGCTGCGCCCATCCCACATCCCAGACACCCCCAGTATCGGCAGCGTGGCTGGCACTGGGGACAGACATTTGGGGTCTGTGCTGACAGAGGGGGTGTTTATTCTTTCGATTCTCAGAGGGGGAAAAGAGACAGCATCCTCACCAAGAGGCCATTTCAGGAGGAAAGCAAGGACCTTCCAGAGATGCAGAGCTTTCACCGCTCCGTCCCAAAGGCAGCACACCACCTTCCACCCGTGATAAAAAAAAAAAAAGAAGTTGGAAAGAAGCCTGGGGCTGGCTCTGCCCCAAAGCTGCAGCCGTTTCATGTGGCTCCAACGCCTCTCGCCCGGCAGCTCGCACTTTCAAAGAACGGCTTGCATGCGCACAGGCACACAAAACACAATTAATGAACGGCTTGCATCCCACTGTGTGTGTTCTGACACAGCCCCGCTTGCCAAGAAGTAAAAAAAAAAAGTGTGCGTGTGTCTAAGTACGTATATACAAAGGCTTTAAAGAGGACGTTGCTTGCATTTTTACAGCTTTGTTGAAGGGTTTGGGGTTTTGTTGTTTGATTCTTTAAGCCTGAAGCAAATATAATCCAGAGAAAGGTTGGTTTTCTTTTTTTAAACCTTTAATACTTTACCTGCATGCATAACACCTGTGGAGCTCTGACACTCCCCAAGGAACATGTTTTATAGTAACTATTTCAGGCTGAAAAAACGCAACTGCTCAAAAAACCATCGCTACTGGCTAGTATTACACACGCTGCCAACACGAGTACTCTGCCATGAAGGGAGAGGATTAAGCCTTTCAGGGAAGTCCATCACAGGATCGACACAGCAGCTTTATGAGCTTTAACTCTCGGGTGATCCCCAGCTGTACAAAGCTGCCTGCGCGCTGAAACCCTCTCGGGGCAAGCCGGGCATGGCAGGAGCCCTCCTGCCTCCGCACAGGTAGGGAGCAAGGCAAGAGGAACCCTCGTGCCACGCGCAAGGATTCCGTTTGTTACAGAATAATGATGAAGAGGTTCTCTCTCTTTCTTTCTTTCCCTGTAGAACAAGCAGGGGATCTAACACACCGACTGCGGGGCCAGGTTTAAGCCTTTCCATGAAGAGGAGCGCTCACCGCCGGTTTCAGGAGCTCAGATAGAGATAAGCAAACAGCCACCCTCAGGATGGTTCTTCTCACACCAAGGCAAGTTCCAGTCCTCTGAGGTGGCCTCCTGCTTACATTTTGTCACCTGCAAGACTGCCCAGTATCTATGTTCACTGGGTGGCTTAAAACACCCAAGCTAGAAAGCCCACTGCATGCCAATCACTTAAAAAGACATTATTTTATTTCTAAGCAACGGACATTTGGGGACCATGGAAATTCTCAGCAGGAATTGGACATCTAATTGTTCTTCTCAAATCCAAGAGCTAACATCAGCAGATTCTGAATGATATATTAAAACTCACAATTCACCTTGTTGCCATAACAAGATCTTCCTAGGCCAGATATGTGGATCATAACGAGACCTCCATGAGAAGCAAATTGCATCACATCTGCCAGATTTTAATAGTTTTCTTTGAATTAATTATAAAGTTACTGCCATCATTAGAGAAAAGATACTTGCCTGGAAAGCCCAAGCAACTGTGTCAACTCTTCCGCTCCTCTAAAGCGCCCCTTGTTTTAACTGCATTAGAATAAACCACTCCACTTCTGTGGACCCAGTCAGAATCGGACTCTCTTGACCAGCTGGGTACCCATAAAAAAACAACCACTGCAACGCATCTGCATACGTCTATGAAAGGAGAAAATATAATCACTTTATTTTCAGTATACAGACTAAATCCCACCATAAAATAATGAATGAGCACACACGAACAAAATACTCTGCACTTAAAAAGCGCCCATTTTTGCCACGTCTGCCGAATCCATGGTTTGCAGGTGGCGCACAGCTCTCCAGCATCGTTTCCTCGAGCGGCTGCAGTGCTCCCAAGAGCAACGCTCCATCTACTACAGTTCAAAAAGCGCTCTCAGTTTGCATATAAGTGCTACATTTTCCCGTATGCCTTGAAATACTAGTTAGGTACAACAACACTATTTCATCATCTCTGCGCCCAAACTGTCAGGTCCCCCTCCCACCCTCACACCAAAGCAAGAAGAATCACTTCTACGAGAAGGTAAAATCAGCGAGTTCTAGCAATACAAACTCTTCAGAGGTGCAGAGCGATGGCATACTGCCACGTGCAGCGCGGACAGCAAGACATTAATACTGAGGAGTTGTACACAGGCGCATGCACACCATCACCTCTGTAAAGGGTGCGACTCCTTCCGTGTCACACGCTTTTTGCAGGAAAGAAAAAAAAAAATAAAAAGCCCTTATCAAATTTAGTCCACTTAAAGCTGCCAACAAAATGTGACTCCATGGGCTATCAGTGGGCATGTTATTGCTTGTAGTAAATTGGAGAAGATTTGGACCTACCCAAGAGACTGGCTTGCAAAGCACAAAGGTCACCAGCGGCCCCTAAGCAGTTTTACAATCGGGTTGTTTCCCGCACCCTCCGCTCCACCGCTCGGCTACAATACTCTGCAGTTCTAAACATGCGCTGCATCATCCTCTAGAAAACACATTCGGTGCCTTCTCCGACTCATATTTAAATACACAAGAGCAGTCAGCATAAAGAAACATTACAGTTAATTTTACAAAATCCATCGCGTTCATCTTCACTCGTTCACCTAAAAAAGGGGTGGCCAAAGGCCAGCAGTGCCTAATCCTCTCAATGCCCAAGAGAAGCTGACATTATTGCAGAGACATTTTACATGCCCAGCGGAGCAGGCACAGTCTCACTGGATTTTCAAGCTGCCAATGACCTACCTCGCCCATGGTGAACCTGACCGAAGTGTTTAAGAATCCAGCCTTTACAACTTCCACCTGTAATTGAATGTGAGGTTTACAACTGAGTGTCTTTAAGGAGTAATAAAGCAGCTCTTGGGATTTTTTCCAAACAAACACTGACTCGAAGGCTCAATACAAACTCACAGTGCAACATGGGAACACCAGCCCATTTTAGACACCCAGCCAGTCACCGACAACCCCCGAGATCTTCTCCTGAAGTTACATGCTGCACAATCACTGCCTTTGCCAACGCATCCTATCCATAACCTTGTTTTGTAGCCTCTCCTGCTGACAATACCCTTCAAATCAGTTCTGACTGCAAATGCTGTCCTTACCTTAGCAAGTACCATAAAACTGATAGATTCTTTCCTGTCTACTGGTGCTCCAGATGCAATACTACCTATAAAAACATACAGCTAATTCCTCCAGCAGGTGATCCAAGCCAGCTCTGTTCTCAAACAGCAGACTGGCAAAGGCAGACTGCAAGGTCTCCCAGCTTTCCATACCACAAAGTGAGGTAGCAACAGGCAGCCTTTGAAACGGCATTGTCTCCATGTTTTTTCCTACTATATCCCTTTTCCACACAATTTAGTGAGTGAACTAGAGGCTTCTCTGGAGCAGTGGAAGAAGAAAAGACATGGTAAATAAATAACAAATTATAAAAAGAACTAGGCCAATAGTTTTGCAAAGTTTTCCTTTTTGGTACCAGCACTGAGCGCTGCTCGTTTTCAGGTGGAGAGAAATACAAAACACTTCAGTCTCTTTGTGAGCTTAAAGTCCAAGTGACTTCTGCACAATCTGCTTGGCAATTTTGTTAAATTGTTCTCTGTCTTCCCGCCACATCTTGGAGGCGTCTACATTGGCTCCACTTTCATCATTTGGCTCTGAAATGAGAAAGATGGAAAGACAGGTGGGCAGGCAGGTAATGGAGCAAGACCCTCTTGCTTTTTCAATAACACCTCTCTACTGCCACTTCCCTGTGGCTTTGGTCCACTTCCCCTGCTCAGGACTACAGAAACACCACTAAAGGAAATCCAGTGACAGCTGCTGGATTCTCAAATGGTTCTGATTGAGAATATCCACAGCAAGGTCGAGTTTAGGTAAGAAACAAGTGGCAGAGGAGCAGGACTTTCTTTTGCTTATGCTCTCAACAGTTGAGCCCCGGCACGCACACGAAACAACACAATGTGGCACCACCAGCGCTGTCGAGGGTTTTTAAAACTGCACACTGCTCCCCGCAAGATGTTTTTTCTGGTTCTGTGGCTTCACAGACACAAAGCCCTCCCGACCAGGCCACCCAAACAGGCTCTGTCACTCTTTAGGATGGCTTGTTCTATTAAAAAACAACAAAACAAACCAAGAAAACCCATAGAATGCTTTCATTTCTGCAACATCTTTCATCCGAGGATTTCAGAGCGCTTTACAAAGTACATTAAGCCCCTGTGACCCAAAACACTTAATTCTGTACAGAGGTAAGCTGAGGCACAGGATTTATCAGGTTCATGGTCAGCATACAGAAGGACAACAGATTACACAAGCCACTAAGGCAGAACATACTCCACCCATTTTGCTTCACACACTAGTCCAAATCCATGACAAACATCTTGGGCTCATGTCTTTCTTGACGCAAGATGGTCGGCCCCTAAAAGCCAGCACTGGGGATAGGAGATGTGCAGGTCACCCAGTCTGGTGAGCTTGGGCTTACGCTACCTGCAGAGCCTGAGACAAGCTGACCAGTGAAGTTTCAGACTAATTCCTCCAAAAGCCATGGGAACACAGGGCACCCAGGCAGAGAACAAGAGAGATGGGTGACTCCTGTGCTACCCAACCCGGGCAAGGCTGCACCACAAACCAAGCTGTGGGAGGCCACGGGAAGCCCAGCCAGGACTGTTGGTCTGTACAGCTTCCCAGCAGCAGGTTACTATTCTGAAGCTAAAATGGTCACACAGAAGAATCTGTTGCTTGCTCTTTGATCAACCTTGCTGCTCTAAACCTTCTAAAATCTTCTATCATTCAAAACCATTCTAGGGGACACAGCTTTGCCCTTTTCAGGCAGTTCAGTGGCTCCATCCACCACGTGGAGAAGGATCCATCTTTCAGGGAGTTGGACACGACAGAGCTGATCCATGGCTCTTGTTGGATTTAGGCAAAGCCACTTAAAAGACTGCAAAAAGTTTTTCCCCCACCCCTCTTCTCCAGAAGCCTTCCTCTGAATCAGAGATGGCAGAACGGGGTACATTCCCAGGCTGACAAATAACAGAAATGGAGTGTCCTGGCTTGTGACTCAGAAACCATGGACTCCAGTTTACCATACTGGTTAGATCTGGCCAGCAACACCTCAGCTGCTAAAGCCAAATCCAACACAGGCTGTAATCAATACCTCTAAGACCTGCAAGAGCTGAACAGACATCATTGCAAACACAAAGACGGAACACACACAGGTTTTGTGCAGGAGCAGGGAACCAGCTGAGCCCCAGGACCCACCTGACCCTCACTATCTGCTCGGCTGCTGCTGACCTGGGAGGAAAGCAGAGCAGTTGCTCACAAAGCTGGTAACACCTATTTAATAATTCGGTCCCCTTCCCCCCTCCCCGCAATTATTTTCAGAGAACTGTTTTATTAATAAGTAAGTATTAGGGTTTTAAGCATTCTGGTTGCTGCCAAGCACTTTCAAATATCCTTTGTTCACTTAACAAATCAAACAGCCAGAAGCAGTTCTTCTGAACTCCGTAACTACTATCTGAGCTGCTGCTGCTAATAAAACAGCAGTCCTTACCTGCCAGCATGCTAACGACCGATAAGAGGATCTTTTCCACACTCTGCACAGGACTCCATCGCTCAGCGCTGCTCTCGTATCCCATGGGATCATCCCCAGGAGCATGAAGAATAGAGATGCAGACTCTTCCATCTGGGTAAACTGCACAAGAAGTAGAGGAAATCGATTGTTACTCAGCAGAAACACTTTGTCTCTCCAGTCCTTTAGCACAGATTAATGTTTGGACTTGGCCTTCATATGACTGACACTAAACCCAATTTTAAATTTCCTCTTCCAAAGGCAAGAGGACACAAAATCTGAAAGACAAAAATCTAGCAAAAAATTCCTTTAAGCAAATGTAACAAACTTGAGCCATCCTGCCCCAAGAGAAACCTGCTGGGAGCAGTCATATCATTAAATAGCAAGTGACAGGCTCCATGGAAAAATAAGAGATGCAGCCATGTGGAACAAGGCAAGTGTTTATGCACAGACACAGCTCCAAGGAGGGAACTAGTCCAACTTTAATCAAAGGGTTACAGTCACACAGCACTGAATGCACCTTGGAGTCCTCCACCGGACCGGGACCATAAAAAGAATTAGGCAAACTTGCTCTGCTGCAGTACGGAGGGAAAAGTGGTATATGTTCGAAAAAATATAACTGATCTTATTTTGAACATTACTGAGGTGCAACCAGAAGAGCTCACACTACTATTTTTTTAGCATTGCTTAAAGCTCAGCTGCAGTAAAGTGCATGGATAAAAGGTAACCTATCAATGAGGGACACAGACGTCCTCCCTTCCCACTTTCAGCATAAACAAAGCATCTGCAACAGTTCAAGTCATCTTCACAGACACTGGACTCCACTAACTTGGTAATGAGGCCAAGGAGAGGTCGAAGAGGCAACACCAAGAGAATGGAGTTCTGCTTTAGCAACATGGCCTAATTCTGCAGGCTCCCAAGAAATGACAACTGTAACCCAGTACTTCCAGTGCTGCTGTTCCTTGGGTGACCAAACCTGTGCCCTTGCCAGGAAAACAAGACCAACCAAAAAGAGGGAATGACCGCTGGAAGCAGTTGTGCTCATTTCCAGTTCCTTCTATTCACCCAGTGAATGTCTGCACAACTCTGTAACACGTAAACACTTTGAAGACTTTTATTTACATCCCCTGCTGCAGCTCCAGGCTGGGGACTGGAGCTGGTCTAAGCGTAGCTGGAAGAGATGAGAACAGTCCATGCTGAATCAGCACTTCTCCTTTCAAGTTCAGAACACACTGGCAGAAGGTATTTCACCTGGAAGTTACGCCGATGCTTTTATGCAGTGTGCCTCGTTTAAAACAGCTGGACGACAGTGGCACAGGCAAGACAGCAAAGGCTGCTTCCAGGAAGATGTATGCCTCTTCCCACTTTGTCACTAAGTACTAATGCAAGATGTGCCACTAATTGCTACTTTGAAGTTATCTTCGTCAGAGCATCCATGAATGTCATTTTATTTTATAAGAAGATAGTTCTGTGGTGTGCCAGTTCCCCCTGTGCATAACACAAACTGCAGCGAGAAGGGAACACAGCAGACCTCTTAAGCATTTTCCTTGCAATTCCTCCCAGGCGGAGGACTAAGCACTTAAGGAACAGAAAAACTACAGCACAGCCACCCATTTCTACAGCCCTTCTGGGTATAACCAGACCATCACAATGCCACCTAAGGAAGATTCAAGCATCCACTTTAGGTGATCTGAACTTTGATGGTGAGGAAGGTGACCCAGAGGACTTTAAGGAGCTGAGCTGACCATTCAGTATGTTCCAGTTAACTTCACAGAGGAAGTGCCCACGTGTGGAGCCACTCCATAACACATGAGAATCCGGCAGTTTGTGCTTCTCCTCACCCCACTCCCTCCTGGTCCTCCTGGCTACGCTGCACACAAAGCAGCCGTGAGCTGCGAACCTCAACCGCAACTGGGGCCGTGAAGTATTGTGTGGACAAGGATTTGCTAATGGAGACCAGTCCTGCCAAGAAGTTTGGGTGAATTAGTCCAGCTGGAGCAAGGTGCCGATGCAGCCACATTGCTTCCAGGTGCCAAACGCTGCAAACATCAGAGCTTCAGAAGTGATGCTACACTGTCTCAGGCACATCTACACACTTCTAATGCTGTGACGCGACGTGGATTCAATAGGCAAGAATCTGCATTCCGTGCTGTTTTGAGAAGGGAAGAACAGAAGAACTTCCAGAAATTGCAAAATTCCTTGGAATAGCATGAAATAAATTGGTTCCCAGCTGAGATTAAGATTTGTGTTATCCAAGTGCAGGAATGTCAGCTGGGAAGGAAACAGTAGGCAGGAGGACAGCATTTTCCTTTTATTGCTCTCAAATGGCAGAGACCTAACAGCCTAGAATACAGACTCAGCCCACCAAATCAGGGTGATGATAAACAATCTTTACACAATCCACATTGATTTAGCAGATGTCGTAAGGATGTTCCTTCATTTTGCAAAGAATGCCAAGGCTGACTCCAGAAAGTAGTGCCCCAGGCTGTGAAAGAAGGCTTCAAGGTTTCTACCTGTCCGAGGCTCAAACCTGTTAGCTGTACTTTTTACTTCAATTGCTTCCACTGAAAAGTCTTAAGATAATATTGTCACCATCAGAACTGCAGAGAAAAGGCCAGCAGTGTTTTGATATTAAACACCTGTCAATGTGTCATCTGCTCGGACAGAGTACTCTGTATTTCAGAAAGATCACACTAGAAACATTACTAAACCCATGACTTAATGGGGGAAAAACCATGCTGCCTAGTAAAGCTGCATTTACACTTCGGTGAATATGAACAGTAAGACCAAACCACTTAAACACAAGTCACAGAACAAGACTGGCTGTATTAATTCCCTAAATCTCAAATCATGTACAGAAGATTTATCTTTAGACCATTTATACAATAGTTACAAGCATTCCTGGAATGATCAGTGAAATTGTTGGAAACTTTATTGAATTGTTTATGACCAACAGGTATATTGGGAATAATGTGATAAAGTGACCCTAAGACAGAGCAAAATTGCTGGACTGCTGAACACTTCCACTGCATACTGTAGGGCTGGAAAGGGAGAGAACGACCCTTGGCGAGGATTTCAGCTCTCCTGCTGCAAAAGTTTGTTGTTAAGGTGCACAAGCAACCCACTCCCCCGTACATCCTGCTGCATTGGACTCACTGTTCGGATGGAACATCTCGCACGTGAACCTCATCTTCGGAGGACTTAACGGGTAGTCGAGTGGAAAGCTCAGAATAGCAGGGAAAACCCCGTATTCGAAACAGGTGTCTTCAGGACCCCTAGAAACAGACAAAAAGCTATTCACCGGAGTTTTAAATTGTTCTTTCACCCAAATTCTTGTCTGATGAGACATCTAAGCTTCAGGTTGTATCATCTTCTCCAGAAAACAAAGCGTTAACACACTCTTACCCCACACCTCATAGACTTAAATCCAAATGTGGGGTTTGGGAGGCAAGGGGGAAAATCAAAGCTTGCACACTAAATTACTAGGAAGGTCACAACACTGCTTAATTAGCAGGGTGTGTCTGGATATAATTGGAGTATCTGGCTCCAAGGCATGTTCCAGGATTTGAGCGTCTGCACGTCAAGAGAAAGCAGAGGCAGGTGTGGGACTCCTGTGCCTTTGAAGATACTGTTCTGCTGCACAAGACAGGGATGTCAAATGCTGTAGCTCAAAAATAATAAAAAACCTGTGGAGATTCAAAGTGCCAGTATCAAGCGTAACCACACATAAATACTTACCACTATCTGATGCAAAAAAGCACAGCAACCTTTTGTAAAAATAAAATCACAGCTCAGGGACCATAATTGGTAAACGCAGGACAACAATGTCTCTTTACAGACTTAAGGTATTCAGTTTGCACTCCCTCAAGTGCAGGTGGAGAACACATGGCTTCATCAGGGTTCTTGTAGAAACATTTCCTTATTGTGTTCATAATCTAGTTCAAAGTGCAATCAAGTTGAGAATATAAAGACAACTATTTTACCCTCCCTACATAAAACATTTCTGGAAGGTGAGCAAAAACGTTTACTAGACATGATTTATTCAAACTTGATGAACCATCTGGAAGTTGTAACACAATCATGATCTCCCCTGATTGGAAAAAAATCACAAAACAAGCCTCATCACTGAAAATCTTAGCCAGGGAAACCTCCTGTGTTTAGTAAAAAGCTCTTAAAACAAGGGCTATACTGTCTGGGAAATAAGGTTTAGGAATATATTCATGCTTCCTCTTCCTCCTCCCAAGAAAGTTCAAGGACTCCTAACGCTTAAGACTGTAATTGGTAACCTACAGGAAAAGAAAATTGAGGCTAGCAGAACCTAAGGCCCTGGGAGGCTCACTCTCTTCAACTTTGGGATTCAAAAGACTTGGCTGGTAGATAAACACAAGAACCACATGATTTAAACCTGAATATTGACACTGGCAGGTAAGATTAGAGAAAGGCATCAACATACTGCAGGAACGAAAGCTACATGATCTTAACCATTTTGTTCTCTTTCCGGTCTTTCCCTTAAATTTAGTCGGGATTCAATTCACATCTGAGAGTGAACTGAATGCATTTCTTCATGAACATTTTAATTCCAGCTGCATTTTAAAGGCTTATTGTTGAACTTCTATGAGTATGTACATACACGCATTGAAAAGCTGGTGGGTGTCTTATGTTCTGAGAGCAAACAGACAGCCTTAAGGGCTCTTCTGTCAAATACGTAAACCCAACATGCTCCGTTTTAGGCCCTGTATTATGCGAGCTAAATGCTTTTGTTTTAGCCATTCACTGCTGCCAGGATCAGCTTCAAAGAAATTATTAAAGTTAATCCAAGACAGCATTTGCAACTACAAAACACTCAGGAGGCCGCAACATTTAAGCTTGACAGCATCACGTTCAGTTGAAAAAGGACAAGGGCAGGGCTAGGGATGGAGCAGAGCACGGCACCCTGCGCAGTCACACCACCTTGCTCTGCAGAGGTTTCCAGGCACACCACATGCAAAGCCTACGTGCCCTATGCTATGATCTCATCCGAGCTGCTCTGCTAGCTGAAGTCCAGATGATGCAGTACTTGCTTAGGGTTCCTCCAAGAAGCAGTGGTGACACCCGTCCCACCGAGCAAAGAGCACTGAGCCCACCAGCCAGTCGCCTTGAGCAGCTCCCATACCCCAGGAGAGACAACGCACACCAGCCATCCCTAAGGGCGTGTGCAGGGAACACCCTTCCTGCACAGCTTTGGGGCACTCAACTCTAATAAAAACCTTGTCCTAAACCTGTTCCATCTAAGACTCCTTACAGCCTGCAGAGCAGTCACTCTCTGCAGCTTTTTCCGCGCAGGATGCTTCTCTGCAGACTTCCCGACGCACTGAGGAGCGGACATCAGCTCTCCTGCCATTACACGCCATCACATGACTTGCTGGACAACCAGGCTGCTCAGTTGTGTAAGAGATGTTATGAACAGCTCTGCTGACACAAGCTATAACAGGAAAAGAAGAAACGCTGAGCTCCACGAGCTGGCTATTACTTAGGCAAGGGCAAGAAAAGGATGGCAGGTATCTGCCAAGACAGGAGGGAAAAGTGCATTGACAGGACAATTAATTCTATATTCATAGCTTCACATACATTTGTAAATGGTTCCTGATTGGTAAAAAGATGCTGGAAAAGACCAAAACCCGCAGTCATTAGATGCCAAAAAGGGGAATTTCATGCTAAACAGAAGTCCTAAGCCTAATTATAGATCTAATTACCTTTCTAGACAGGTTTTTTTGTAAGTTGACTTCAATTTAAACTGTTTAATTTTCAAGCAATCTTTACGCTAATAAAGCTCTTATTACATGGTTTTGTGTCTTTGGGGACAAACTTTAGTAGCAACACACTCTTACATACGCCAACCAAAGAAGACAAAACTTGGGTCTTGAAACATTAAATTCAAGACTTTCACAACACAGAGCAGCCTGTCAGACCTCAGGCAGCGCTAAGGAACTGAGCAGCATTATGGTAAACTCTCTTGACACGCTGGGACTATTTATCATCAGGAATAAGCCACCCTGTTGCAAAGATCTGGCTTTCATACTCTTAATTCATCTATTGTTTGATGCCTTATCAAAAGGGTGCATTTTACACCAGGCTCCAAACCTTTACAGTTCGGAAAGCTTGTATTTTCAGTTCCGGATCTATTACGCTCACTTTGGGAGCACAAGAACTGTTCTGTCATTCAGACGTGTCAACACAACCTTAACATTTATGTGCTTAACATTTATCCAACACTGCTGCTGCAGGCAAGAACACCGGAAATACAAATTATTATCACCATTATTTTAAAAGGCATTAGTTTATCTCTGAGCCAAGCTCTAACATTAATCTCTTTAAGATTACGCAGCCCACCTCTGAACTGATAAATGGGCGATGTCTTTTCTCTCTTGGGTCCCTTTTTTTTTTTTTTTTTGGTATTTATTTGCCATTACACGTGCTCTAGCTTTATACAAATTGGGTGAAGGAAAAAAAAAACCTATTCTGTTCTCTTTTTCATTATTGTGCTACATACTTACCTTTTGCACTTCATTTGTCTAAAAATTTGAGGCCAACTTTATTTTAACTTCCTCACCTGCATTTCTTTGATTCCCATACTCTCACACAGCACATTTAAGATTACAAAACATTCGAGATGATTATCACACACAAATATAAACAAGTAATTTCGCTTGCTTTCCAAATATACACAAACACTTCTACTAATAGAGTTTCGTAAAGAGATGAAAGTAACTGAACATGTTTAGGGCAAACATGTTTCCATTGTACCACGGCTTCAGAATTTAGCAGATCTTAAAATATAATTTTATCATGACACACACACAATACAGAAACCAAAATTAAAGCACCTCCGCCTCTCATTTTGTGCTGACAAAGACCTGAAGCTCAACACTCAGCACTTTAAAGGGCTTTCAAGTCTACAAGCGGCTCCTCTGTTGTTGAAGAATTTGTTGTGGGAAACATCAGAAAAAGTCTTTTCTGGGCAATGAATCAAATCCAAAAGTACTTCTGTGTGTCCCCCATGAAAGCTCTACTCAAACATGCAATCTCTGGTATGAGAAAGTACCGACAGACAGGAATTTCCTTCCGTATTCCAAGAAGTGCATTACCTCCTCTGCGATTTCTACACTCCAAGCAATGCACGGCTGTCTGAGCTGAAATTTGGTACGTCACAAAGCGCAAGTTTCAGAAGAGTGATAATTATTATTCCACTTGCAGAAAGAGAAAGCGTAAGACACCGCAGCCAGAATCTTTGGTGTCAGGCAACAAATCACCTATTTCCATGCGAAGTATTTGTTTCCAGGGGACTGAGCTACCAGGAAGTACAACCTGTTCATCACAGGATAATCACTGCACATAAGCAGAGGTATTTGCCAACTCTTCGTATCAATCAGCAAACAAGCAGCGGTAATCCAAATCTCCAGTTACCAAGGCATAAAATAACTCGGAGGCTCACCCACGCAGCCAGCTTGTGTGGAATAACTACAGCGTGGGACGCTTTTGTATCGGTTATGGGCCTGATCCCAAGAGACAGAAATCGTGGTCTTCATCCCTAGACAACACACTCCAAGCAAACCAAGCTAAGGAGAATTCTGCCACCCACACTAGTTGTGAATCTGGTAAGTCAGCACTGGTGTTTGCAGTGAAAACCGGCCAAGAGCACAGCAGGGCACGCTGTGAGCAGGGCCACAGCCACTGCCCCCAGCCTCCTTGGGGAGCCCCTGGCCCCGGTGAAGGAAAGGAAATCACCAACTCTCACGAATGGAATCTGGAGCTACAGAGCCTGGATCTAACAACAGACCATCGGCTTCAGGACCTCACGGTTAGAAGCTTCTTCACCTTTTAATTGTGTCGCGTTTGCCTGAATTGTCAGACCCGAGTAACAAAGGCCTCTCTTCCTCTCCCCTATTGTTTTACAACTTCATTTTGTAAAAATCACCAGTTATTCCATGTATGCAGAGTTCCCAAAGAAGGGCATAGCATGAATAAGAGAGTATAAGCAAGAGAGAAGACAACTTGTAAGATGCTGGGCAAGAAGATTCTGTATTTCCATAGCAATTTTTGCTACAAACAACTGTCCCCATTTGTGCAGGAGGGGGAGGACACAGCTTTGTGTCTTTGCCACCCCCCAAAACACAACAGGTAGCAATCAGAGCTATTCACCAACAGAAGAGCGAGCTTTCTACATGGACCCATTGCATCCAACGTCTTTACAACACCAGCCAACTCATGAAGTGTAAAGAATTTCAAAACAAATTTATTTTTTTAAAAATGTGAATACTTTCTCAGATCAATCCTCTTCCATTTTTCTAGAAAAAAACTGAATAGTAAGTAAACTAATTTTAGTCATCAATTGTTTTCCCCTATCACCAATAATCTGCGTACTTTGCTTAATTAAAACATGAGAAAAACCCGTCCCGTATTTGCAGTTGAGGAATGTTCCCAACAGGTTTGTGTGATCTACAAGCAATTAATTGTTTCCTGCAGCGTTTGTGTATGCAACATCTATCTGAGAGAGCCCAAATGAGGATTCCCGTCAAATTTGCAAGTTACATATGCTGAATGTTGCTTGTTATGACGACACCTGTACAACAAATACATGACTTAAGCCCCGATCCTGCCTCTGTCACGCTGTTTAAATTCCAAATATAATCTGCTGTTTGGGTCAGAAAAGAAGCTCCCAGCCAAAGGGAGGCCAAGGCTGATGTTTCGCAGAACTGATATTACTTTTTTTACACTCTCGTTCTCCTAGAAGCTAATGCCAGCGTGCAAGTGCTGATTTCAGACACAAAACAGTATCAACTCACATAATCAGAGCTTCCCATTCAAAGAAGTTCTCTTCATTCATGGGACCTGGTAAGAAAAAACAAAACAATGCTTAGTGCTTACCCAAACGCAAGGCTACAACTTCACCTGCACAAACCCTGCTCAGCTCCTCACCTGCTACTATCCCTTCCGGGGGGTTCAGGGTCAGCTCTGGGAAAACAAAAACACAGGGAAGGTTAATAAAATCTGCAAGCCTGAGCATTTTGGCTAGCGTCTGGGTGGCCAGAGCTTACAACAGGGGCCCCACCAGCAAACACCCTTAGAGAAAAGCTTGAGGACACCATGGGAGGAACCTTCTGGCCATGCTTTTCTGGGGAAAACTCCACATCCAGAAGGCCCAGTATCTCACGGCTGACAATTTAACTTCTTTGTGGAAGACAGTTTTCTAGGCAAAATTATTTCGCATTTTGTGCTTTTTCAGGCTCCCAAAACTAGACTTCCCAGGGGCAACAATTTAAAACTGAGAAGGAAGAAAAAAAACCTCATTCCACAAAGCACTGGCAACACTCTCCTCTTGGAGCACTGAGGTAGCTGCAGATACGAACTCAACAGCCCGAAGAGAAAATCGGTCATATTCCTGTAACCACCCTGCACCAATTCAGACTTGACAGCATCTCAATGCAAAACCCAAAACGACGCAAAAAGGCGGAGAAGCAGAAGCAAGAGATATTTGACAAGCAGCTCTGCTCCTTGAACTCAATCCAGCTCCCCCTGCCTGGCCTGGAAAACACGAGTTAAAAAACCAGCAGCAATAAAGCAGCCGTGCTTGTTTGGATCCATCAATGCTCACTTTCTGTAGGAAACTGGTACAATCCCCAATTTGTACAATAACCTTCAGCATCAGCACCTCACTTCAAGCCTGCTGAAACCCAGGACCCAGTGTGCTGATAAAATAAAACCCTGGGGGGCTCAACACCAGTCCCCCCAGTTCTGAGTGAGATGCGGGGCAGCCGGCAGGACCGGCGGCAGGATGCGACACTCCGAGGGTGTCAGACCGGAGAAGGTGACAGTAATTAGGCCAACTTAAGTAAGGGCTGTGAGCTCCTTATCTAGAACAGTGTTTCCTAGCCAATGGCCTGTGGACTACTAGTAGCCCGTCACACAGACACCGGAAACACCAGGCGCATTCCCACACACAAGAACAGGACCCAGGGAATATAGGAAGTCACAAACTGATAAACAAGATGCTTGACCTAATTTCTGTTAGGCTGTATGTGAAAATCAAGGGTAGTGCTGCACAAAACAGCACACGGATTTTTGCCTTAAAACAGCTATGTTACTGTGGGATTCAAAAATGTGCTGAGATACACCAACAGCAAAGACAGCAAAACTCTTCAGTTCGCTCGGATGGCCATTAACTTTGGCACAGGCCCCTGCGACTGAAGTTCAAAAGCACAGCAGCAGGTTCAACTCAGCATTAAGGTTTCCCATGACGACTGGACATTAAGGAGCAGGTTTTTCCAGCTTGATAGTGGGTCTCTAACAGCTTTTCGTGTTGATGTTTTTAGACAGGAAGAGGGAGATGTCAAACCCAGGAGCTCCTGGAATAATTTTGCTCCATCTTGTGGCTCTCTCCGAGAACAAAATCCCCTCTGATATTTCCCACGATTTCCCTTGAAGAGCCCAGCGGCAGCATCTGAGTGTCCCCTGCCGTGGGCAGCTACACAGAAGTGTGCTGTACTGCTCTCTACCCCCAAGGAAAACCGGGGTGACGGGAGGCAAGAGCCAAACCCCGCCGAGCAGAGGGTCTTTATGAGGTTGGAGGTTCAATTCTCCACTTCACCTTGCTCAGCTCCCCCCTCGGAGGTAGGCGGAAGAGGCTTCCATCCTTAAGGATCAGGCAAAATGCAGGGACACGTGAGCTTTGATTTCGAGTTGCTGCCGCTACACCTGATCACTGAGGAAGGAAAAACCCCTTTTCCCTGTGGAGAAATTGGGAGCACAGCTTTTGGGAGCGACACAGCATGAACTGCCAGTGGCTGACACAGCGTCAGCCGCTTCAGTCTTACCACAGCCTCCAAAATAGGGTCACTTTAATGGAACTTCAGGGGGATTTTTTCCAATTATTTTTAAGCGAGCTGCAAAAAGCCTGTCATCAGAGCATTTGTTTTAACTTTTCACTGCAGAACGACTTTGACAAGCCAGCTAGGCCAAAGAGTCTCCCACTCAACTCTCCTCTGCGGCTGTCCTCCCGAGCAAGACACGTGGCACAACAGGAGCACGTCAGCAGATGGAACAGCCCACCCTCTGCTCTCCGTGGCATCCAGCCAGGGCGGAACTTCTGGCTAGCCTGAGTTTGGCCTCCTGAACTGCAAGACCTCCGAGATGCACAGCTTAATGCTTTCCCACGGAAAGCTCTTCCCCTCTGCAAGTGCCATGCCACAGCGTCCTCTCGCCTGCCCACCCATGACAGCAGCGTGACAGCCCAGCCCAGCCACCATCACCCAACAGCCTCAAACACCGACACGCTGTTTCTGTTCCTGTGCGCACTATTTCCCAGTGATAGCTGAGCCCTCTGCCCATGCCCAGCGTGGACAGCATCCAACACCAGGCTTTGACAGGGGAATTGCAGATCCTGAAGCTATACCAGCTACTTGAGAGAGGCAGTTTGCACAAACTGAGAGCCACCTCCCTCAATCTCCTTTTTCCAAGGGTCAAGATCAGCAGAACGACTTTGCAGGAGCCCTTGATGCAGCAGCTCCTTGTCCATGGCTGACTGTGGGTCCAGGAAAAAAACACCGAGGAGTAGGACCTCACAACCTATGGGACTACTCAGCAGAGCCATCAGACATCCTCCTGCTGCACTGGCACCACAACTCCGTCACCCTCACCTCAAGCTTGGGACCTCATGCCTGTGCTGGAGTACAGCCCCCATTCTGCAGAGCATCACAGCTTCCCCCCTGCTACCAGTGGGCAGGTGACCCTCTTTGGGGCAAGGCAGAGGCAGGCCACCACCTTCCTGTGCTGGTATTTTATATGGTGTGAACTACCAGAGCCGCCACTAGCAGGAGCCGTGGGATAAAGCAGCCCCCTGATGCACCCACGGAGTACCCTACTGCCAGGAAAGCCTTCAGGGTTCCTATGGAGCAAGCACAAGCAGCAATGCCCTACTAAGGGATTCCAAGAGGTGGAAGGATGAGCAGTCAATGCGGGGAAAAAAAGGATATAATGGAAAGCCAGAAAAGCAATCAGTTTTGGAAGAGGTAAAGGGATCTGCCTGCCCCAAAGAGGGCACGTTGGGTGCATGGAGGAGCCCATGGTGGTGCAGCAAAACATCTCTTTTAAGCACTGGAGAGCATTTGAAGCAGTTTCCATCTTTGCATCCTCCACGAGGCATCCTGTTCGGTTTGCAGGGCGGCTTTTGCCACACACAGTCAGGGGATTTGCTTCCAAAGTGAAATGCAGTGAAGTCTCAGCTTCTAGCCCGATAGCTAAACCTTACTTTATAGCTTTGCTTGCAAGCTGAGACTGGATGAAACAGAGCTGACACTAGTGAAGTGCAACGCTTCTATTAGGAACTTGGGGCAGATTTGAGTGCACACACCATCAATGCCTCCCTTTTCATTTCACTGCTCTTTATGGAGTCATTATAGACCAATTAACACCTTGGCCGAAAGGAGGAGAACTGAAAACACACCTCCTTGTTAAAGAAGTTAATAAAAAGACTGATCACATTCTTTAAAAGAGAAGTAGAACAGTATGCTTTCTAAAAACTGCATCAATTTAGCATATCTCCAGGGTGATTACATGTACAAGACTCAGGAAACATTAAGGGCACATGCTCACTTCAGTATCTGACAGCATCTGGACTGCGATGCTTGAAACCAGAATCTTATTCTTTCTACTCAACAGCACAGTGTGTGTCTGAGATACGTCCTAAGCATAATACTTAGGAAAGAGCATTTTCAAAGCAGGTTTAAGAGGGACAGCCGCAGAGGCCTCCCACAAATGTTCATCCCTTTCTTCCCCTGGAGAGAGCAGCTCATCACAGCCCACCCCACTGCAGCAGGAGTTTTCTTCCAGCTCACACAAACTGTCTCCAACCAATAAGGACAGGGAGCATCGATTGAAGTGCTGCCAGATTTTGTTCTGTATGACAAAGGTGTATTTTTTTCTGTGAACTCTGGAGTCTCAGAATTAACTTAAATCTCATATTTTTAACCCGACAGCACTCCCATTGATACATGTTGGCATTACAATCCACTGCTCTGTTACCTGTTTGTACCAGAAAGGAAAAGCAGTGCATACAACTAGGCACTACAATACTTGCATCTCTACAGATTTGACCGAATACTTTCAAAGTAACCTATTTTAGATTTAAGAAGTCCAGTCAGCGATATCTCCAAGATCGTGCAGCCAGGAAACAGTAAATGTAGAAAAAGAAGTTTTCCATCTCTTAACCCTCACAAGCATAAGCTGCTATTGAGAGACTAATTTCAGGCTTTAATATTTTCTAAATCTAGAATTCATAACAAACATATGCTCTAACAGAAATTATGCTCTTTTTGATATCTGATTTTTTTGAAAGCTTTATCTAAATTAGTTCTGGCAGACTAGAAGAATACTTGAATAAATATGAGACACCAAAAGCCATCACACTCCAAACGAAGATCTAAATGAGGACACAAAATAAATCCATCTCACCTGGCTGCCAACAACCACCTTCCCTTCCTTCCCCACAGGGAAGGGAAAACGGTGCAATTTCACAGTCTCTCCCAAAATGGAATAATGTATTTGGACTCAAATTCAAAGTGGGCAGCCCGGAGGAAGGGGTCGTTTAAAGTCCTCTCACCGTTCCCATTCACCCAGGGCCACACAGTGCTTACCCGCACCAGGAACACAAACCAGGAACACACATTGTCAGGAAGGAGCTGAAAGATCACACAAAGCTGAACCTCAGACCACAGCCCTGTCCCCAGACAGGACTTTCTGCAAAAAGAAGCAGCAGGACTACCTGTGACTTTTTTATTTCTCAATATAACTTTTACTGAAAACTTTTACAGGACAAAACAGCTTCCAAAGAGCTGCAACGAACTGCCCAGTTTTCTGTGAAACACTAGGAAAGTGTTATAATTCAGGCTTGATTCTGGGTTTTGCAGCAAAGTTGGACGAGAGCACCCACTAAAGGAAAGTAACAACCCTGGAAATGCCCGTCCAGCACAGGGTAATCCAGGCAGCCACAGAAATCAAGAGGTCTGGCTTAGCCTAATTCCGTAACTCAGGTCTCCAGAAGTCAAAGCATTGTACACTTAGTCATTGTAGGTTGCATTCATTTTTTTACAACACTAGTTATTACAGTTGGGAAAGTATTGACAAAGGAAGATCACAAACAAGATGTTATCTCAGTTCAAGGTAAGTGTTACCCTAGGAAACTATGTGGCATAGATTCATGTAATGTCTTACATGAATATGTAATGTCTTACATGAATAAGATTCATGTAATGTCTGCATTAAGTCAAATTCTTTTTTATGCTATATAATCCCACTTTTTTCCTGCAGAAATCATTCATACAAGACATTCAAGTAAGATCTCAGAGCTTCTCAACAATAAAGGATCGGAAACGCTTTTTTGGGACTAAGGATTTTTGTAAGAGAAGAGACAGAAGCAGAGTCAAGTCTTTTTGCAGCTGTCTTTCAGGCCAGTGCTTCTAGATCACAACAGAAAAATGCAGGTTTCTAGGACGCACCGTCAGCACAACGGCACCAGCAGGGCTCGCTCACTGCCCTGAGTGGCTACTGCAGCAGCCCGAGTGGCGTGGGGCCGTGGGCCAGCCCCAGCCCTTGCAGACACACGAGTAACAGTTCAGCTTGGAGACCTGCACCCCAAGAATAAATATGATATTGGCCGGAAACAAGCATCTGTAAATATTTTATACAGGCTGCAGTCTTCCACTAAATGATGGTAAAGTGAGAAACAACTCCTCATCCCTGGACAACCCGGGGAGCTCAGTTAAATGACCCTCACTGGAGCAGGAGGCAGTTCTTACAGCCTAATACCATCCTTCACCTACCACTTCTTTCTTTTCCCCATTCTACATTCTAGCCTTAAATAAAAGCCACACTATCCGAGGCCAAAAGCAATTAGATAAACAGGAACAACAAAAAAGTATTTCTTGTCAAAAAAAGGCACTTTTGGACACTTGGCAAGCGCAGCAGTGAGCAGATCCCCCACCCCGGAAGGAACGGGATGTCCCAGAGGGACGAGCAGGTCCCTGTTCCCTGCGGTGGGGCCGCCAGAGACCACCACTCGCCAGCCCCTGCAAATTATATCTCAGATTTTTAAACAAACAAACAAGTCTATGTCATTGATCGCTACCTTCAAATGCTTTCACTAACCACCGCACTTTGATTAAGGTCTTGGTAAACACATCTAACTATCCTTCAGGTAACAAAGCTCTGCCACAGAGGCTGCCACGGCTGCATTTTGATCCACCTGGAAAATTTACCTGGGCAAAAATGAAAAGAACTGGCCCCTTGCCCAGGATTCCCAGGCCTCCCCCATGACTAAGCTCCCCGTGCCACGGAATCCCTCCCAACGGCTCGCAGACCACCCCTGGGTGTCCCAGCCCAACCGGCCGGGCTCGGAGCGCAGGACGGTCTCCCTGCACCGAGGGAGAACAACCAGGAGGGAAGCGGTGCCATCCGTGACTCCCCGTTTCCACAGCCGCGCTTCACACACCCTGGTGACCCTAACCCCCCCGCCCCGGGGGTCTCTGTGGCGACGCGGGGAGAGCTCTGCAGGCCCAGCGGAGCGGAGCAGCCGGCGGGGTCGGGTAAACCGTGGCCGGTGGGGCACAGGGAGGCGGCCCGGCCGCCGGGAGGGAGGGAGACAGGCCTGCGGCCAGCCCCGCCGCCAGTCACCGCTCCCGTCCGGCCCGCCGCCTCGCCCCCACCCCCCCCTCCCCGGGCTTTAAGAAGGCTCCCGTCAGGAGGGGCAGCGCGGGGGAAGACCAAGGAGCAGCCATCCCCGCCGCTCCCCCGACTCACGCTTGTACTCGGCCATCAGCCGCTTGAGAGCCGTCCCCGCCATGGCGCGGCCCCGCCGCCGCTCCCGCCGCCGCTTCCGGGCGGGGCGGCTAGAGAGGCCGGCCGTCCTGCCGCTCTGCCACCCCCGCCTCTATGGTGCCCGGCCAGGCCTCCCGCCGCCGCCGCGCATGCGCAGAGCAGCACGGCCCGTGCGCAGCGCCGAGCACCGCGCCGGGCGGGAAAACTCAAGCGGGGCCGGAACGATGGATGGGGGCAGCGGGGAAGAGGCGGTGCCGGGGGCGAGGAGCCGAGGGAGAAGCGTCTGGAGGAAGGAGAGCGAGAAAAGAGGGCAAAAAAGTTGGGTTGTGCAGGTAAATGCAGCTGCGGACAGGAGGTGCAGCGCGTCCCCCGCAGGCGTGAGGCGGGGGCACCGCAGCAGCCCCCGAGGCGGGCACGGGAAGGGCTGCGGTGGCCTTCGCCCCCCCGGCGTGGAGGGGAGCGGGGGCCGAGAGAGAGGGGCAGGCAGAGCACCGGACTGGATTTACTGTGCCCATCAGGGAAGGACAACAAATAAACGTACACGTCGGTGAATAAACCCACGGGATCCAGGGGAACGCCCGCCCCAGCCCACGGACAGGGAAACAAAAAAAAAAAGAAAATAAGGGCCTTTCCGGCAAGGTTTCCGGTGAGCAGGAGGCCAAAGGGAGCCCAGGGCACTGGTGAGGCCACAACTGGAGTATTGCATCCAGTTCTGGGCTCCCCAATACAAGAGAGACAGGGAACTACTGGAGAGAGTCCAGCGAAGGGCAACAAAGATGATGAAGGGATTGGAGCATCTCCCTGATGAGGAAAGGCTGAGAGAGCTGGGACTCTTTAGCCTGGAGAAGAGAAGGCTGAGGGGAGACCTTATCAATGCCTATAAGTATCTCAAGGGTGGGTTGAAG
Source organism: Limosa lapponica baueri (assembly GCA_002844005.1). Lineage (NCBI taxonomy): Eukaryota > Metazoa > Chordata > Aves > Charadriiformes > Scolopacidae > Limosa > Limosa lapponica. Next base: position 107,179 of record KZ505928.1, read on the forward strand.
GAGGAGGGAGCCAGACTCTATTCAGTGGTTCCCAGTGACAGGACAAGGGGCAACGGGCACAAGCTGGAACATGGGAAGTTCCACTCAAATATAAGAAAAAACTTTTTCACAGTGAGGGTGGCAGAGCCCTGGAAGAGGCTGCCCAGGGAGGGTGTGGAGTCCCCTTCTCTGGAGATCTTCAAGACCCGCCTGGATGCCATCCTGAGCAACATTCTCTAAGCAACCCTGCTTCAGCAGAGGAGTTGGACTAGATGATCTGTATGGTCCCTTCCAACTCTAAAAAAAAATTCAGTGAAATTCAGTGGAGCAGCAGTGGGGACAGGAGGGTGGCCTCGACAAACCCCCCCCCGCCACACAAACACCTCCGAAACCCAGTTGGTTTGGGAAGGCAGCAGAGCAGGTGAGTATTTGTGGAACACGCCCCCATCCCCCCCTCGGCAGGGTCCCACAGCCCGGGGACACCACAACGCTGCCGTCGGGGTGGCATGGGGTTTGGTTTTTTTTACATCTTCATTTATAGATCAAGTTTATCTCCCAAGAACAAGTATTACGAAGAAGAAACCTGAGGCTGCACGCTTTTTGGATCAGCTGCTCTGCTAACTCCGGTTCTGACAGTAATTCAGGACAAATCTAACTTCTGCATTAAAAAAGTATATTTCTGACGACTTCATCATAGTATGACAAAGCACATGTAAATCTGCAATATTTTAAACTCCGACACTATACTAAAGCGCTGTATCTGCATGTACCAGCCTTGTGCCCCAGGCTCGACGCTTCCCCAGGTAACCGTGTTGGCAACACGTGCTAAAAACTTTGACTCGGCACCTCTGATCCTTCCCGTAGGCAGATCTTAAAAGGAAAACTTTTATGCTATCGGCATGAAAATATACTGAATTATTTACATGATCAGAATTAAACAGAGGGGCAAGACTGACAAGAGCCAGGAATGAACGCTCCATGTCTTAACACACGGATGAATGTTTAGGCCACAGGTTTAAAGGAAAAAAAAAACAGGAAAAGGAAGGGGGGGTGGAGAAGGAGAAGATAACAGCAGAGAGACAACACACATTACTTAATCTGAACTTAAATCAAATCGGCCCAATTTAAGATATAGATTAATCCCTGCAGATACTGTTTTGACTTGCACACGCAGTACGTCAAAGACAACAAGCGATTTTGGTAAATGTCCTCTAAAGTTTAGAAGAATCCCATGTGATTGGCATGTTCATTTGTTTACTATTTAATAGCAAATCCAAAGACAGATGAGAGAGTGAGGTGTGATGAGGATCCTTAAGCTCCTCTTCTCAGGACGGCACGTCTTAGCACACTCCACCCGTCTGCTGTTGGAACACATCAATAGTGTCTTCATCTTCCATCTCCAGCTGTTACGAGTCACAGAAATGGAAAAGACAAGATTTGAAATACACAACCTCAGCCTTATGAGCACTCAGCTCTCTACTCCTAACCGGCATCAATATTAGAGCACTTGAGGTGTAATTTTAATTAATTAATGCATGAAACACTTTCCATCAGTCACTCCAGAGCGGGCACTCCATCATCTCTCCAATCAGAGCATCACCAGCACCGAGACGGGTTTCAGAGGCACATTTATCAGTCAGACCGAAGGCGGGGGCGTTCAGCCCCTTTTACAACACCCCCCCAGCCAAGCATCCCCTCTGTCCCCTGCCTCGGGCCTTGCCAGCCCAAGAAATTCCCCATCTTCTCAGCACTGCCAGAGCCAACGGCAGCCACGGCTTCAGCGCCAGCTCTGAACAGGCTGAGGCAGGAGAAGGGCACAGCCAAAAACACCGGCACTTGCCAGGGGTCCCTTCCACACCAGCACCTATGTGTTTTCCTCCACCCCACAGCAGTGAAAACATTCAAGGTGGGAAAAAAAAATAAAAATAAATCCCACCCTGGAACATGCTAAACTTGTAGCAACTATTTCAGAATCATTTTGATTTTAAACCCCTTTGATCTGTGCGCAGACATCAAAATATTTTTATAGCAATTTGCAGTAAAAGTATTTTTCATACCTGTGCAGGTGTGTCTGCTTCATTAATTGGTTGTCCATCAAATCTGAATCTAATCTGCCTCATCGACAAGCCCTGCAAATTTAAAGTAATTAATATGAGAAACCACAGTTTCGTTTTTGAATCCAAACAAAACATTTATGGATTTACTGTCAGAACAAATATTAACAAGTTAACTGGGCAGGAAACTTGGTGCATCTATCTTGCTGTATTGACTGAGGAAGCAGAGCTGTGTGAGCGACGTCCCGCTGCACTGCTGGCACAGCGAGGACTCCATATGGACCCACAGGGCCGGGTTTGGCACCTAGTTCTGGCCCTGCTCTGCAAGGCACAAGTATCAAAAGTTAATTTACAAAGGTAGGTTAAGAAGAGACCCATTCTATAAAGCATCAGAGGACGTGTTAGGGAGGAGCAGCCATTGTTCCTCATGCAGTCAGAGAAGTTACACTACACTAAGTCGACTGAAAAATGTTTTAAAAAAACATTTTTAAAAATGTCAGAAAAAACTCCTTTTTTGCATAGCTAGCTATCAGCACCAACTACCCATGGTTAAAACAAGTTTTCAATCATGCCAGGCATCTGCTCCCACTTCTAGTTCTTTATCTTCTGTTGAAAAAAGGAACCACAAAGAAGACTGCTTGAGGAAAAAATAACTTGCAGAACCTTAGGCAGATTTTTACTTGCAAGGTTTATTAGAAAAATGCCAGGGTCTATATGTTAGGCAGTTAATGCTGCCCTTAAAACCTGAGTTGAATTCATGACCGAATCCTGTTTTGACAGCGTTTAATCACATGAGACAGTCTTTATTCCCTGCCTCGGAGATCAAAGTCTTTGCTTTGCCCTCTAAAATCCTTCAAAATCCCCATGTGATTCACACCTCCAGCCACACACACCTCCAGGAACTCCCCACGCCTCTCACGGCGGCCCGCACACATTCTCCTTCTCGGCCCCAGAGGCGTTACACGGTACCGGGCACGGAACGGGGCAGAGCGTAAGGCTCAGGTAAAGCAAAGAACAGAGCCTGCAAGTCAGGGACAAGGTGGAATACTGGCACCGAAAGCCATCCACATCCCCAGCCTCTGCTCCATGTCGCCTCACAGGGGGGCTGCAGGCTCTGGACCTGGGCTGTGGGGAGAAACCCCTCTCCCGTTTAGCCCAGAGTGGCACCGAGAGACAGCCGCCAAATTTGCTCCCTGCTGTTTTCCGAACAGAAGACATGCACTATATGAAGCTGGTGAAGCCCTGAGGTGACAGAACTGAGGGTTACGGGGCTGAAAGTTCAGAGGGAACTGGTCTCAGAACTAGAGAACTTTGGGTAGCGCTGCGGCGGGATGTTTTGAGAGCTCCAGGAGCACCGGAGGGGGCAGAGGCAGCATCCACCCACCGAAGGCAGAACGCCCACCGCCTCAGAGCCGGCAGCGCCCGCAGCCCCTGCCCGCCCGGGCTCTCCTGCCCCCGGCCGCATCACCCACCGCTGGCCCAGCGCCCCGGGGGCAGGCGCAGGGAAGTCGCCGGCACCCCGAGGGCCCTACCTGCCGCTCGCAGTAGGCCTTCATCAGCTTGCTGAGCGGGGTGTGCCGCTTGATCTTGAACTGCACCACCGAGCCGTCCTGCCCCGCCACTTTCAGGTTGATGTGGTCGTTCTCTGTTTTCACGCCCTCCTGGATGAAACGCGCCGGGGCAGAGCGGGGAGGAAGGAGCGGGTTGAGAGCC
>KZ505928.1:111580-125087 GCA_002844005.1 Limosa lapponica baueri
GGGGGGCGGGCAGGGTTGCGGGCCTGCCTGCAGACGAGACCCCCGAAATAGTCTCGTTCGCTCCTTCTGCCCGGCAGAAAAGGAGCCGGGGGTGTTGGTTTGGTCATGTTCACGTCGGCTGAACGTGAGCCAGCAGTGTGCCCGGGTGGCCAAGAAGGCCACCAGCATCCTGGGCTGTGTGGGGAACAGCAGGACTGGGGCAGTGATTGTCCCCCTGTACTGGGCACTGGTGAGGCCCCACCTCGAGGGCTGTGTCCAGTTTTGGGCCCCTCACCACAAAAAAGACCTTGAGGGGCTGGAGCAGGTCCAGAGAAGGGCAACGGAGCTGGTGAGGGGTCTGGAGCACAAGTCTTGTGAGGAGCGGCTGAGGGAGCTGGGGGTGTTCGGCCTGGAGAAAAGGAGGCTGAGGGGAGACCTTCTCGCTCTCTCCAACTCCCTGAAGAAGGGCGTAGCCAGGGCGGGTCGGTCTCTTCTCCCCAGTCACAGGCGATGGGACAAGGGGAGGTTCAGATTGGATATCAGGAAAAATTTCTTCACCGAAAGGGTTGTCAAGTGTTGGAAGAGGCTGCCCAGGGCGGTGGTGGAGTCGCCATCCCTGGAGGTATCTAACAGCCAGGCAGACGCGGTGCTGAGGGACATGGGTTAGTGGTGGTTTGGGCAGCGTGAGGTTGATGATTGGACTCAATCTTAAAGGTCCCTTCCAACCGCGATGATTCCATGATTCAGTGATTCTATGAAACAGTGAGGCACACCCTGGCTGGGGCCGCTTCTCCCGCATCAGCTCATGCTTCGGTAGGCGGCTGTGCCAGGGCTGCTTCCCCCAGCCCGGAGAGCCGCCCCACAGGATCGCGGCCCTCTGATACACGGAGGTGTGTGGGATGGGGAGAGGAGAGGAGGGTCTCCCCCAAACCTCCATCCGGCCTCTTTCCTTGCCCTGGCCCTCAGGAGAGCACACACTGTCCCTCTAGAGCATCTGCTTGGAAGAGTCCCGGCGGACTCTCCCTTTCCCTTCCCCTTCCCGGAGTGCATTCCCACAGGGACGGAGGTGTAAGACACCAGTAATGGCCCCTCTCCTCCAGTTCCAACATCCACATTCCTCCCTCTCTACCAGTTCTTGACCCATACCCCACCCTCTCCCCAGGTTCCCACCGCCACATCCCTCCCTCTCCCCGCGTTCCAGCAGGGAGGGAACCAGATGCAGGCCCTCTCAGCATCCCCCGTGTTTTTATCTTTCAGAGGGACCCCAGGGGCCCAGCTGCCCTGCTCAGAAGCGGAACCAGGGGAGGCAGCGCGCATAGTCCCCTGAGCCCAGCTCTTCCTCCTGAGCCCTCTCCAGCCATGGTAGGTCTTCACTGGTCTCTGGTGGGTAGCAGGAGCTGGCTGTTCCCATTGCCGTCCCACTGCCCGGACAGGCTCTGGACTCGCTGGCGGGGCACGGGGCAGGCTCAGCAGAGAATCTCCTGCGTCAGGGACCTCTGGGGCTCTGCTGCTGCTGCCGTCACGGCCACAACGATAGTGGGCCACCCCAGCATGGTCATTCTCCACCTGCAGGCAGGGAGCCTCTGCTCACAGCTCAGCTTTTACCCTGAGATTTCATCTCCCTCGGGGCATCAGCTCTTTGTCCCACCTTTCCCTTCCCTGCCCTGGGAATCGGCCCAGCACCAGCTTTGTCTGGCCTTTCTGTGAAGGGCTGTCCCACAGTTGCAGCACCCTATAAGTGTGACAGGCTCCCCATTACACCCCTTTACCCTCTTTCCAAGTGCCCTCATGCATCCTCTGAGTGCCCGTCGTCCTCGGCCGTGCACGCCACGGGCGCTGGGCACACTGTCGTACCCCTCAGCCATGCTGTCCCCCTTGCCATCTGCTCCCCCCACTCCTAGCAGGGCAGCCTTCCCAGCAGAGCAGCCTCAGAAAGGACTAATTAATCCTCCAGAAGGGTCTTTTTAGATGCCAGGTTCAGATCTTGGTTATGGTGTGGACATATTTCTTCCCGGACCTGGGCAGGCATCTTGGCCACTGAGGGACCCAGCTTCACCTCCCCGCCGCAGGCCAGCCAAGCCAAAGGGATCACCAGCTTTGCAGCGCGTCAGCCACACGGTACCCATCCGCAGCAACCTTCACAGGAGTCATCAGAAAAACTAGCAGAAGCTCCATCACAGGCTCCGGAAGGCAGCCCTGGGACTGGGGATGCTGGAGCCCAGGAGGACACAGCGCTTCTGCCCAGCAAGAACCGGTGCTGCCCTGGCAGCACACTCTGCCCTCTGCTTGTCCCCAGGGCGCAGTTACACTCCATCCAGGCAGGGACCTGATTCCCCAGGTGCAGCAGGTTCCTCTGCTGCCCTGGTTCAGCAGATGAGGACAGAGCCTGGACCGAGTCGGGTCCCAGCGAGGGGACCCTGCTTGCAGGGGTCCCCCATCCCTGCTGGTTTTGGAGGCACCAGCCCTTGGTGCTGGGCACAAGGCCTGTGCAAGTGCTCAGGTAGCCCAAAGGGATTATACTGGTCCCAGTCCATAGGGGAGGTTGGGACCTGGAGCCTGTGGCAGCCTGGGAAGGGTAAAAGAAGGGGTAAAGGCCTTGCAGTTTAGCACCAGCTGCCCCCCTATATTGCTTGTTCTTAATTAAAGCTCCCGTAGGGTCCCTCGTGTCTTTGGCCGGCAGGGGGACCACAGCCCCTCCAGGCCAGCGTACCCAGTAAAGCACAGAGCACAACCATGGTCTCTATCAACATGTTCACTCCACCTTACAGGGCTCCACGCTTTGCTTTCCATACGCACAGGGCCGTTCACGCAAGGAGCTCCAGACTAAATGCAGGGCATCGGGGATTTCTTTAAAGCATCATCTCCCAGCCCCGCACAGCCAAATAAAATGCTGTCACCACCTCCCACTACTCTTGGGTCCCACAGCAGCACCAGGGATGCAGCCCCTGCCCAGCCAGCCCAACGGACGAGGGCAGAAGATGGGAGAGCACCCAGGAGAGCTTGCCACTGCAGCCTTGTTCACACTAACGAGAGCGCAGGTTGCAGACCAGGTGCTTATTCAGCACTGACGGAGCAGTTCACTTTGTTCCTACCCCCTAACGCCAAGCATCTCCTGGCAGCAGCCAGAGACAGCCTAGATTAAAATTCACCTGCAAGTCTTGGCTCTCTGGCCACCCTGGCAAAAGCCAGCCAGATTCCGGCAGCCGGCACCCAGCAGTAATAAGGCTTCACAGCTGGTTCAGCTTCAGTAGTTCAGCTCCAGCAGTTTGTGCCCGAGGGCCACAAGCCTGGCAATGCGAATGGAGCACTTTATGCAAGCCCACAGAAACCGTCCCACCTGCAGCCCCAAGTGAGTCACCCCACCTGGCAGAAGGCAACAGTCAGCTTTTCTTAGACAAAACTATCAAGGTAGACGTATTGCTCGCATGCAAGGCTTCTTCATACTACAAAGCCAACTTTGGCCAAGTACAGGATCACATCAGAGCAGTCAGGTCCTGTCCTCCTTTTCCCACCCCAGGTCCCTTACACAGGTAGCACGGCACAGGGTTTAGTCTGTGCCCAACGATGCCAGGAGCCCCCAGGCCACTCCACTTAGACACGAGCTCTCAGGGGTGCTAGGGGACACAGGCCAAGCTCTTGCAGAAAGACCCAGCTCCTTTCTGCGAGGGCAGCATTACTCCCAACACGCAGCTTTTCCTAACAACTGAACATAGAATGGCTTGGGTGGGAAGGGACCTTTAAAGATCATCAACAGGGACATCTTCAATGAGATCAGGTTGCTCAGAGCCCTGTCCAACCTGACCTGGAATGTTTCCAGGGACAGGGCATCCACCACCTCTGGGCAACCTGGGCCAGTGTCTCACCACCCTCAGCATAAAAAAATTTCTTTCATATATCTAGTTTAAATTTTCCCTCTTTTAGTTTGAAGCCATTTACCCATCTCCATGAACAGACTCCTTCTTTCAAGCCCAGCAAGAGTTCAAGGCAGCCCTGTTTTCGCCTCCCTCAGCTATCCCACCAAAGTGTGACGAGCCAGGACCACGTAACAGTGGCAACTCCATCAGCCATCACTGCCAACCCATACCTGGTGTGGAAACAGAATTAAACGCTTTCAGACTAGGATAGTAATCAAATCAGTTTAATATGTAGTCAACATACTGTAAATGCAGCTGAATCCTACAGTATTGCAATCAGCCGTGGCCATCAAGCCCAGGAGACCACCTTTCTAGAAAGGCACAGAGAGGTAGGAGAGTTGGGGCATCTCCCCAGATTAGTTGCAAGTGAGAACGTGCACATGGGACCTTCCTCCTGGAGGCCCAAGATAACCAGAAATGTGTGCTTTTTGAAAGGAGTGCTAATGTGCTGGGAGAAGTACAGGCATCTGGAGTAAGAGCCAAGGCCTCCTGCTGACTGGCAAGTCAGGAAACTCCTGCTGGCTTTTGCCTATACTAAAAGAAAAAAAAAATAAAAAAGAAAAAGAAGGGAGGGGACAGAAGAACCTGACTCTGTGTGCATGAAGGGCATTTGGTGAGGCAGGAGCAAGAAAGATATGTAAGGTTGCTTTTGCCCTTGGCCAGGGACAAGGGCTGTTATTTGCATTGCTTTGGACTCCGTTACCACCGCAGGGGCGAGTGAGAAGAAACGTGTCATCCTCTGGTATTGCCACCATGTTTTCTTGCACCAGCAGAGCAAGAGCAAAGAAAGCTCTGGAGCAAACCGAGCATCTAGAGTGGGGACAATGGTGTCACCAAGAATTTGGCGCATCTTCTGTGGCAGCTGAAGTGGGAAGTGGCACCACAGTGGTCTCCTCGTGGGGGGGAAGCGTGGAGCCCTGCCGCTCCGCAGGAAGGCACTGTTCGCTGGGGTGGGCAGCTCTGGAGATGCTAATTCTCAAATTTTGCATAAGGGTTCTCTTCCTTGAACAGGCCTAGAAGAGAAGAGAGATTCATTCAGACAGCAGCTGCCACGCCAGGCACAGCCCGCCAGAAAGCTAGTTCTTGGTAACAACTCTTCTATTTGTGCTTCACCCAGCCTCCTGTCCTGCAGTCCTTCCGAAAGACCTGCTCTCACTCAAGCTGTGCGTGCAGTCACAACTATTTCACTCTCCTCCTCTGCACAGGAGGAAAGTTCCATTAAGAAGCTTGACCTGATGACAAGCTCCTCTCCCAGGCAGTCCAGGTACAACTGCTCTCCCAGAGCACCCCTTCTACATGCTCCTTCTGTTGGACTGGGCTTGGAAGCAGAGAGTCCAGACCCGAATTTGTCATGGTTTAGCCCCAGCCAGCAATTAAAACTGTTCTTAGACTTGCTCCCTTGCTCCCACATCCCCAAGTTGGGAGATGGCAAGGCAGGGCGTGGGGCTGACTTCTGGGCCAGTGATGAGACCCTGTGCCACTCTGTTGGCTGCTGTCCCAGCCCCAGCCCAACACTTTTGAGGAGGAAAACCTCCTCAGGAGACCTGATCACTTTTGTGGTCAGGTTGCAGCAGGACAGAGCCCTAGCAAGGCAAGACAGTCCTGGAGCACAGCTCTTCCACCTCCATGGGCAGGTGCCTCCCCCACCAAGGGCTCCTTCAGGCACAGCTCTTCCTCCCCCCGAGAAGCCAGCCCAGCCAGATGCCCCTGCATCTCCTGCCCAACCTGGGCCTGCAGCGGGCAGCAGCTGCAGGCAGAAGAAGGGTCTCCAGCTTTCCCTACAGCCTTCCCCCAAAGCCAGAGACCACCATGCTTGGTGTGCACGAGTCCAGCTGCTCCCCAGCCACCCTGGGAGAGCCCCCCCCAGCCCCAACGGGTAGGCAGGAGAGACCCCTCCACCAGCTCCCAGCGACTGGCTGCTCCCCACTTCCTTCCAGGCTGCTGCCCTCTCGGGCAGGCCTTCACCCACCCTGGGGCCGCGGGACTCCCCTGAAGGACAGTCCAGCCCCAGGAGGGAGCAATCCCCGCACTGGGGGACTGAGCCACCTCCCGGAGAACCGCTGCTGGCACAGAGGACCAGCTCTGCTGTCAGGCTGGTGCCTGGTCTCTGCTCCTGAGCTGTGGGCACCCAGGCTCCCCACCCTGGGCTGCTGGTTTCCCAGCCACTCGCTGGCCACAGGGCTGCCGCAGGGCCATGCCTGAAGGGCAGCAGCATCATGGCTGGTGCTGTGTCTACCAGCTTCTGCTTTGCCCCTCCAGTCAAGCCCTGGTGGCTTCTCCCATGTGGAGAGTTCAGAGGATGCAGGTCTCAGGGAGTGTTAAATGCTCCCTCTTCCCCACCCGAGAGGGCCAGCACTTGTGTGGGGTCACACACCATGACCCAAGCATCTCTACACTCGCTCCCGCAGGGCAAGAGAGCAATTCACTGAGATGGGGGAAGCAGAGACTGGGTTTTCCCTGCTGACCAGGTCTCCTCTGCAGCTGTAACCATAGCAAGGAACACAGTTACTGTGGCTGCTTGATCTGAAGCTTAGTCTGAATCGCTCACATCAGCACCGTACCATATTTTCTTCGGATTTCATCGTGCCGTGATTTCATCTCTGCTCTCCTGCAAGAAGCGAACAGAAAACCCATGAATCAGTGACTAGTGATACAAAACCAAGCAAGAAGAACTACAAGCTCCTTGTTTCTTCCCAACCCAGGGAGCTCCAGGCTGCCAGCTTTGCTCAGCCCCCCGCCACCCACCTCCCGGAGGCAGTGGGGACCACCAGAGCCCAGGCACATCAGCAGCCCTCAGGGAGTCAGATACACAGCGTTGTTGTGATGCTACATCCACGAGTCACCCCAGAAAGACGTGGCTCGTGAGGCTTACGTTTGAGCTAGGGTTGAAGCAGCCACTGACTGCATGTGTTGAGCCCCACATGCCTCTGGCCATCACATTTGACGGTACGGACAGGGGATGGTCCTGCAGCCCAAGGCAGCATGGCTCACTCATGGGGGAGCAGGGGCCGTGGGGCAACCTCACCTCTCCTCCTGCCGCACCCGCCTCTTCTCCCGCTCCCTGGCCGCTCTCTCCTCATCCTTGTCTGGCCTGACAGACAGAAGAGCCCGTTAGCAGTGCCTGGCACTCAGTTCTGCAACAGCACCTGGTTGCATCTGAGCTACTCCAAGAAAACGGGGAACCCCTCCGATACTTGCTTTTTGCTCTTTTTCTTACAACAGCAGCAGCAGCAGCAGACCCCCAACATGATAAGGATCGTTCCTCCCACCACAGACATCGCAATGATCAGGGCTTCAAAGTTCACTGAAGGATTTGACAGAACACATTTAGCACACAAACACATGGCTGCCTGGAGTTACAATATTCACAAGCACACAGCCACTGTCACCAGCAGCTTCAGTCACCGGGCTGGAGACGTGTGTCAGAGCCTGGGAAAGCAAGATGGACATCGTTACCTACAGGTATACCAAGCGCCGGCACAGCACGTACACACCAACAGAGAACACGTAGTGCTAACCACAGCACTCAGCTACCGGCTAGGAAGACAGACAAGAACAAATGCACTCGGGTCAAACTCCTCTGGCAGATACAGGAGCAAAGCTGTCTTAATCGCTAACCCAGGTGAACAGTAACCCATCAGGGGAGAAAAAACCTGGAGGCTTCAGTGCTGAGGAGCAACCTCCAACAGAGAGGCCGCAGCTGCCACTGGAGTGACTGCCCAGAGGAGCCAGCCTCAGAAGTCATCAAAGATGAGGTGACAGTAGATTGGAGGCACTTACGGGTGTTTGGAGTCCTTGGGTGAGAGACAAAGTGAGACAAAATCCACTGGGATTTATCAGCTCAGGGCCAGCAGTGCTGCTGAAGGTGGATGGCTGCTTCCTGCACCCCACCAGGGCTTGGGGGGGTCTGCTCATCCAGGCGCAGCACAAACCCCGCTGGATGCGGTGGTGACACAGCAGCCTTCAGCCCTGGCCCCAGGGAGGTGGTCATCCTACTCAGCTCCCACGGTAACAGCAGTAGAGACACCAGCCAAAACGTATCTAGGCATCACCTGAAATCCTTTGAAACAGAGGGGTTTCTTCCAAGTATAATTCAGACTATTCAGAGACTTGGCCCTGTGGAAATATTTATTTAAGAGCCAGTTCACACGCAGCAGCCGGGCTGCAGACATCCCAGTGCTCCTGAGCCTGCTCGGAGCACTTCTGATCCCTCTTCTCCACGGGGCTCAGACCCTGAGCCCAGCAGAAAGCCAGAGTACCGCGTGTGGTGCGTTGCAGGGTGTTTCAGGACCGTCTTCCCTCGCTGCAGGGACTCGGCAGTGCCAGGCTTATTGGAGTGCTCCAGGCTGAGCTGACTCCACCACTGAGGTTGCTTTCCAAGCCTCCAGCTCCTGCTTCATTGAGAGCTCCATCGCTGCCAACAACAGTGCCATCTGAGTCTCAGATCACACTGTGTCCCTACCCAGGCTACCACGGCAAGCACCACACAGGAAATGTGGTTCCAGACAACAACCACAGACAGCTGCCATGGCCTAGCAGGTCACCAGTGAGACCAGAAGCCAGCAAGCCACTCGCATTTGTCCCCACAAACTGCTGGAGAGGCTCACACAGCCTCTCCAGCAGTCACCCACCAGCAGGGAGGTCTGCAGGTCCGTGTTCCCAGTAAGGCTCTGAGAAAGATGGTATTGAAGACCTGACTGTCCACAGCACTGTCTTGCCTTGGAGCAGCGTGAAACTTTCCCCGGCTGCACTGCAACAGACCCGTGGAGTCATGTAGGGGACAGCCCAAAAGCCAAGGATCAGAAGTCAGCCCAGTGGGGGTGAGACAAACCCAACCAGGCTCTTCAGCTCAAAAGGGAGTTTCTCTACTAGCACGTGTATTGGTGCTTCTGACACCGTGGCTTTCAGGGTGAGCTTGGTGTTCAGATCACCCCTTCCCACAGAGAGAGTGGCAGAGCACCGGGCACTCCTCTGCCTGATGATGAAGGCTTATGTCACACACACACTCTGAAAATGCAGACTCATTTAAGAGCTAATCTCCCACAGGACTAATCTCTAAAGCGAGTTTTACAAGCTAAGGAATGCATTCTTCTATAATGAAACCTTTTGTGAAGCTACGCACATAAAAACTAGTATTTCAAGGTCCTATACAAGTTTCAGAAAAGCACAGTGTAGTGCTCACAAAGAGGAGATTCTTCCTCCACAAGGTATGGGAGTGGTTTTAACGCTCTTGTGGGCAGGGAAGAGAGACCAGCCTCAAGCACAATAGATCTCAGGCGACCACAATTCAACTCCAAGTTCCCCATCAAGGAGACAGGGGAGCGAAATCAAGCCCCAGCTTGCTTCCTAACTGCCCCAGCCTCCAAAAGCTGGGTCCTGTCTGAGCGTGAGCATGCTTGGTCTAAACAAGACTCTGATCTCTCCACAAACCCACCAGGGAGGGGGGTGCTAAAAGCACCGAGGACAGGCGGCCAGAAAAAGCTTCCGGAGGTGACCTGGCTGCCGGCAGCCAGCTGCAGCACAGCTTACGCAGGGCTACTTTTGGAAGAGGGCATTGTCCCAGGTGAGCAAGAGCTGAGCACAGCAGGCTCAGCACTAGAAGTCCATGCAGGCCTCCAGAGAAGTCATCTCCCTTCTGGTCCCAAGAGCCCCTGGTGAATTTTAAGAGCCTGCCTGGGACAGCAGCCACACTGCAAAAGGTGAAGAGCCGGAGCCCGTGCAAGGAACGATGCACGGGGCGCAGAGGAGAGAGCTGCTGCCGAGTTCACCGGTGTCCATGCTTCGAGCACCGGGGAGGGTCGCGCAGGCAGCTGCCTGCAGAGCACCTCTGACTCCTGTTCCTGCATGCTGGCCCCATGTGGAAGCTGCCATCACACCAAAGCAGGAGGCACGTATTTAGAGCAGCTAAAACCCCACAGGTCCTTCTTGCCAGAAGGCAGGGAACTGCTCACACTCTGCTTCCTCGCCCACGCTGCAGGAAGTTTGCAGAACCCCGACAGACTTCAGCCTGTCAATTCTCCACCAGCAGTGAGAAAGGGAGACAAGGAAAGCCTCCCATTAGCAGTAGTGCGAGCGGCAGTCGGTGCCCTGAGCAGCAGGCGCTGAAGGCAGTTGTCCCTTGAGCACAATCCACTTACCCCAGCAGACTCCCCAGCGCGCAGAGCGGAGCTCACAGAGGTCAGCCGGGGGGAGGACTCTTCGGACGGGGTACTCCACACACCTCCTGCTGCTGGCACACCACAGGCACTGGGACACAGCAACAGCACAGCATTACTGGTGTGCAGCAGTGCTGCCAGTTAGCCGTGGCAACAGGGCCACCACTGCCTGCTCCCGAGAACCAGGTACCACCCAGCAGCCATAGGATGTTCGGGAGCAACACTTATGTTTGGTCAGCATGGGCTGCATCAGGGTTGCCTGCACCAGGAGAGGCAGGCAAGGGGAGTGCAGATCTCTAGGGCACATAAAGATGCCAAGAACCCTTCTCCTGGCTTGCACGACAGTAGTAATGGCCAAATCCTTCATATTTATTACACACGGCATTTTTGGGATAACAAGAAAGCCTTTGAGATAAGCCACTCAGCACAGAGCTGATGAGCAGGAGAGGTCTGTGTGAGGAAGGACCAGTGAGGTCCTTCCCAGCCAGACTACCCACAGCAGCTTTGCGCCCTCCTCTCCTGGTGGCTCCAACCCCAACACCAGCCTTCGGTTGGGTTTGGTCAAACTGGTTCTGGCTAAGTCAGTTACGAGAGCTGACTCAAGTTCAAGTTTGCTGATATCAGAGATAGAGTGGTGGAGGAGGTTGGCAGGACACAGGCACGCATCCCGCACCCACCAGTGCCACAGCACCCGCAGACCGGTGGAGGGGCAGCTTGACCAGCCAGCCCAGCCCACTCAGCTCCTGTCCCCCTGGCAGGGCCTCCAACCCGTGGAGAGGAGCTCGGCAGCTCCATTACTCCACTCGAAAGGCATACAACAAACCCCACGCCGTTTCTAGCAACCTCTTCCCAGAGCACCCAGAGTGGGGGGCATTTCCAGCGTGCTCAGGACAAGGGCAGGGGAGCAGCCCCCCTTCCAGGAGGGAAACTGCTCCGGAAGAGTCCTGCAAAGCCCACACCACCTTTTCAGGTGTTGGAAGAGGTTGGGGGTTTTACTGCTCCTACTTACGGTGACATTTTTCAGACACTCCTCACAGCTCTTGTTCGTATACTGGCGACAATCTATGGGAAGGAAAAAAAAAAACAAACATCACAGTACTTTGAAGAGATTCTCAGTGGTTTAAAACTCCAAGCTCTTCAGAGCCTGCTCCTGCCCACAGCTTTGCCCACTCTGGGAGGCGTTTGCTCCCATCAGACCAGCGTAACGCTGCTGGAGGAGCTGCCAGCTTCAAAACACACTCGGTGTCACAGTGGGAGGCCCAAACGCAAATGGAAGTCATCTGCCTTGCCCACGCTGACCCAAAGCCCTCAGCAGTGACTTCCTCTCCCTGGCTCTTATTTCCCTAAAAGCCTGAGCATCTGCTGTGGCCAGCGGGCAGTGGGACAGCTAGGGGACGCAGCTGGGGTTGGTCTGGAGGGACCCTGCAAGGACAAGGACAAGCATTGGGCAGGCAGTGCAGTCCCAAATTGCCGGATGATGGAGCAGCTCAAGCAAACAAGCCCCAGACAAGGAAATTACTACCAGGAAAAGCACGGGGGAGGACATGCAGCTACGGTCCCTGGGGGAGCCCACACCCTCCCTCAGCACCAGTGCCACCATGGCCAATGGCATCCCCAGAGGGTGCAGGTCAGCTGGGTGGGGAGAATGGGTCAGATCTGAATACAGGACAAGGTGGCCCAGTCCAGCTGCCTTCCTGGGTCTGCGGGAAAGTCTTCCTACATGATACTCACCTGCCATTTCACTGGTGTGCTCCCCCAGGTCCTCAGGAAGGGCGGTTTGCCATCCCTTGAGGATCAGCCAGTTAAACCTCACCCCTGCCTAAAGAGTCTAAGCATCAGCCTGTTTGACTATGGTTCAAAAAAAACCCCACCAAAACACAAACCAGTTTGCCTCACTACTCAGTAACTCGTGGAAGAAGGATCACTGCTTCAGAGCACCTTAATTGGGGAAAAAAAAAAATCAGTGCCAGAGGTGCTTGTTTTCCACACTCACAAGCAGCGAAGCTGCATTTTCTCTCTCCAGCTGGCAGGAGCCCTCAGCTGTGACCCACTGTCAACA
Organism: Limosa lapponica baueri; assembly: GCA_002844005.1. Taxonomy (NCBI): domain Eukaryota; kingdom Metazoa; phylum Chordata; class Aves; order Charadriiformes; family Scolopacidae; genus Limosa; species Limosa lapponica. The sequence continues at coordinate 123,688 of KZ505928.1, forward strand.
GTCACATGCTCTGCACAGCCCGCCAAACAACTGAGCAATTCATTAACATAGCTCAGATAAGGGTGTTTACACACCAGCCGGAGAGGCTGAGATTGCAGATTTTAAACACTCTAGGAAGCTGCATCTTCCCTCTTTCTCTAGCCCAGGCCGGAAAACCATCACAGCGCCTGGGCTGCCCCTGAGACTGCTGGCTTACAAGGAGTCACGAAACAGCCTTCTCGCACCACAGGAGGCCATCGGCAGGCAAAAGGAGAGCCTGTGGTTTTAACTGGGCTTCCTATTGACACTCTGCTTCCCACCCCACGGGTTTCACCCTCAGAGCTGTTAAGTCAAAGCCACCCTCTTACAGCGCAATGGGAACAGGCCGTATGGATGGACATAACAGCCCATCAGAATCGCGGCTTTGTCCAAATGCCCAATCTCAGGGGACCAGCCCACTCACACAGGACAGCAGAGGAAGCAGCACACCCCTCGGGTACAGGGGTGGGAGAGTGGCTCTCGCTGTGCTAGAAGCCTCCTGGATAACTCTTTTTGCCACTTGGCTACAAAAGAAGTGAAGTGAATGGCTTGGGGTGGAAGGAAGACAGCAAAACCCATGCTGGTCCTCCCTCTCCTCCCAACCGGAGCCACCATGCAACCATCAGAGGGCTGGTCATCACGTGGAGAACAGTTCCTCGCTCAGAAGAGTAGGCAGACTTCTCGGGACACCCCTGAAGGTGACTGTCCCCACCCTTTGCTAGAGGTTCTCCTCTACCTGGCACAGCACCCACAGGGACTATGCTACATCGTCCACCACCGAGGAGGAGCAGTTGGCCACCCACTGCTCCCCACCGGGATTTGACAGCATCCATCTTCTTCCTGGTTTGAAGCTCTCAGCCTGAGGCTCCTCCAGCCAGTCTCTCCTGTCCTGGAAGGGGATCTCCTCCAAAGGGCCATCGGTGGGGGTCTGGCTGCCCAGCAAGTCCCCCCTGCCCAGGACAGGTACCCAACTCCCACCTGAGACCTGGCCAAGCCATTAGCATCACGAAATGCAGAATGCCATTGCCATGGCCGCTGGGAAAGCGACATGTAAAGCCTCTCTTCCCACACCCCACCTTCCAGACCCCAGAGGGCCGTGCCAGCACCCCAGGCTGTGCAGGATTGTGCCTTGCAGAGCTCCCACCAAGGACGGGACCTGTGCTCCCAGCTACCACAGCCTGTCCCCATCCTGAGTGGCCACAGGGCCCTGGCCAGTGGCCGGCCAGCGGCTACCCGGTGCCCAGTGCAGCCTGGAGCGTGGCCCACGGGGCAGCAGCCTGCTTCCCGCACCGGGAGCCCCGCAAAAGCAGGGTCCACAGCGACTGCCAAGCCCTGATTTTTGGGAACACTTGCTGCCAGGACCCGCTCCCCATCCCCTGCGG
>KZ505928.1:126221-142213 GCA_002844005.1 Limosa lapponica baueri
TCTTTAAGGTCCCTTCCAACCCAAACCATTCAATAATTCTAGAATAAAACAAACTAAAGGACAGTCTGGCCCTGGAAATAAGGACTTTGCTTCTGGGATGCTTTGACCTGTCCATGAAGAATGAAGGATAACCCAGGACAAGCATAATAACACCATCATCCCAGCCCCTCTGACATGTCTTTGAAACCCTGACTGACTCAAGACCGGCTCCAGGGACAGCGGGGTCAATAGAGAAGGGGCAGGAATGCTGCGGGAACAGGGTGGCTTTGCAAAGCTTTGCTGTGACCAGCAACGGGCAGTGGGGGTGTCAGTGGCTGGCCGAGCCCCGCTGTACCTGACTGCTTGAAGGGGGTAAGGACCCCGTGTGAAACCGCATTTGGGTGCCCCGATTTGGCTGGGCCGCCTCACGTGCACGAATAAATATTTGCTCTTGGAATTCTGTGCTTTGCATCCCGGCCTCTCGCCTCGGTCGGCATCAGCTAGGCGCCAATTTTTGTGACACAGAGTGCTGGGGTGTCCCTCCTGGGCAAAGTAAGAACTTTGCTGGCCTCAAGCCCACACGTTCAGCGTTCGAGATGTGAGAAGCTCCATTGATATAAACGGGGATTTTCATGTGCTGAGTGCTTTCCTGGGCTGAAGCCCAAGAGCGCCACACTGCCCGATTCACGCCCAGTGGTGCCAGCAGCCGGAGAGAAATGGGATCCTGACCGTCACCACGAGGAGGGTTGGGATGCTGCCTGCGTGGGGCTGCTCTTGGGTTTTGCCCCAGGTCCCTTGGGAAGGGGGTAAGAACCACTATGTGCACGTGGGCTTTGTGGCAGCAGCAGCGCAAAACCGCTGCCCCCATGAGCGTACCCATCCTGCCTTGCCATCCAGCCCCGGCACCCTGTGGGTACCGAGTCTGCTCTGTCCCCGCCGGCCGCCGCTTCCCTGCTCTGCAGGGATGGCTGAAGCCACCGTCCCTTAAAGCTTGGGGAGCATCGGGCTCTGGCGTAAGGCACACTCAGGCCAGGCTGACTCAGGACAAGACCACGTTTTTTTCAGGCAGACACATGGTTGCAAACCCTCAGAGTGCCCTGGCACTGTAAGTCCATCCCTATCGTGCCCCAAAATGCCCCTTGCCCGCCTCGGGCGGGCGCAGGCAGGAGCAGGGATGGGGAGACACAAGCTACCCCTGCACCGGCACCCATGGAGGGACTGAGCACCGCATGGCTGCTTCTCTGTGGGAAAACTGCTCAAGTTGTTTGTGGGTGAGTGGTTTTGGCCGTGGGGCAGGTGTGGGGTGGCGTGGAGGAGCCCGTGGGTGGGAGGCGGCCGGCAGCACTGGAGATGCACTGCAGAGCTGAGCGGGGGTGTGAGGGGCAGAGCTCCGGCTGGGCAAATAACTGACTCCTCGGCATGAAGGCAGGAAAGGCAGGGAAGAAAATGTATTTTGGATTGCCCTAAACTAAATTCAGACAGGAACTAATATTTTTCAGCAAAATAGAGGGCAAAACCAGAAGACAGTGATCCCATAGCTTGAGCGGGCAGCATTGCTGGCTGTCTCTGCCACCACCAGCTTCATCGTGGAGCTCATCGTCCACCTGCTCTGAAAGCTTTGATCTCTCTGCCACGTTCTTGGTGTCCTTGAGAGCCAGATGGGATGGCCACTGGTGACAGAGCTCCTGCAGGCTGGCAGAGTAAACAGCCGATAGCATTATGTCGGCCGAACCGTGGGATGTGGGGGCTGAGCCATGGGAGGAGGAGGAGGGAAGGGGACTCTGGATTTTGCCACTGCAGGCGAGCACTCTGCCACCAGCAGCCGCCTCCTGCAGGGGGTTTAGATTTGGCAGCCCCTGGGGAGAAACACGGGTCTCGTCGCGTGTGACGGGGACTCAGGGGCTGCCGAAAAGACATGGGACCTGGGGATTTGTTCCTCTGCAACCACCTGGAGGCTGGGCAGGCACTGGCGTCAGCGGGCCCAGGAGGGTGTCCCCAGACCCACCTCCTGGGCTGGAGGCAGCTCTCTCACACTGGCTGAGCAATGCCCTGACACCTTGGGAGGCCGAAGGAAGCGCTCACCGAACCACTTCTGTTTGCAAAGTGCCTCGTTCGTTTGTCCTGGGTTCATTCCTGAACCAACACCCAGGCTACGGAGCATCCCATCGGGGTGGCACAGCAGGGACCCGGAGCGCCAACTGCAGGGTGGGCACCCGGGCAGCGAGGGTGGGCAAAGTGCCGATGGGCAAGCCCGGGAAGAGCAGAACGCCTCTCTAATCCTGCCGGCCTTTCTGCTCCCGCTCCTTATTTGTCTTTGAAGGGTATTTTCAAACCCTTCAAGATGGCCTCAAGTGGTTTCCAAGGCGACGGTGCTAAAGTCATCACTGCCATGGAAACCCTCTCTTTGGCATAATATAAATATTTCCCTTGAAGGAGGCTGGATGAGTGGGCGATGTGCTATTTTCTAGCACTCCCTGGCTGCAACAGGACAATCTCCAGGAGATGAGGGGGGCCGGGGAGGATAAAATTAGCTTGCCACGATGGCGGGTGATGGAAAGGGGCAATTGCCAGTGTTTCGGCACAAAACTTGTGTCAGCAGGGTCCAAGTGAAAAAGATTTACTCCATAGGGAGAAAAGGGGAAAGAAAAAAAAAAAAGTAAGGTTGAAAACAGTGGCTTTTTCTTGTCCTTCTATGAATTTTTCCCTCTACTCCCAACCCCATGTCCCCTCTGGTCTGCGCAGACCGATGGGTGTCCAGGAGTCCCCCGGCTGCTGGGCCTGAGCCAGCAACCCCCAGGAGCACGTGCATGGCCGAGGTGCTTCGTTTTGCTTTTAATGGCCTCCTTTTGGTCTCATCAACGTACCAACACCGTCACTCGAGCCCGGGGAGAGGTGCCTGCCTGCAGCCCCAAGCACCGGCGGTGGAGCAGGAACCCCCAAAACACCCTGTGTGCTGGTGCGTCCCCCAGCCGGGGCTGCCGGGGGGCACCCTGCTCAGCGCCGGGGCACGTCTCCAGAGAGGGGCTGCCAGCATGCCCGGTGCCCCGCACGGCAGGGACACCCCGGCAGACCCCCTGTTCCCCAGCACTTGGCTGTCCCCGCTGCCACCACACTGCACCAGCTCTCCTCAGCCACCGGCCCCGGGGGGGGGACATTTCCGAGCTGCCGGGGGAGATCCCGGCGCGGCGGAGCGGGTGTTTTCCTAAACAGAGACGGCTGCATTCATCACCCGGGCCGAGCCATGGGAGCTGGGGACCAGGCGTCCGCAGAGCCCTTCTCTGGCACGGAGGCATAAACACCGCCTGTCCCCGAGCAGATGGCTCCTCTCACAGCCACGCTCCAGGCAGACACCAAAGGGCTTTCCTAACAAATAAAATCCCCACTGAACGCGGGCATGTTCCCAGGCCTGGAGCAGAGCTTCTCACTTTCCTGGAAGAAGGGGATGCTCTCTCCACGCTGGATGGCCCAGGCTATTTTTAAATCGCAGTAGCATCCCCGAGGATGGGGAGACACAGCGCGTGGTGACGTCCCTCCCCTCCGTGCTCTGGCATGCTGATCGCTGCCCTTTGGCAGGAACTGGGGATGAACACGGGGTCCCGGCCGGGCTGGTGGATGGGCTTCGCCCTGGGAACCCCCTAGCACCACTCCCGAAAGTCTCCCAGGAGGCAGAGAGTCTCTCCGAGATCCATTTGCCCTCCCTGCCCTGGGAGGTGCTGCCGAGGGTGTCAGGAGGCCAGCAGGGTCAGACCCTGGCACCTGCTTTCCTTTTTCTCCATTTGGCAAAAAAAAAAACCAAACCCAAACCCAGAGCAAACAATTAAAATGTTCCAGCTGCTGGCTTGGAGCAGCGATCCCAGATAAAACCCCAAGGATATGCCAGCTAAATATAGCCTGAGCCCCATAAATTAAACAAAAGCTTTTCGCTGGGCTCTCAGAAAGCTGGTTCCAGCAGCGGTTTTATCTATGTAAGGTATAACTCCGGCAGTATTTGTTATTATTAGCTGTACCTCCCCCATGTCACTGGCCTCCCCAGCACCGTTGTTTAGGAACATGAATTTTGCCTTCTCCCTCCCAGCAGCTCTCGCGCTGTGGCAGAATCACACCTCGGGCTGCTTTCCTCCTTGTAATAAGAATTTACAAACCCAGGTTTTTTTTAATTTTGGACAACTTCTGATTATCCAATACATGCCCATCTCAGACATTCCGTGTTTTCTAGGGCTGCCCTCATTTAAGGCTCGTCTCAGACATCTGCTTAATATATATTCCCATCAGCTGTCCCAGGAGCTGTGAATCCGTAAATAAAATACTGCCTGCAATGCAAAGGTGTTGGAAAGCTCTTGTGGATACGGTGCAAGCCAATGCACACATAGGTCCTTGTCTCGCCTCCTTTTTCTGATCAAGCTTATTAACAGTAGTTTATATATATATTACATTATATATATATGTATGTATAGAGGCAATGACTTACGGCTTTCTGGGAGTTTTCTCCCCCAGCCCTTTAAAGACGTTTCAGCATCCTGCTGCCCCCAGTGCCCGTGGCTGGCGGGTGGGCAGGACCGATGCTGCCTGTGCTGCTGAGGATGAGTTCACTCCACTTTCTCTCCAACGCTTCCTCCCGGCATGCTGTGCTCACTGTGAGGAGCACAACCAATGCTTGCTTTCCCATCCCAGATATTTATGGCTTTTTTTCTTTTTCTATGGGCTTTTGCAAAACTGTTTCACTCTGCACCCAGAGCTGCTCCATCCCAAAGCCGAGGGCTGGCTCAGCCGGCGTGCAGCACCGCTGAAGTCCCAGCCCCTTGCTCCGTCCCGGTGCTGGGCTTTGATTTTGTTTCTGCACTTGACGGTGGGTCTATGGCTGAGTAACCCAGCCCACAACTCAGAAAGTCGTGAGCCGGGCTGGCAGCCCAGAAAATCCAAATCACCTTTTTCAAGTGAAAGCACCGTCTCCTCACTGAGTTTTTGTCAGCCTCCTGTCGCTCCTGGCTCCTGGCAGCACGACTGGCTCTGCCGAAACCATCAGGCAAGGTTCCTTCTTGCTGAGCTACGTGCGAGTGAGCCCCCGCAGGCGCCAGCCTTTCTCCAGGGCCACTCACTTGTCTCTTGTCCCCCATATCGCCATACCTCTCCCCTCCCCCTCCCAGCTTTTTTGGTCCCCTGCAATGGTTTTTAACCAGATAGCTCTTTCCTGGGCAAGGTGCAAGGAAGAGGAGGCCAGAGCTGCCTCCCGTGGTTCCTCCTCCTCCTCTGAGGTACTGGAGGCAGCCTGAGGGCTCTGCACCCGCATCCCCTCCATCTCTCGGGGGCATCCCAGGGCAGGCGGGAAGAAGGGCCAGGTTCCCCCTCCCACCCTCTCCTTGGGTTTGTATCTCTGTTTGTAAACACGTCTCTACCTGCCCCCTCAACAGGGCACACACACAAAAAATATACCACCACAGGCTATTTTAAGTGAATTCACCCCCTACCCCCCCCCAAAAAAAAGAAGTCAACTCTGAGGCTGTCATGGCTATATTTAGGTGGAACTTTTCTGTCCAGGATTCAGACTCTATTTGGAAACCCTGTAACTTGGTGTGCAGCCAAGCATCTCAGTTTTATACAGTAATCCCTCAGCATATGGCAAATGTTTCTCATCTCCCCGTGGCTGCGGCACCGGCCCCGACAGCCCGGCAGCGGCGAGTTTTAAGCTGAAACCGAGACAAGCTGGCTGGCTGCGGGTGTGGATTCACATCTTAGACCCAGAAGGTCTTTCAGTGGAAACATCTTCTTGATGTAGCTTTAAAAAAAAAAAACACAACCGAAGAGGAACGTCAGAGATTCCCCCAGCCCCCAGTTCCTGGTGGGTGTTTTCAGGGCAGACCTTGGGGCGTCTCTACCAGCCACTGGTCTGGGGTGATGCCTGGGAGCAGGCTGATGGGGAAGAAGACATGGGGCATCCTGAACCATGCCCCCAGGCTTCCCCAGCTGATCCAGCTGTCAAGGTGAGAAACAGCTTCTGGCTTATTTTGCCCCTCTCTCCACTGAAAATGTCACAAAAATTCCCCTGTTTAACAGGCTGGGAGTTCTGGGGTTGACACAGGAATTGCCCAGAGCATGGTGCAGTTCCCAGTAACATCAACGGCATTTCACTGCCAACAATTTTATCCTGACAGTCTGCGGGTGTCTGAGTGACACTCGGGGAAGCAGCATCCTCATGTGTCCTGGTCCTCTCCTCCCCTCCCCTCTCCTCTCTCCTATTTTGGATGAAACAAGGCTTTTGACAACATCTCTCATGGAAACACAGAAAGTAACCGAAAGCAAAACCGCACATTCCCGAGTGCCACACACGTTTCCCTGCTCCGTTGCAGCTGTGAGATAGAGGAAGGCAGGAGCCAGCTGAGAAAAGGTGACCAAACGGCTATTTATACAGCCCTTCCAAATATTTTAGACTCGTGACCGGCATGATGATGTATAACAAAAATATCTGCTTCAAACCCTTCCAACTTAAATCCCACATCCTTATTTTAATTCAGGAGTTCAAGGGATTTAAGGAAGTATGTACTTAGAGCGATTCTTCTTATTGCTCACAGAGAGGAGCCCTCCAGCCAGCCCTTGGGCACACTGGGTTGGGCTTTGGGGAGACCTACAGCCCAGCATCATGACCCTGGGGAAGAGCAGCCACAGCAGGGACACGGGCTGGACCAGCTGCAGGAATAACAGGAAGGGCATCTGTGAGGATGCCCAGCATCAGCGCCTTCGAGGTAGTTTGATTCGGGGACACCCCTGTCCCTGCCAGCAGCCCTGTGAAGCCTGCCACGGGGAGACTCGGTGTCCCCTACAGCCTAGTGTTCCACGCTCCTCAGCCTGATAGGGTTTCTAATGAGGCTAATTTAATCCTGCTCACTTAAGAGAGGCCAAAGCACGCAAGGGACCATTCAGGGCTCTGCAGGGCCCAGGAGCTGGGGGCAGCCAAGCTTCCACCCAGGTGTGAGCAGGAGCAGAGGGGTTCCTTGGGGTGCCAGCATGCCTTGGGCGCTGGCCTTGGGGTGCCAGTGTCTTGCACCACCCCAGCCTCGCTGCTCCTTGCCTTCCTTATGCTGTAAGCGCTGCCACAGTGTGCCGGGGCTGGAGGTCTGGCAGGCAGAGCCGGGAGCAGAAAAGACAGCAGCAAATGAAGATCTGCCAGCTCCTGCCAACCCCATGCAGCAGCAGCCATCTCCTCCATGCTTCCCCAGTGGCTCCATGCCCCCCAGGGCAGGGCTGACCCAGCCAAGCTTGGCTCACGCCAGCATGCTGCCCTGGGACCACACGCTTTGGTGCTCCAGCCCAAGGTAACGTCTGTCGGCCCCTTCCCCTGCCCCGGGGCCAGCAGCGTGTGGGGTCCCCCATGGGCACCGCGGCGTTCCGTTCCCCTCTGCCCCACGCCGTTTCCCCGGCTCAGGTGGGAGAAGCCGGGAATGGGCAGCAGAGCCCATTCCTGCAACGCCCAAATGTCTGCCAGAACTGAGCCAAGCTTTACAGAGTAGTTTAAACACCCGCTAGCGTGTTCCCTAAAGCCCTGTGATTCATCGACAGCCACTCGGTTCAGCTCTACCCTTTCATCATCCCCGAATGTGGCATTTCCCTAAATCACATGGGGTTTTTCTGCCGCTATTACACACCTACGGGTCCAGCTGTTCCCTCCCAGACACTTTCTATACATTGCCATCCTGCTTTAAAAGTGCCCGCTGCCTGCGTGACACACGGCTGCTGGTGAGACACAGGTTTGTCACAGCAGGTTTGATCCCCGCAATCCCTCTTCCCGGGGGACAGGCGTTTCCGTCCCACGGTTATCGCCCACGCAGCCACTCGTGTCCCTCATCCTGCAGCGATGCAGGACAAGAAGGATGGAGATTTGGATAAAGGTCCAGTGGCTCTTCGAGGGTGAAAGGCTGCTGGAAAAGCTGGGCAGCCCAGCCAGCCCTTTATTTAAGGGTGCAGGATCCATGCACACGCTCCCAGTGGGATTGGGGCATCAGTGGGAACCAGCAACCCCACCAGAAGTGACCCGCAGCCGGGCAAGTGTTTGCAGGCTGTGCGGGATCCACACATCCCAGGAGGTGGAATGAGTAGACTGGGAGTTCTGCTGTGCAGCGAGGGTTTTTGCTATAATTCTGTTTTTTCTCGGTCTCAGCCTGGGAAGTTTGAGCTCACGGTGCCAAATGCCGCCCCAGCGTGTTTATTAATGCTGATTGTAAAACCTTGGCAAAAGCATTTGCCATCAGGCCTGCAGAAATCCTGCCGGATCCACTGCCTTCCAACCAGATGGGCCTTATTAAGAGATGTCACACCGCTAACAACACCTGACAGCTCTCTGACTCCCTTCCCTCCTCTGCTCCTAGCAAGGCAGCAGCCTGAGCCGAGGGGAGGCAGGAGCCCGCTGTTCCCACGCCTGCCCCGGGGGCACGGGGCTGGGGCTCTGCCTTGGCATGGGCTCCCGCACCCCAGATTTGCTTGGTGCTCATCACTGCCCTCCTCCTCCCACCCCCCTTTTCCTGCTGGAGGCACCCAGCTGCACCCAGGTACGTGCAACGAACTCTCGCTCACAGCGTTGGCTGCTTCAGGTCGCAGATGATACATTGGTATCTCTGTACAAGAGGGTTTTTTCATGTATTTCATTGAACATCTGATTTTTCCACTACACTATTTATTCGAGTTAAAATAACCACTGGGAGCACGGATACGGCAGTCTACAGCACACTTTTCTATGTGTTTTATTAACACACTATCACACCAACATTAGCAGACACAGGCAGAGCACCTCCTGCAGGGCTGGGCTGAAGCATCCCTCCTGTCTTTGCTCTGGCAAGGTGTAATTTTGGGGAACAACGTGGTTGGGACATGGACGGGAAGGCGCGGCATTGCACCCTGCATTTCGGGTGTGTGGCCATGCCTGGTGCTCGCTGCTGGCAGCTGCTGATGCCGTGACGCTGTGATGCTGTCACCTTCCGAGCCGTTGGCACTGTCATCATCTTCTGCAGACTCCAGATCACTCACGGGGGAACAGGGCAGGGCTAACGTTTAGCAGTGCACCCATGGGTGCTGTGACTCAGCCCACAGTACTGCTCTTGGTCACCCAGCTCCCTCCCGCCCGGGTTTCCCCAGCCTGTGCTGAACACCCCGGCTCAGAAGGAGCCAGTGGCTCGCAGGCTCCGTGCCGCTGGTTGCCATCTCAGCGTGGCGTCCTCCTCCAGCCTCGGGAGAACGCCTCTTCGCCCAAATCCCTGACTCACTCGCACCATCTTTCCCCGACAGCGAGCTGGCTCCGTGCAGGAGCCGGGCTTGGCCGAGAGCTGCACAGCCCCGGAGAGCTGCCGCTGGCATTGCTGCACCTCTTCCCTCTGACTGCATCCCTGCAGCTCCCGCTCGCCGCCTGCCAGCGCTCCCCCACGACGCCAGCCCCATATATTCCACAATTAGAAATATTTCACCCTCCAGAATGTCATCCTGCTTAAGGATCATGCTGCGGGGGAGAGCAGGGCCATTCAGCTCTCCAGGCACAGGAGGCAGGAATGGAGTCAGCCGGCAGCTACCAGCAGAGATGCTGTTGTTTCCCCCGCGATGCACAGCATCTCCAGGCAGGAACCTGAGAAAAACCTGCTGAGGTGACACCAAGTTCTTTGGCAAAATACACGGCAACAAAAGCAGCCGGCTGTCCTGCCCTGCTGCGGACAGGAGCCCCAGCATGACCCGGGGCACCCCGCATTGCCGTGACCGGTGGCTGGGAAGAGGACAGTTTGGCCACACTGGCATCTCCCAGGCTCTGTGGCTGAGTCCCTCTTGGGACACATCCCATCCCTGCCGCGTTTTCTAATTTCCAGCCTAATCTGCCACTCTCCAGGCTCACCGCGACTTAATATAATGCTGGCGACCACCCACGGGCAGGAGCGGGAGAGCTCGTCCTTCCCCCTGCCCGTCCCCAGGGCACCACCACTGAGAAGAACAAAAGCTGTAAAAAAACCCCAACAAATCAGCCTGGAAATTTCTCAAGTGTTTTTTGTTGGTTTTTTTTTCCCCGCTTCGAAATTTACCATCTTTCCTCTGGTCATTGAGAAATAACTGTGGGGTGAGTGAAGGCAGGCTGTTTGTCTTTGGAGCAAGAGCTGGAGCCAGGGGAGCCTGAGGTCGTTTTAATTGTATCTTGTCTGCAGTGCTCATTACTCAGAGCCCTAACGGGCTCTGCAGTTCCCGTTTGTAATCACACGTTCAGTAAAATAATCAAGTTATAATTGCTAGGGATTCCTTCTCCCCTACGTAACAGAGCCCAGGCAGGGGAGGTGGCACTACAACTGAGTTAGCAGCGAACCTTGGCATCGCCTTGGGTCAACGTTTCAAGAGCAAATTAACCAGAGTTAAAGCAAGAAGAGAGCTGTTAAAAATGTTCTGAATCTGCCCGGGTGATGAAAAGACACTTTTAATCTCTTCTTCACTTGTTACACTGAGAAAAGCATCATCTTCCTTTTGCGTGGCTCCAAAATAAGGTTTGCCTTGCTTCTGTGCCCACTCTGGACAAAGCAACCACCTCCTTGGGAGCCCGGGTGCCTGAGTCCTGTGGGTGCTGGGCAGAGGGGACAAGGACAGGATTTCACCCCCAAAGCTGCAGGGACCTGCCCTTTCTGCCTACAGCTTTGCCCACCCTTTTGCCTGCTGATCCCTGCTGGGGTTTGGGCTCCTGCCAGGGGGAACCAGGGAAAAAGAAGAAACTACTGAGCATCAGAATAAGTGACTTAGTTTAAGAAGGACAATTTTTGCCAGGCAAAAAGTGATGGCTTTTTTGGACGGGGCTAGGAAATGGGGCTGCAACTCTGATGAGTCCAGCTTGCAGTACATCGCTCGCATTAATCTGGAAAGCGAGGCTCGGCCAGCCCCGGCCTGGAGGCGCAGGGTTTGGCAGGAGGCTGTGCCGAGGTGGCACGGGTGGCCGCAGCTGTGGGGTCTCTGGTGGGTGGTGGGTCATCGCTGACCCGCAGCAGGGAGCCATCAGCACGGCAGGGAGAGTGGAGGTGAACTGATGGGGACCAGGGAGAAATTAAGAATGCCCAGAGGGAGAGATTGTGAAACAGGGCAGTATCCCCGTGCCAGCACGTTTTTCTTCCCACTTCTCTTCACCTGGGTTTTTCACCTCCAGCATACATGGGGGCAGTGCCCAGAGGCTTCGCAGCTGCTGCCAGCACCCCTGGACAAGGCTGCTGATGCCCCAGCAAAGGGACCATCCTTCTCCCACAGGTGCAGAGCACTTTGGGCACCATTGTCAGGGCTTTCGAGCCTGGGGATCGGTGTTTAGGGCACCCATAAGTAGCTGTTATCCGCCCCAAAACCTGACCCCAGGGTCTTTCCCACTAAGCGAATCAATCTGGGGGGGGCGGAATCTGCTGCCTGCAGCTCTTCGAGGGAGGTGGGCATGTGCTGCGACACAGCATGCAGCTCTGCAAGAGAGAGACATCATCACTGAGGCTTGTGCCTAATCATAATAATTTTGTCTTTCTACCTAATCATAATAATTTTGTCTTTCTACCATTTTAATTTACTAATTAATCCCTGGAAGGAAAACCTACTTGGATGCAGGGAAAGAATGAAACTCTTTCATCTGGTCGTGCCGGGAGTGTTTCACCAACAGCCTGGGCAGAACTAGCAAAGCCAATGCAGAGTGGGGGAGTGCAGCATCGACTTCTCATGGTTGGGCTGGACTCCCTGCCTGAAGAAAATATTCTTGCACCACTCATGCAGGGCCATTTCCAACCCCTGGCAAAAGCTGTGGGAGCCTCCCAGCCATCTGGAAAGCCCAGGGGTGCTGGTGCCGGCCAGAGAGCATTTCTGGAGGTAATAGCACATCCTGTGTGCATCGGTCCTGCAGGGGCCAGGGTCAGCCCTGAGCTGGGCAGGGTTTCTTTCTGGGAAAAAGACTCTGTGTCTGCCAGCTGAGCCTTTGCAGGAGGTATTTCACCAGCTCTGGTCGGGTACCTCCCTGCCCAGCCCGGAGCTGATGTGCCCTGGTACCCTAGGTGAAGGCAATAGCTGGTGTCCAGCCAGGAGCCTTCCCTACTCTCTTCATCCTCCTCCTCCTCTCACCCACAAGTTTGGCAAACCACCTCTTCCCTGCAGAGAGACCTCCCCGGGATGGAGGAGAAGTGACCTAGAGCCATCGGACAGGACAAGGACAAGGCTGGGACACTCGTCTCAGGGAAGAGGCTTCAGCTAGGTGTGGACACAGATTACAACGCCCAAGGGAGACAATCAGCATGGATGGGAGCTGGGGAGCTCAGGGCCCTCTTTCCACTGCTCAGCAAGGTGGGACTCCTCTGTGCTTCGCTACAGCCCATCATCAGGGCACAGTGGGTGCTTTGAAGGGATGCTTCTCTTGCCCAGGCACAGATGACTTGAGTGCCACCATGTTCCCTTAAACTGGCATGACTGGGGACTCTCTCATCCTCAGCATCCCAGCCAGGAGCCCTGGTGCATCTCTCTGGGGTCCCAGCTGGGAGGGAAGGAGGGAGAGTGGGGCAGGGACTGGAGACATCCCAGGTGTAGAGCAGACACGTCGTATGGGAGCAGCAAGCAGAGTGCAGCTATAGCTGTGTATTCTGTTCCTCTCTGCTTTTTTCTCTCGTGAATATTCAGTCTCAGCTGTCAGTCCCCTTCTCCTGCTTTTTTTTGAAGCTGGAGAGCTACGTACATGGATGGTGTCTCTAATTAATATAAATATAGTGAAACATAAATAATAGACATGCCTGAAATAGTGTCACTCCCGAGCAGGCAGGCATACGCGTCATGGAAAGAAAATAAAAATGCTTTTTATCTGTTTTGGCATTTTTGTTTGTTTGTTTTCGGCGACTTGTTCTGTTCTTTAGGAAAGAGCAACCTTTGCCATGGGTAAAACCGCTTAAAAGCAGGAGAGACCGAGGTGGAGGGGGGTAAAAAGCCCCAGGGAAGGGAGTGGGACAGGGATGGGGGACGGGGATGGGGACAAGGAGTGCCGGGGCTGCGGGGCACGGTGCGGGGCACGGTGCGGGGCCGGTGGAAGACGGCGAAAGTCCTGCCGCTATCGGGGGGTTGTGCTGGGAATTCACAATAAATGACTTTTATGATGGAAACGCGGCTCCCGGTCCTCCCCGCAGGCCGGCGGCTCCCTGCCACGGCGCTTCCCGGCGCTGCCCCGGGCCGGGGGAGGGGCGGGGGCGCAGTCGGGGCCGCCGGGCTCTTCCCTCCAACTCCTCCTCCTCCTCCTCCGCCCAGCCCTCCCGCCGGTGCCGGTAGAGGCGGGCGGAGCGGAGGGGAGCGGGCAGGGCCCGTTGGCATCCCCCCGCCCGGCTCCGCCTCGCCGAGGGAGCGGGGGAGCTGCCGGGCTGCCCAGCCAGTCCGGGAACCGGCAGCCCCGGAGCCGCCGCCGGAGCGACCTGGCCGGTCCGGCCGCCGATGGCACCGCGCTGCCAAGTAAGGGGAGAGCGGCGGGGTGACGCGGGGGGGCGGGCAAAGGGGGGGGGGGGGGGGGGGGGGAGGGGGCCCCCGCCGTGGGCGCTCCCCTTTCCAGCCGTGGGAAAATCCGGCCACCCGCTCGGGACCGCCGCTCGCCCGGCCGCCGCCTCCCGCCCCGGCTGGGACCCACTGGACGGCCCTCGCCGCTCCCCCCGCCCCCCGCACGGTGGCCTCCGAGCCTCCGACCATAACCGGGCCGGTCCCGACCCCGTCCCGAGGGCTTTGGGGCGGGTTTGAGGCGCTTTGGGGAGTGGGGACAGGCGCTGGAGGAGCGGGGCAGTGCTGGGGTGCGGGAGCTGGGGTCCTCGGGTGGCCGGGCAGGGGGCTTGGCCCCTGGGAAAAGGGGCCTTAAGGGTCGGGAAGGACAGGGCAGCATCCCCTTGTCCCCCAGGGTGGAGAAGATGGCTGCCACTAAGCCTTTAGCGTAGCCTGGGGAGGCTACGCACTTCACTGGTGTCTCAACGTGTGTTGGTTCTCAGCTTCGCTCTAAAACCACACGGCCTTTTGATGGGCAGAGAAACAGCCCGAGTCAGCTGTTCCCCCCCGTTTCCAGGCGGGATAAGCTCGTTAGTGTCTTTCTCATTAAGTAAAAATTGCTGGCACCGTTTGCTTTGGAGGGCAGGAGGACAGAGGAGGTGTTCAGCGTGCCTGGCCAGTGGAAAGAGGCTGTCTGCAACTTGTTCTTCAGGTTGTTTCAGGGGATGAAAGGGGAGAAGAAGGTATTTCAAAGCTACTGGAAAGCAGCATTGTCCCATGCAAGGTGCAGTTAACCCCTGGGACTCGCTGCCACAGGATTCCCTGTGCTGGCAGCGGGAAGTCCTGGGTTTGTAGGTGTGAGGTGATGGAGTCGGGAGCCCAGGGAGGATCCCAGCCCACAGGCTGCAGGACCAGCCACTGGCTGCCTCCCTGTCTGGTGTGGGAAGGGGCTTTTCTGGGAGACAAGCTCTGGTCTGGCTGGGACCTGCAGGGGAGGGGACGGCTCTCGTTTAAAAGGTGTCCTAGCTAGGATCCAGCCTGCTCCAAACTTAGCCAGCAAAATTATTCTCTAAAAAGGCAACAGCAGTAAGTCGGGAAGTTGTTGGTGTCCCCAGGGTGTGAGCTGAGCTGCCCTGGGGGGGTGATGAGCTCCAGGGGGGCTGTGCTGGGTCCCTGCTGTCCTCATGTGGCTGGGCTGAGCCAAGCTCTCCCAGCCTCTGGTTGGGAGTCAGTCTGCAGCCCAATCCCCAGGCCACCATCCCCTTCCTGTGTCACTGCCCGGCTGTACGGGAGAGAGCACCCGCTGGTCACGGTGGCGGCAGATGTCTCTTCCCCTCGGCTTCGCCAGTCCTCTAATGCAGCAGTCAGGGAGAGGGTGGCATCTCTTAGCAGAACACTGCTCGCCTGCTTAAAAGCTGCCGGGGAAGGATGCCCTACAGCCGGGAGTGGGCATGGAGGCCCGGCAAGGTGCTCCTGGCAGATATGAGCATGCAGGATTTGGGGTTGTACACCAACAGCTGCCTCCGTGTTTGCTGGACCCGCTGCTGATGGCCGGGGAGCGGGCAGCCAGCACAATGCACCGAAAAGTAGCTACTCCAGGTGGGAAGGAGCACCCCTCCTTCCATGAGAGGTGCTTGGGGCTGGCAGGCACGGGCTCACGGGCAGCTACCTGTCTGGGTGCTCTGGGCAGCCCTGCCAGCACGTTTCGTTGCTCCGGTGCCACGAGGGTGCTCGGCACCCAGAGCAGAGGTGGTGCTTGGTACCCAGAGAGCGTGCCTGGCTCTGCGTGGGTGGGCGGGCAAAGGGCCGGGGAGAGAGCAACAGGCGGGGAGAATGGAAAAAGCAAATCCTGGGCGTCCTCTCAGGCTGGTAAAATGCAGAAAAGTGCGTTCTCCTGTCATTGCAGAAAACTGTTTGAGCGTGACTTGGTTGGGGTTTGTTTGCTGCAGTGGGACAGGAGGGATTTACACTCCACCCACCGCCTCAGGGGCCTCTCCCCAGCCCAACACAAAAATAGGCTGATCTTTCCAAAAAGATGGGGTGGGCTGGAAAATGCTGTTCCTGCAGGGACCTACCACGCTTCTCAGGGACCCGGGAGAAGGTGTTGGGAGTGACTGTGGCTTTCAGTGGGCCCAGCTGGGGAAGTGGGGAAGAGCCTGGCTGCTGTCGGAGAGCTACAGCCTCTGCACATGCAAGTGTGCGTACGCACAGCAGGAGCTTTCCCCCTTCGCCCCGTCTCCTGAAGCTCGAGGAGCCGATGTTGTTCCTTCCCAAAGGGCATCTGAAGCAGAAATCTGCAGGTAGGGCATGCCCCGTCTACGCGCCCCTGCAGAACCCCTCAAAGGCTGGAGGCTATGCGAGAGCGGCCACTCTTCTGCCGGCACCTGGAGGCTGCCCAGCCCACCTCCCGCAGTTGTTCTGCCCTAGCTTGGGCAGAATTAGGTCTCCATCACTAGCTCTGGAGAGGACAGGCAGGTGCCAGTGGAACAAGCTCTCCTGTGGCTGGGGGAGCAGTTCAGGAGCTGGGTCCCCCATCCTCAGCAGCGCCG
>KZ505928.1:142896-170040 GCA_002844005.1 Limosa lapponica baueri
GTAAGCGCTCTCAGGCAGGGTAATCCGGTGTTATTTGTAACACTAGTGGGGGAGCTATTTTTAGAGAGAGGCAAATTTGATTTAATAGAACATAATTTGCTGCTGACAATTCAGAGGGTGGCCAAACGAGCAGCAGCTGGATTCCTAAGGAGGCTTTTTCCTGCCCTTCCTGAAATCCGAGGCTGACGTGCCAGAAGTGGCATTTGTTATTCCAGCAATTGCTGGGGGAAAGCCCCTTGGGATGGCCCAATTAGCTCCGCTTTGCTTTCCTTCCATTGCTTCGTGCCGCCCCATAACCCACTGTTAAAAGAGGCGAGGGCTGTTTTGCTGCCGTCCGTTGCGGAAGGGCTCCGTGCGCCCAAACTCCTTCGAGCAGCCGGAGCCAGCCACGTCCCCCCCTTCGCCTTTTCTCCTGCAGGCTGAGCTAGCTCTGTTCTCTCAGCCTCTCCTTGTATAAATGTAGGATAAAAAATAGCTTCTGGTCAAACGAAAGAGCTAATTTGCCAGGAAACAGAAAGCCTGCGTGCACTCCTGGAGGGTTTCTTACAGATTCAGTTCTTCTGGACCAGCCTTGGAGATATCTTGGGACAAACTTGTCATGCTGGAAAGGTGCAAACACCATATTCCTGCTTGTCCTTTCCCCAAGATGAAGATCCCCAGAAAACCAATGGCAAGACATCGGGTAGTGTTTTTTTTAGCCCTAAAAGCATTGTGTCCAGCCTGTCCCTAGTTGGTGACATGGGGACAAAGAGCTGCTGGGATGAGTTGGAACAGCCACGGGGTGGAGGCGAGTTGTCACGGGGGGACACTTCCCTTGGGGTTGTGTGTTGCCGCAGGCCTGCACTTGTGTGGGGACGTTGTGCCCCCCAGCCCTGGGGCAGCCGTCCCCCCGCCACCCTGGGCAGGAGCAGCAGAAGCTTCTCGGGGGGTCCCTAAGCCCCTGCCAGCTCAGCCCCCGCTGCGCTCCTGGCAACCTCGGAGCCACATTGCCCTGTAGCCAAGAAGTCCCAGGCCACGGGATGGGATTGCCAAGGACAAGAGCCCCAGCGGCTGTCCCTGCTGGCAGAGGAAAGGGAGACGTGCAGGAGCTTTTCCAGGCAGCAGCATCTCCCCCAGCTCTTGGGGAGCATCCTCGGGCAGCAGCATCCCCAGGTGGGGCGCAACTTCATGCCCAGCAATACCCCCAGGGCTGGAGCAGCTCCGGGCAGTGAAGCAGGATGTGCCCCACGCTGCGGCTCTCGGGAGGAAAGGGCTGAGCAGGACTAAGCGCAGCCGTGTCATTGAACTCCAGGAAACACATGCTGGGGGGTTTGGTGGGCTTCTCTCCAGATGTGCAGTCACTTCCTGCAGCTGGAAAACCCCTTGGCAGCCATCTGGGTGGGTGCTCAGCACTGCGCTGCTTGCCTGGGGGCTCCCCATGGCAGGTTGCAGTGCTCCCTCCTCTGCCAACACGGGGCTTTGCCCTCGGGCCGTGTCTCACCCTGGAGTACGTGCAGCAGCTGGAGTTAAAGCCAAAATAACATTAGTAAAGAAAATTGTTTTTTTTCTGGGGACCAAGCAGTGATGCTCCCCTGACTGCACCCCAAAAGCCCTGAGGAGGTGGTCACGTCTCCTTGCTGACAGCAGGGCCACCCTAGGCAGCTGGAGTGAAGGAGAAGGTCTATTCCACAGACAGTTTTGGGGGGAAATCCTGAAGATGAGGGGTTAAGTGCTTGCCTCTGCTGCACCCCATGTGCAACCATCTCTAGGGACACTGGCTGGGGGTGGTGTGGCACGTGGGACCCAGCAGATCCCCAAAATTACTTGCTGCCTTTAATGAAATGCCTTTTCCTTGGAATGGAGAGGCGCTGTGGGCAGCCCAGCCAGCCCCAGGGGGTGCGGTGCTCCCCAAGCATCACCCCAAGTTGCGTGGTCCTTCCCAGCTTGCCAGTGCTCTGCTTCCTCCCGTCTGTCAGCTCAGACTGGTGGAAACCAGGAGCCAACATTTAGCAGGAAGACAGCCCTGAAATGGAGATCAAATTGCTCTTCTCTGCTCCTTGAAGAACAGCCACCTCCTTGGGATGCTGCCCTTTCCCCTGGGGCTGATGCAGTTAAGTGAAAAAGCTAATAAATTGTGAAGCCTGCGGATGGATGGGCTGGAGAGGGCTGCTTGGTTGGAGGCCCTCTGACACTTCCTCTGCGGTGCAGGTTTTTCCCTCTCATCCAATTTTGAATGTAGATTTTCATTTACAATGATTCTTGGCGGCAAAGCCAGCTAAAGGTCACCACCAGCTTCAGAGATGGAGACGTGAGCTGGGAGTCTCCACTCCTTCAGATCCCCAGCCTCTGGGCACTGCATCTTCTCTAATTAGTTGTGTCCTTCCTTCTGCTCCTGTCACGCTGGGTTCCCCCGGGAAACACTGGGGGTAAATAAGGTGACAAGCTCCTTTCCCTGCCTGCAGCTTTGGCCTTGCCTCTGTTGAGCTGTGGCCGCTCCAGGTGGCACCGCACCGGCTCCGTGGCAGAGGGCTCCCCTGGGAACACCGAGCCCTGGGGACAGTCACACAGCGAGGTGCTCTGCGTTCCTCCTTGTGCTCGTCCCCCCTTTCTGCCAGCCCCCCGCTGCGGCCGGTGCGTTCTCCTCCCTGTTGCCGAGGGGTGCCTGGACCAGGTGTCCACCACATCCATGGTGGGGACCCTCCCCAGCGGGGAAGGCACCCTTGCACCCCATTTCCAAGCTCACACACCCCCTCTACCATCCCCACTGACCCCCAGTGCCGCAGGCAACTCTCCCCCATGGCAGGGCAGGCTGTGCAGGCAGGAGCCAGCCTCTGCCTGCTGCGGGCTGGGCACCACTAACCCCCTCCTCTCTTTCTGTTCCCACTCTAGGGAGGAAGGTGCTGACTGCCTGCTCTGACACTGGGGTGTGCTGCCCACGGGCGCAGCGGGATGGTGCCAGCCAGCCAAGAGCACCCCGTGCCCCTCACAGTGCCGATGTGACCACACTGGCTGGGACCTGTGGCACCGAGCCTGGCACGGGGAGCACAGCGACTCGTGGTCCCCCTTTGGGGTGCACCGCCCCAAGATGAGCGATGGTGGGTGGATCTCGCTCAGCCCCACTGAGTTTGCCCAGCTCCAGCAGTACACAGATTGTGAGTACCTGGTGCCCCCCGTGCATCCCCCCGGGACAGGGAGAGGGGTTTTAGAAGTCCTGATCTGTGCCGTTTTGGTGTCCTGCACATCCTTGGTATCCTCCTGGAGAACTAGATGGCTTCTTAGGTTTTGGATGGGGAGGCTGGGAAGGTCCCCGACTCCCAGCGCCAGCTGGGGGGGGACACAGCAGAGGAGTCCCCATGCTTGCGCACCCGGGAGGATTTAGCTGAGCACAAGCCCCTCTGTTTGAGGGGAGGCACACCCGAGCACGGCTCAGTCCCTCCGAAGGCAGACGGCTCCCACGTTTGTTAGCAAAGCGAAATGCCAACGAGGAAAGCAGACGGGCTTTTCCTAAACACGCAAAGCTGCTCCATGGCTCGCCTCAGGTTGCCAACCCTCTGCAGTAATTTTACTTAGTGCTTTTGCAGAGGAACCCTCTCCTGCAGCTCCTGCCGAGGAGAGGAGATTGGCGGCGGTGCCGTGGGGTCCTGGGGCTGGGAGTAGCTGGGGAGGGAGCTTGGGCAAAGCCCGGGGGTTCAAAACCAGGTCCTCAAGGTCCTGCCTGCCTGAGAGCCGGCGTGCGAGTGTGCTCATTGCGGCAAGCCGTGGAGAAGCGGTGCAGCCCGGGAAGGTGCTGAGAGCAGGGCAGGGTGTAAAATCCGAGGGGCATTGCTTTGCAGAGGCGGCACAGCCCCGGGGTGAGCAGGCTCCTGTGGCTGCGCGGGAGAGGAGTGGGAGGCAAAGGGGAGCCTGTGAGCCCCCCAGGGCTGTCCTCGGGGCTGTTGTGCATCACAGGGGTGAGGCGAAGCGGGTCAGGACTGACGGCGCAGGGAGGCACGGTCTCCCAATCCAAACCACCAGTGCAAGCTGCCCCAGCCCCCTGCCTGATGTCCCAGCCAGGGCTGTGGGCAGAGGTGTGTGCTCAGCATCCCTGTCTGACTTTCATCCTGCCTCTCCGGAGAACGGGAGAACTGCTTGTTTGAATCACAGACCATAAAATGCCATCTGTAACACTGAGCTCAGAACACATACAGATTCTTCGTTTCGTTAATGAAAGTTTGGCAGGCAAGGCTGCAGTGTGGGCAGCTGCCTCTTCCCCAGGAGGGTGGCCTGGCACTGGGGCAGGGAGCAGGGCTGGGGGGTCCTCCCCTAGGTCCTCCCCAGCCCGAGGGCCAGGAGCCCCCTCCTTGAGGTCATGCTGGCATGACTGGGCTCTCCGACCCCTGGACCTGCCCCAGGTGCCCAGGACAGTCGTGGTCCAGTGCTGAGCTCCATCCCCAGCTGGGGGGAGCAGAAGCCAGCACAGCCCCAGCTTGGAGAGAGGATTTCACAGTAATTAACAGGGCTGGCATGTCCAAGAGCCTTTTAAGTGGATGTGCCTGGAGATATGTCTGTGAATGTTAGGGCTTAACGTTCCCTCCCCTTGATCTTTTTTCCCATTTTTCCCTTATTCCATTGGGAATGGAATGGGGAATGAAATGAAATGGTCCATTCCATTTTGGAAGGACTGATGTCCCTCCAGCCCTGAGAACACCCAGCCAGGGAAACTCATGGGCCGTTTACTATTTGTGTGGAAGTTTGCATGGGGTTCCCCTTTGCCTCCCAGTCCTCTCCCTCCTGGCACCTCCTGGAGATGCCAATGGGCAGCCCAGGGCAGGCTCCAGGGATGGCTCAGGCTGCCAAGGGGGTGCCACCATGTTCTCAGCACGGGGTCAGCACCCCAAAACCTGTGTAGAGAGGCAGGGGCAGGGACGGCTGGGCTTTGTGCTCAGCATCCCCATGGGGACTGGTCTGGGCTGTCCTTACCCAGTGCTGCGGCTTCGCTCTGGTTCTGTATTTTCATATAAGTAGGAGGAAGAGGACCCATCTCTGCCAGCCAGCTTTACATATATGCCCTTCTAAATCTCCTTATCTCTTCCTCTCCTCTCTTTCGGGGGGGGGGGGAAGGGAAGGGTCATCTGTCAGTCTGGTTTTGGTAAATTTGGCCAAAATGATGGCACTCTTCAAAGTGTGGGGGGAAAGCGGGGGAAAGCAGGGCACAGGCGGCCCCTTCCCAGGCATGGAGGGGACCAGAAATTGTATATTCAGCAGACAAACTCATCTCCACCGTCCTGCTGGTGGTCTAATGGTGAAGGGGGCTCACAGGCACTGTGCTCAGTGAGATCTCTTTGTCTCCCCAGATTCCACCAAGAAGCTCAAGGATGTCCTCGAGGAGTTCCACGGGGACGGTGTCCTCTCGAGGTACAACCCGGAACAGGTATGGCTCTGTCCCCTCCAGCCTGCCCCCATGCTGCTGGCAGCTCCCACCCCCCTGCCAGCTTCCCCAGCCCAGCTCCTGCAGCTAAAAGCAGGAGGAGCTAAAAGGCAGGTCTGTCTGTCTGTCCCCTGCCTCTCCCCATGGCCACACTCCCAGGACTGGGAAAGATGTTCCCACAGGTGGGAACATCTGTATTGCCCATCTTTCCCAGCCCCCGGACATCCCAGGGACCAGGCCTGCAGCACAGCCATCCCACCCCATCCCACCAATGCTGCCGGGACCCCATGGCCATGCTGCCATCCCATGCTGGCTGCAGGCTGCCTTGCTGATAGCGATTTGGGGCATCTCCTTGGAGGCAAAGCCAGGAGGGATTTACTCTGTCTTCCCCCAAAAGCAAATGCTTTTGTTGTTGCCAGCGTGGTGACAGGGGAAGGCCCTGTGCCTTCTTGCTCTCACCTGGGAAAAGCTGGGGTTATTTTTTCCAAGCTTTCAGAGTGCTTTCAGAGAGACCTACTAGCATGCCAGCAGGACAGAGCCTTTCGTGGGGGCTGTAATCACTAGAAATGAGGTGAAACACAATAAAATCAGTGGGCTGAACATGAAGAGGGGGGGCAGCAAAACTACCCCGCTATTCAAGTGGTACATCACGGGACCTTCACTTCAGCTGTGGCCACAAAAGCCATCAGGAAGGCAATGTCCTGATGCGATGGGGATGCCCAGCGGGAAAAGAGGAGGCGAGGAGACCTCGGGAGGACAATGGTCCCCAGGGGCTGGGAGTGGGCCGGGGGATCCCGCTGCTCCGTGTCCTGTCCCAGGGAAGCAGGAGTCTTTCAGAACACAGCTCATTACACCCTTCTACCTCCAACACCCCCAGCCACCTTTGGCTGTGCTAGAAGGTCTGTATTTAGTTCCTCAATCGTTTGCCAGGAGCTGAACACCCAGCTCCATCAGAGCTTCCTGCCTCTCCAGCGAGCTGCCCACCATCTGTGGGGGTCTGCTGGCTGCAGACCCCGGGCAGGTGAGCTGGCTGCTGCCCCACCGCCCGTAAGTGCCGTCCCACCGCAGCTCTGCCCTTCCGTGCTGCTGCCCCAGCTCCTACCCTGGCTGCTGCGGCTCCCATCCCTGCTCCCAGTGCCGCTGGCCCGGCTCAGCCCTGCCAGCGCCAGGCAGCCAGCTGGTACCGGGGATTTCTGGCCCTGCTACCTCTGGGTCCCTTTAGGTCATATCCCACTGCTGGGATTTGGGAAGCCAGTGTTTTTGGGGAAGGCTCTGCAGCTGATGTGCCCGGTGAGGGGGACCCAGGGCTGGAAGCTCTGCAACCCCATGGAGTGCCCAGGGCACCTCCATCCTCTTCCTCTGTCCCCTTCCCAGCCCATCGACTACGAGGGCTTTCGCCTCTTCATGAAGACCTACCTGGAGGCGGACGTGCCCGAAGAACTTTGCCAACACCTCTTCACCTCCTTCAAGCGTAAGATATGCCAAGCCTCCCCCGAGACCCAGCGCCAGAGCCCCAGCGTCTCGCAGCTCAACACCCTCGGTGAGCCCGCCCTGCCCCAGCGACGGCACCGCCGCGTGTGGGGCTCACTCCCACGCTGCCCCACGGGGACGAAGGTAGCAGGGTGACAACCGCAGTGGGTGGCAACAGCACACATCTCGGCTCCGTCCCAGCTCTCAGGGCCCCCGAGCTGCTCCAGGGAGGAGAGGGCTTCCCTGGGGTGGGGGACCCACAGGGCGCCATTGCACTGATTCCTCCCTTTCCTCTGTGCGTTCATAGCCAAAGTCACTCAATGCTGGCATCTCCATCCAGACCAAGGTGGCCTGCGCCCCTGTCACAGGTACTGGCACGGGCAGCCACCAAGCACACAGCTGCATCTGGAGCAGGGGAGGTGTGCCGGGCACCCAGCTTCTGCCATCCCTGGTCCCTGCCAGAGTGGATTCACAGCACATGGAGACATCTGCTGAAAGGGCTACAAACTGCAAAAGAGCAGGGAGAGCCCTCCTCACGCGCTCAGCTGCCATGTTGGGGCATGGTGGTTGGGGGACCACATCCTCCCTGCCTGGTCCCAAGCACCCTGGTGGCCGGCACCCGGGGATGGGAGCGCTGCTGGGAGCTGCTGGGCCAGGCAGGAGAGTGAGGGGCCACCAGCAGTGCTCCTCAGAGACCCATGGGGTTGGGGTACTAGCCGGCTTTGGGGCTAGCAAAGAAGACCTAGGGCGAGTGACAGGCACCCAGGCAGGGTTTCTGGAGGAAGGGGTTTGCCAGGCACAGGCACCCTGGTGTCACCCTGCCCACGGGCATCTGTCTGCTTTGCAGGGATCAATGGGAAAATGCTCCTAAGTGCCCTGGGACGACACACCCCTGAGCCCAAGAGCTGTCACAGCAATGCGGCTGAGCCGCAGCCAGCGTCCCTCACCCCAGCATCGATCCCCAATGCCTCCCCAAGCTGGTCCAGGTCGTCCTCCCAGAAGTCCACCACTGGCACCCCTTCGGCTCACAACTCCTCGGGCTCTTCAAAGGTCTCCTCCGGGTCCCTGCTCAGCCCTCAGTCGCCAGGTGAGCTTGACTGGGGCTCCAAGGGGGGCACCAGCAGTGACAAGTCCTCCTCAGTTTCCCAAGCCATGGAGTCACACTTTGCTGATCGGATCCCCGGCGTGGTGACAGTGACCTTCCAAACTTGGTGGGTTCCTGGCATCTTGACACCTTTGCCTTGCAAACTTAAGCTGCCAATTCTGTCCCTCGGAGACAGGCAATGTCTTAATTACCTGGCAGCAGCTCCTAGCGAGGGGAGATCGGAGCGGTGAGTCACGGCTGCCTCCAGCCCAGCTCCTGCCAGCCACTGAGGAGGGGAGCGTCGGGAAGGGCCCCTCTGCCAGGAGCAGCCATCTGCCGAAGGCTGCCGCCGGCAACGTGGGCTGTCCCGGCACCCTGGCAGGCTGCCCCGCCGCCAGCCGAGCTTCTCACTCCTTCTGTCTGGGTCCTTGTCCCCAGCGGGGCGCGTCCCCTTGGGCTCCCACCACTCTCATCCCACTGCATCCACAGTGCCGAAGATGTGGGGGTCTGCGCCCCAGGGACCAACTGGCAGTGCCCAGCCCTGCTCCTGCCATGTCCCCCACACCTTACCCGCCCCACTCCAGATGGGTCCCTGCCTGAAGTTCGCACGAGCTGCCAGCCCCATGTCCCAGCTGCGACGGCTCCTTGTCCTCCTGTGCATGGCCTTCATCCCTCGCTCCCTGCCCGCAGGCACACGGAGTGTGGAGAAGAGGTTGCCCTTCAGCCTGCGGAAGAGCCACAGCTCCCTGAAAGCCGCGCCCCCACTGCCCACCGCCCCCCTGTCCCAGGTGGTCCATCTGAAGGACATCGTCTGCTACCTGTCCCTGCTGGAGAGGGGACGGGCAGAGGACAAGCTGGAGTGTAAGTGGGACCCTGGGGCTGCGGGCTCCCATCCCACAGCCCCAGGACTGAGCACGGGCTGCCCGGGGTGTCCCAGGGCCGGGCTTTAACCAGCCACCGGCATCCCTTCTCCTTTCAGTTATGTTTCGCCTCTACGATACTGATGGAAATGGCCTCCTGGACAGCTCGGTAAGGCTTCCATCCAGAGAGAAAGCCGGGGCCGCTCAGGGGGCCAGAGACACACCGGGTCCTATTGGGGTGCCCGCTCCTCCGGCGAGGCGCTCCGAGCTAAACGGGGCTATGGGAAGGGAGGAGGAAGGCAGCAGCGTTTGCTGCAGTGCTGGACCATGGGGCTGGGGGATGTGCACCAGCCCTG
Organism: Limosa lapponica baueri; assembly: GCA_002844005.1. Classification (NCBI taxonomy): domain Eukaryota; kingdom Metazoa; phylum Chordata; class Aves; order Charadriiformes; family Scolopacidae; genus Limosa; species Limosa lapponica. The sequence goes on from KZ505928.1 coordinate 152,053, forward strand.
CAGCATCCAGCAGCAGCTCCAGAAAATCCACCCACCGGTAATTGTAGCTCTACATCAGGTCATGGTGTTTCAGAAAAGGAAAAATCATGCACAGCATCCCCCCTGGGATGTTCCCTCTTTGTCCTTTGGGTATCTCCCCTGAAACCTGTTGCAAGTGAAAATCTGTTTTATCAGAGCAATTTTTCCAAGGGAAAACCCACTGCAGATTTTTCTGGCAGATTTTCAGAGGAGAAAGCAGCACCCAGCACCCGCTGAGAAGTGGGGTGTCGCTGGCCCCCTGTGCAGGTGGGGGTCCAGGGCAGCCTGGGGCATATCAGGACATAGACCTGATATGTCCCCAGTTTGGGGCCTTGAGGCTGGACACACCGCTCCCTAAGTGCCGTCCCTAAGTGCCGGGTGCCATCATCTTTCTGTGCTCAGGAGCTGGATCGTATCATCAACCAGATGGTGCATGTGGCTGAGTACCTGGAGTGGGACTCCACCGAGCTGAAGCCCGTGAGTGCCGGAGCTGGGGAGTGAGAGGGGGGCCGTGGGGGCTCTCGGCAGCCGGGGTTCACGGGCGGCATCGCCATGTCACCGTATGTCCTCCCTCCTCCAGATCTTGAAGGCGATGATGGAGGAGATCGACTATGACCATGACGGGACCGTGACGCTTGAGGAGTGGATCCGGGGCGGCATGACCACCATCCCCTTACTGGTCCTCCTGGGGATGGAGACAGTGAGTGCCCGCGTGGGGACCTGCTTCGGCCGCATCCAGCTGCCCTGCCAGCTTGCGGGGGAAAGCTTGGGGCTAGCAGTGATGGAGGGTGTGCAGGGACCACGGGAGGGCACCCTACCCCCGGCAACGCGCCGCACACCCGACCGGCACCACACGCCTGAGCAGTACCGCGCAGCCCCATGCCGGCCCCAGACACCCCCACCCCGCCTCTAATGACCGGCCTTCGCCCCCAAATCTTCACAAGCTCGGGTTTGAGCTGGGGTCATTGCCAGCTGCTGTGCACAAGCAGGCTGGGGTCACTCCTTGGGATCTTAGCATTCCCCGGGTTGATGAATATTTAATCAGAAAATAAGATGAGCACCTAAAATGCCAGCTCCTCTCCTGGTGTGAGCTTCAAAGACACCAGGGTGGTTTGGGACACACGCACACCACCACCCCCCACCCCCCCCCTTATTTCCCTGCGTTGTTTTTTGGTCTTTTTGGGCTGCGTTTCATCGAGGTCCATTCCTGGACATCAGATGAGAGCTTGGCAGGGAAAACCTGAGTTTTTGTTCCCCTGGTGTTTTGTCCAGCCTGGTGTTTGCTATGGAGAGGCGGAGGGAAGGCAGGTTTTCTGGCAGGACGATTCAAGAAAACAGGGAATTTTAAATGCCTCGTGCCTGGACCCAGATGCAGGAGGCTTGTTTGGTCACCCTGTCGTGGCTGTAGCCTGGCCCCAGATGTGGGGTCAGCTCCTTCCCATCAGCCACTGGCAGAACATCCCCACAGCCAGGCTGTGCCGAGGGACCCTGGGGAGCTGGAGCTTGGTGTTCAGAGTTGGACGTGCCCCGAGAGAAGGAGGATGCGGTGGCAGGGATGCTCGGGGGAACACCAGGGAGGAGAGCAGGAGGAGCCCATGTCCTGCTGGGAGCGAACTCCCGCAGACACGTTGGGGGCTTTTATGGGATGAAAAGCTGATTAAAGTGGTGGGTTAGGATGCCTGGCAGGGGAGTGACCCCCCTGGCCCTCTGCTCTCCTGCACTGCAGAACGTGAAGGACGACGGGCAGCACGCCTGGAGGCTGAAGCACTTCAAGAAACCTGCCTATTGCAACTTCTGCCGCACCATGCTGCTGGGGGTCCGCAAGCAAGGACTCTGCTGCTCCTGTGAGTCGTGGGCCCTTGCCAGACCAAGCCATTGTCTCCCACCCCATCCCAGCGCCCCAGGGAGAGGGGACTGGTCCCTGTCGGTGTGGGTGCCTGGGGTGAGCGAGGAGGGGACAGTGCGTGTGCTGGGGGGTGATGCTCACCATCTTCTTCTCTCCCACCAGTCTGCAAGTACACTGTCCACGAGAGGTGTGTGTCCAAAGATATCGCCTCCTGCATCAGCACCTACATGAAATCCAAGAGGAACACAAGCGTGAGTAGGCAGCTGGTGCATTTCTGAGCTGGTGGGTCTCCCGCAGAGCACTCCCGGAGGCAGCACCACCGGCAGCAGCTGCCCCTTCGGTCTCCTACCCTGGTTCCCCATGGCTTTTTCCCCTGGGATTTGCCCCTCAGGTCCTGGGTAGCGTGAGCATTCCCAGCATCCAGAGCCTGGCAGGGTGTGCTCCATCCCTAGCCCCTGGGGACCCACAGGACCCCCACCCTCAAGGTTTGCTGCAGCTCCGGGTGGGAGATGGGTGGCCCCACTGTGCTGCAGGGAGAGGCAAGGAGGGAAGATGGCTGTGCGAGGGGCTGGTTTGCATCAGTCAGCATCCCTGCATGATGAAAATCACAGCGGCAGCCCTTAGTGGAGAGGAGACGCCAGCAGGTCCCATGCCAGCGGGTGCGTGTGTGCTGTGCCCACAGTGCTCCCCCGTGCCTTGCAGGTGATGCAGCACACCTGGATTGAGGGCAATTCCCCCGTCAAGTGCGACAGATGCCACAAGAGCATCAAGTGCTACCAGGGCATCACCGGCCTGCACTGCGTCTGGTGCCAAGTCACAGTGAGTACGTGGGTGCGGGGAGCCCAGGGTGCACCCCGCGCGGCTGGCCCCAGGGGAGGAGAGACTCACAGATAGGATGTGGCCCGGTGTCCCCTGCCCAGCATCCCTTCCTCCAATCCCCTACAGCTCCACAACAAATGTGCCTCCCACGTGAAGCCAGAGTGCGACGGGGGCCCACTGCGGGACCACATCTTGCTGCCTTCCTACATCTGCCCCGTCGTCCTGGTAAGGGCCTCCTCCGTGCTGCCAGGTGGCAGGGACCCAGTAGGGCATTGCTGCCTTCTCAGGGCGGCGTGTGCATCTCCACCTCTGTTCTCCAAAGGACAGGCAGTCCCACTGCCGGAGATCAGAGAGTGACTCCCCTGCCAGCACCAGCCCCGAGGACAACCAGGGCTTCAAGTTCAACTCCACCACGGTGGACGGGCAAGGTCTGCAGGTATGCTCCCATGCCAGGCTGCCGGGAAGCTCTGCCGCAGCTGCGCACCGAGCCCCACAGCGGCTGGGCATTCGCAGCTGCCCTTTCTGCCCTCCAGATCAGCCCCCGACCCGGGACGCACCCCCTCCTGGTGCTTGTGAACCCCAAGAGCGGAGGAAGGCAAGGGGAGCGGTAGGTGGGGTCCTGCCCGGGGAGAGCATCCCCCTGGGGTCGGGGGCTGCTCGTCCCTCCAGCTGCCCTGGTGCCACCCCCAGAGTGGGACTCACCTCCGCACCATCCCTCACTCCTCTCTTTCCCTAGGGTCCTCCGGAAATTTCACTACTTGCTCAACCCACGCCAAGTGTACAACCTGGACCGTGGCGGGCCCGCACCGGGGTATGGAGATGCTGCGGCCCATCCTCTGCCCCCTCCCACTGGTCCCTGCTCCCCTGAGTCACCCCTTGTTTCTCCTGGCTTTCTCCAGCCTGAGCTTCTTTCGGGACACTCCGGATTTCCGCGTCCTAGCCTGTGGAGGGGATGGCACAGTGGGCTGGATCCTGGACTGCATAGGTGAGTGAGGAGCGGCTGTGCTCCCGCAGAGCATTGTCTGCCCACGTCCTCGACAATCCACCGTGGGTTCCCCATATCCCCCCAGTGAGAGTGGGGCCAACAACATCACCCTCGGGCTCCCCCGACTTGGGGTGCCAGCCGAGGAGGGACTTGGAGAGGGGCAGAGGATGAGCCCACTTTCAGCCCCAAACCTCTCTTTCCCCTTGACTTGCAGACAAAGCGAACTTGGTGAAGCACCCGCCGGTGGCCGTCCTGCCCCTGGGAACAGGCAATGACCTGGCCCGGTGCCTGCGCTGGGGAGGAGGTGAGGCTCCTGCACTGGGGAGGAGGTGGGCGAGCATCACCTGGGGGGTGGCCAGCCCACGGGGACCATCCGGTGTGGCCCGCCGGTGGCCGTCCTGCCCCTGGGAACAGGCAATGACCTGGCCCGGTGCCTGCGCTGGGGAGGAGGTGAGGCTCCTGCACTGGGGAGGAGGTGGGCGAGCATCACCTGGGGGGTGGCCAGCCCACGGGGACCATCCGGTGTGGCTGGGTGGGTGCTGTCCTGGGGGAGGCCCCAGGCTTTTGGGACTGCATCTCAGCCCTGGTGCCTCCTGATGGTGCCTCTAACCTCTTCTAAAAAAAGCAGTCCCATTGGCCAGGTCCTGCCCAAAAACCTTTTTCTTCTGGGAGAGCCATGCTGTTAGCTGAAATCTCTGTCACCGCTGCAAGGACGAGCTGGGCATCTCGCTGGTGCCATAGCAGCAGCCCCAGGCTGCCCTGGGTGCTCAGCACCCAACTGCCTCCAGCCCCACGTGACGTGGCTGTGCTCCCCTTCATCCTCCTTCACCCTCCTCAGAGGCCCACCTTCTTTCCATTACAGGCTATGAAGGAGGAAACCTGATGAAGGTCCTGAAAGACATTGAGCACAGCACGGAGGTGATGCTGGACCGCTGGCAGATAGACGTCATTCCCAGTGACAGAGAGACCAACGGAGACCCTGTCCCATCCACCATCATCAACAACTACTTCTCCATTGGGGTGGTGAGTACCACGGGCAGGAATGGGTCCAGAGGGCCAGCCCAGAGCGCAGCACACACAGTTTTAGCTGGAGAGAGGGGCACAGCACAGGGCTAGTAATCGGTGCCCAGAACATGCCATGCCCACCGGAGCCACCTGGCCACGGAAAAGTGGAGGGAAGAGCTCCAGAGGCCAGCGGAGCATGGGAGCTGTCACCCCAGCACAGCCACAGCCTCAAACCTACCAGGCTCAGCGGGTTCCCAGGGCCATTTCCCACTCAGCCAGTGGGAAGTGCCTTGGCTGCCGTGAAGTCGCTGGAGCGATCCAGCCCGGCGGGTGCACTTAAGGGGTGCAAGCCCCCCGTGCTGCCCTCCCTTGTCTCCTCATAGACTCATCCTTAGCCCTCCTCCGAGCCAGCCCCAAGTTAATTCCCAGGAGCAGGGACTGGTTCCTGGTGACATTCCTCAGACCACAAAAGTGTTTGGTGAAACTCTGCATTTGAGCTTGAGTCTCCCAAGCCAGGGACTCTCCCTCCCTGCTCATCCGCGCTCATGTTCCCAACCTCCCTCTGCCGCCTGGTGTTGTTCTGGTTTTATTCTCATTTGTAATGGCAGCACTTAAATGCAAAAAGAGGCACGGTATCTCGCTCTTCCCAGCTGGAAATGTTGTGTGAGGACCTTAAATGAGGTTCAGGGAAGTTTGGGGTCCCCGGGATGGGTTGAAATCTGCTGGACACCCACTTGAAGCTTTTAACCCATGGGCAAAGCCCTGGTGCTTGGACCTGCATTCCCCCGTGTTTTCCTAACGCAGGGAGGTTAGGGAGCCTGGGGAGGATGGCAGCTCTGTGCCACGGGGGCTTTCCCCAGCCCCGGGGTCGATCCTGGGAGCAAGAAGGCTTTGGGGGAACGACAGAGTAGAAAGCACTTCTTTTCCCAGGGGCTTGCAGCATTTTTGTCCTGGGCCGTGGGTGTCCGAGCGGTGTACCCGACGTGGGTCACCCACGTGGCAGTGCTGCGGGGTGCTTCCAGTTTCACGTCAGCTCAGGGGTTGTCACTGCAGGTGGCATTTGGTGATAGCTTCTGAGTCGGGCTTAAACACCCACCACGCTGCAAAGGAGAGGTTGCGATGAGTTTCAGGAGAGCTGCCACCCTGCCAGGGGAGCTGTCGGTGTGCAGGGCCCTGGGGTGTCCCTGGAGTCCCGCTGCCCTGCCAGTAGCCCTTCCTCCCTCCCTCAGCATCACCTCGATGCAGATGAGGGAAGGAGGCCAAGTGTGCTAGTTATGTCTTGCTTAACGAGCCCGTTCAATGCTTTGCAAGCAGCCTGGCTGCGGGTGCCTCCCTCACCTCAGCACAGCCTCCGTGCTGCACCCCTTGTGCCACCGGGGCTGGTGGCGAGGACGAAGAGCAGAGCCCCCTTACCCTGGTGTGCGCTGGCGCGGCACAGAGGTGGGGTTCCATTTCCCTGCTGTGCTGCCGACCTCTCTGTGCTCCCTCTCCCCTCAGGACGCCTCCATCGCCCACCGCTTCCACATCATGCGAGAAAAGCACCCCGAGAAGTTCAACAGCAGGTAAGGGCTGCCCATGGTCCCTGCCACCGCTGCGGGGCTGTCTGGCGTCCCCAAAAGCTAGGTGCAGGGGGACAACCCACCGCTGCCATACACCATGCTGCGGGGACGTGCCAGAGCCTGCTCCGCTCTCCCTGCTGGACTGGCAGCAGCCCCAAGGAGGTGGCATGGTGTTTGGGCAACCTTAGGGGATGGGGAGGGGACACGCCAGGCACGGCTGGGGCCAGGGGCCAGGCACGGCGGGGGTCCAGGGTGCTCCTTCGGGCCCTGTGCAGCGTGGTTGGCTGCTCGACCTTGGCCACACACCCAGTTACCTTCATTCATGCTTTATAATTAGCACGGAATTCCAGGACCAGCAGGAGCAGGCCAAGCAGCGAGGGCAGGGCCGGCAGCAGGTCGCAGCTCGCTCCCCCTCTGCTCGGGCTGTGTGGAAACGGCACAATGGCAGCAGGAGCTGTGGCTTGCGACCCCTGTCCCCATGTTCAGAAATACCTGCTCGAAAAACCCCGAATGGACCGAAGCCTCTGGCTCTGCTCTGAACTGCAGGTCCCCTCAGCTTACAGCCCCCCCTCGAAGCTCCCCGCAGCAATTGATGCAGGGGATGAGCAGCGGTCAGGGGCTGCCTGGCAGGGTGCTGAGGTGGGGGACAGGCAGGGTGCTGAGGTGGGGGACATCCCCTCTGTGGGTTACCATGTCCCTGGCATCCCTGTTAATAGATGACAGCCCACGCTCAACTCTGCTGCAAGCCGGTGGATGCACCCTGTCCCGTGCTGAGGGACCGCCGAGCACCTGCATCCTTCTCCTCCGCAGCGTGTCAGAGCCAGGTCCACCTGAGCTACCCCCTGACCCACAGCACAGCTCCCTGGGGCTGTGCCATCAGCAGTCCTTCCCCGCGATGGCTCATGTCCCCATCACAATGGCTCCAGAAAGGTTCTGGCAGCCCATCCTGCTGCCGGCGTCCTCCCAAGCAGGATGCTGATGCTGCTTTGTGCTCCAGGATGAAGAACAAGCTGTGGTACTTTGAATTTGGAACATCGGAGACCTTTGCGGCCACCTGCAAGAAGCTCCACGACTACGTTGAGGTGGAGGTGAGTTTCCCAGGATGGTCCCTGGCTCCAGCCGCAGCACAAAGGCTTTTTGGGGGATGTCGCCCATGGCTCCCTCGAGCAGGGCTTTTGGCTGTTCAGGGAGAGGGTGCTGTGGCAGCTTTCACCCTGTACGACAGCAGGAGGATGCAGTCGCTGGCAGGACCCGCTCTTCCACTGCACAGTGGTTGCTGCAAAGCCGGCCAGCTGCAGGCAGAAGAATAGCCCTGTATTTTTCCCCCCTTTCCAGCTGTATTTGAGAGCGTGCCTGGAATATTCGCTCTGTAAACTCCGTGTCCGCTCCCAGCCCTCATTGAATGACATGGAAACAGCCTTTAATTAGAGCAGGGAGGAGGGCCTGTGGTTGCTAAGAGCACTGTCATTTCTCCGCTCGTGCTGGAGGGTTTGGGCCATGCTTTGCTGTAAACTTCCACCTCTCCTTATTTCTGGATAAACGACCCTTTTATGACTTAGGCTTGAGGGCGAGGGAAGCATTGCTCGCTGCAAAGGGCTGGTGTGAGTCGGACCAGGCGGTGGGCGCAGGGTCACCGGCAGTGGGCAGAGAGCAGGCAGAGCCCGGGGAGCTGGCAGTGCGGCTCGTGCGGCCGTGGGCAGAGGGACTTTGAAGCCTGTTTCCACACAGGAAGTTTTTATCCCTTCCCAAGGCCCGAAGGGGGTAGCTGTGCCCTCGGCAGCCGGTGGAGAGGGGCAGGAACAGGGGCACAGCCATCTCACCCCCTTCCCCAGCCACGCGCCAACCTCCCAGTGTGGATAAGGTCCGTGTCTGCGGGGTTCAGTGCTGCCAGAGATGGGTGGGAGGTGCCCCCGGGTCCTTGCGAGGTGCCCCGCACGCTGCCAGCACAGCGTGTCGGCACTGGCTGCGCCACGCCGACAGGAAAGCGTTAATCCCGCAGTATTTGAAGTTGAAAGCGGCAGCCTGTCCTCCCTCCGGCTCCCAGGCAACTGTCAGCCTTGCGGAGAAATGGCAGTTTTGTTTTGGAAATTGGCACTCCTTTCCCTACAGCTCCTGGAAATGAATTTGCTTTTTCCCCAGCTGCAAATTTCTACTTCCAGCATCGCTGCCAGCGCGCCGTCAGCTGCCCCTGCTCAAAGAGCCCATTGTAGCTCGCTGGCACGCTGACGGGGGAGGGCTACGCAGGGAGAAATCGCTCCCTGCATGCGTGTGCGTGGGCAGGCGTGGGCAGCCTGGTCCTGCCTGCCCCGCTTGGCCCTGGGCAGGAATAGGCTCCTGCAGCATCCCTGGAAACGCGGCAGCCCAGGTAGCCCTGGGCAGGCGACTCGCTCCCATGCCACCCCAGCCAAGTCGGTACCCGCCGCCTCGCAGGCAGGCAGGAAAGATGCCCGTGGCCAAGGGAGATGCTCGGCTCGGCCGGGGTGGGATGTGTTGTCCATCCTGTGAGGAATCAGAGTCCTCTCGCTCGGTTTCCAGTGCCCAGACTGTTAGGGTCTGCTCATAATATCATTAAAATGCATTGAGAACGAGAGGATTTACATCCTTTACAAGCCTCAGGGAGACAGCTTTTCACTCCCAAACCAGAAGATTCCTGCCTTTTGCTGTCAACGCGGGGCTAAAAATAAGATGGCAGAGCATCAGGGGAGGCAGATCTGAATGCAAGGAGATGCTGGCTTGTGTGCGCACCCAGCTCCACGTGCGTGTGGCTGGCGTGCTCAGCGCTCACCAACAGCGCGTTAAAAATAAGCCTGAGACCTTCAGTCTTTGCTCGAGGAAAGCAACGGGAGTCAAAGCAGCAGTGGGGGTTCATCGGCCCATCTGCCTTCTTCTGGGCAAAGCAAGAGAGGGCAGAAATGCCCTCGCATCACCAAAATGCAAGGAAATAATGTGCTGGTATTTGCTGAAGCGTAGCGTGGCAGGTAGAGAGGGGATGCATAAAGGAAAATACAGGTGCTGTGGAGAAAATACAGTGGAATGGGAAAGTGGCTGCTTCTTCCAGAGGTGTCTAGAAAGAGGATCCAGAATCACCTGGATATCATGAGACTGAGAGGACCTGAAGTTAAAAAATGCATTTCCATGGCTGCTGCTTCCAGTCCTGTGGGAAAGCCACAGGCAAAAGATATTGTACCTTTTTCAAGGAATTTTCAGCTGGGGCAGTCCTGCTGTACAACAGAAAACCCCAGGACACCAGTTGTGTGCTGGCTTGTGGTTTGCTCTCCAAAACTAACATCTTTCTTTTGACACCTTTTCTATCATTTCCTTCCAGCTTCATTTCTCGTTTCCAAGTTGCACGTGAAGACAAACTGCTTTCCGTTTGTTTTTGAGCAGCCAAACTTTCTGATTCTTTTGGGTCGATTTTAACAAGGGGAGGTGGGGAAGGGCATGCTGGAGATGCTTGGATAGAGGTCGCTCCGGGGCTGAAGTGGTGTCGCCTCCTAATTTGAGTCATAACATCAAGACTAGCCAAGGTTTTATGTGCTCCCATAGGAATTTGCTTTTTGAAACCACCATCTCGGACGTGTAGTAAAATTCATATTGAAATAGAGGGAAAAGCAGCACAAGGAAGGGGAGGTGGTGGTGGTCAGCCCTAGAAAAGCAAAGCCAGAGGGTATATTTGTTTGCCCCTCCAGCCCTGGCTGCCCTGGGGCAGGTTTGCTTTGGGGACCGTCTGGCGGCACGCCACGCTCGGTGTCCCCACTCCTTCGGTGGGCAGGTGGGGAGAGGAGGCTGGGCTCCACGGTGCCGGGCACCAGCACCCCCAGACCCCAAGGCTTGTTGCCCGTGTGCCTGGCAGTGCGACGGGACGCTGCTAGACCTGAGCAACACGTCCCTGGAGGGCATCGCCGTCCTCAACATCCCCAGCATGTACGGCGGCTCCAACCTCTGGGGCGAGACCAAGAAGCAGCGCAGTTACAACCGGCTGGGGAAGAAAGCGCCGGAAAAGTTGCATGCCACGGTGGTCACCGATGCCAAGGAGCTCAAGTTCTGCGTGCAGGGTGAGCGGTGGGACCGCGGCCGGGGGGCGATGGGGGTGTGCGGGGTTAGCGCGGGGGAGCAGGGCAGCCACCGGTTCTGGCTGTGTCTCAGTGCACGTGGCGCTGGGACAACAGTACTGCAGGGGCTGCTCTCAGCTCACTGTCCTTTGGGGTGCCGGCGTGACCCCAACAATGATCTGGCCAAGCTGGCCAAGGACGGTGGCTCTGCCTGTCTGGTGCCTGTGGTGGCTGGAGAGGATGTGGCTCCCACACCCTGCCAGCCCCCTCTCCCCCCACCCTCTGGGGATGGTGGCTCAGGGAGTGCCTGCATGGGACCCCTGGGCAGCCCCCGTGCCCTGCGGGGCTGGCAGGGTGCCCGCTGCTGCAGAGGAGGAGCTGGAAGCGGAGCTGCAGAGCTGGCACCAAGGGCTTTTGTAAGCATCCTCCCAGGCTGCGCCGCAGCGCTGCCAGCCTGGACAGGGGCTTCGGGAGCAGCACGGCTGCTGTGCCGGCACCTTGCACCCACTGCTGCATCCACCAGAGCCATCCCTGCGGGCATGGCCAGGGCGTGGGCAGCCCAAAGGGCTGGCAGCTTTCCCCAGCAGAGAGCGGTGGGTTAGAAAGCAGCCAGCAAAATAAGCAAAGCGCCCGTATTTTCTACCTGCCAGCTCCCACGGCCTGGGGCTGAGGTGGGAAAGAGCACTCCTGCTGCATGGCTGCCAAGACAGCGGTGTCACGAGCCATCCCAGATTGTCACCAGCCATCCCTCGCCGGGCAAGCCCATGGGAACGGGCAGCAGGGAGCGGGGCAGAGCAAGGATTCCAAAGGGTGGCAAGAGGCAGCAGGGTTGGTCCCCTGGGCACACTTGGGTGGGCAGGATGGCATGGCAGGGTTTGGGGGACTTCTCCTGGGTGTCCATCAGGGGTGAAACAGGACCCTGAAGGGAATGAGAGAGGAGCAAGTTGCTCCAGTGTTGGGTGCCTTTGCTGGCAGCCTGGAAGAGCAGGAGGAGCTGGAAAAAAGGGCAATGCCCTTGGATTTGAGCAGATCCCTCCTGGGGAGGATTTCCTCATACATCCCGGCTCCTGGTGGGGGCCACAGCACCCCAGGGCACCCAGAGGAGGGAGGATTCTGCCACTATTTCATACAACACTGCAAACAAGCTGTCGAGGGGCTGGTGGGGATCCAGGCTGCCACCCTGCAGTCATGCAGGACTGGACTCTGTTTCAGACTAGGAGTATTTTTGCTCCAGGGATTTTGGACAGCAGCATTGTCCAGCGCCCAGCTCGGTGGTCTCAGGGCACAGGGGACAGTGGAACACATCCCCGTGTTTTCCACCAGCCCCGCTGCCCTCTGGGGCAGCCAGCAGCCCAGATGTGCTGGCCCTGATGTTTCGAATGACAGCAGAAGGCAGGGGATCCCCGGGGATGGGGGGACCGACTTGGATCCCTCTCTTTTGCAGATCTCAGTGACCACCTCCTGGAGGTGGTAGGGCTGGAGGGCGCGATGGAGATGGGGCAGATCTACACGGGGCTGAAGAGCGCTGGGAAGAGACTGGCCCAGTGTTCATCTGTCACGATCAGGTATCTGCCCCCATCCCAGCTGAGCACCTGACTGATGGCAGAAGCTGGTGCCTGTCTCACCGTGTGTTTCCTCTCTTTGTGCCTTGCAGGACGTCCAAGCTGCTGCCCATGCAGGTGGATGGGGAACCCTGGATGCAGCCGTCCTGTACCGTGAGTCCCTGTGGGCAGCCGGGATGGGCAGGGGCTGGCAGCACGGTGGGACAGGGCGGGCAGGGGCTGGCACTACTGCAGGCAGCTTCGGCTCCCCATGCAGCGTGGCAAAGCCTCTGGAATTGGAGAGAGGCTCCTGCGCTTGCTGGTGGGTGGCCACAGCACCTGGCCACCTGCGACTTCCACCTGCGCCCATGCTGGCCCTGGACTCATGGCAAGCCACCACAGGAGCCGTGGGGCCAGGAACACGCTCATCCCTTGCCGGGCAGGTGGGGTGCAGTGCCAGCCCTTCCTGGGGTGGGGGGGCTGCAGTGGGGTCCCCCACCATCCGGCAGGCAGCTTGCCTGGAGGAGAAATCTGGAGGTGATTCCGTAGCTGGTACGCCCAGGTACTTCCTCGGGTCGCTCCCCGGTGTCCTGGGGCTAGGGGTTGCACAGGGGAACTCGGAGCCTGGGGGCCCCTTATGGAGCTGGGTTCTTCACTTCTTTTTAGGTCAAAATTACACATAAAAGCCAAGTGCCGATGCTGCTGGGCCCCCCCCAGAAGAGCAGCTTCTTTTTCCTGAAGAGGAGGAACCGAACTCGAGATTAAGCACGGTGCAGAGGCACCCAGCTTCCTGGACATTCGCCTGCTGCGGGGGATCCCCAGATCCCTGCTCTGTGGCAGGGAGAGAAAACAGCCCCCTAAGCGCACTGGGGACGATTTGTCCTAGGAAGGTGTTGGAGGCTCCTTCCCAACCCACCACAAGCGTCTTCTCCAGGGGGGATGGAAGTGGTGGGTGAAGGCAAGCCAACACATGGGGAGCGCATTCGCCAGAGCAGCACTAGGACTGTTTTTTTTTCCCTTTATTTAAATACCACCACCCCCCCCGCCCGCCCCGGCAGAGCTGCAAATGAGTGTGCTCCTGAGAAAACGCCAAGCTTCACTTATTTATTTTTAATCCTCTTGAAGGACACTCAATGTTTTGCTGCACTGGCTTTCTGTCCACCAACCCTTGCACATTGGAGAAGTTATTTATTTTCTTAGCCTAGAGGAGACAGTCTTTGCCATGCCTCCGGCTAGTGCTTCTAGGACAGGTTTTAAGCCTTTGCTGCCAGCCCTGGGAGCCACAAGGCATGGGACACACATGTCTGGGGACACACAGTGCCTGGGCTGTGGGGACAAGCACAGGGTGGACAGGAAGAGACCATGTTTGGACATGGAAATGGCTAAAGTGGCATTTTGGGAGGAGTTGCTGACCCTGGGAAACGTCCATGCCCCGACTCCGGGCTTCATAGTCATATTTATGTATTTATTTAGTGGACTTGGGGGGATCACCTTCTTTTAATGAGCCTGGGTTGGACACAAACACCACCTCCCTTCTCTGCTGGCCGTCCCCCATGGCACCTCCTTCCACATGGACTTCCCTTTCTTCTGAAGCCTGCCAGCCTGCACCAGGGGCTGGGGACCTGGGGACAGACATCCAGAAGCTCTTCTCGCCTGGAAGTGTCCCCTCCACCTTTTTACACATCTCCTCATGTGCTTTACCAGGCCCGCGCTCTCCTGGTGGCATCCAGTGCTGCCTCCAGTATGCACGGGCAGGTTTCGGTGTCATCACCCATGTGTCCCCCACCAGACCATGGGACACAGCTTCTCCCCAGGATGTGACAAGGACTACATAAGGGACGAATGCACAGAGGAGGCATGGTCTGGATGTGTGCCTCGCTTCACAACATTCCCAGGAGCCAGGAGTTGGGAGAACTGGCCCACCGCAAGGGCTGCTGGTTACTTCTGCGGGCACCTGCCGCCTCCTGCAGTGGCCCTGCGTGGGAGGACGCTGAGTCCCAAATCAGCCCCCGCTCCCAGGCAGCTCCCTCAGGTCTGGCGGAGGCCCCTGTGGTGCTGGCAGCAAGCTGGGAGTGGCTCGTGCCCCACGGATGATGCTGCAGGCAGGAAAACTGCTGCTTGTCCCCACTATGCCCCTGCCACAGGGCAGGGAGCCCTGGCTGTGACAAGCCACCCTGTTCTCCCCGGTGACCCAGCACCCAGTCCTTCCTCACGCTGCGGATTCCCACTCAACAGCATCCCCCGGGCAGGGCAGAGGATGCTGCAGTCATTATGTTTCAGAGTGAACAGGGAGCTGAAAGGGAACTGTTTGTCACCCTCCCCAGGCAGGGACAGTGCTGTTGTGTGCCTGTTTGAGCTTGGGCTTGGGGTCATTTCTGGGAGCTGTGGGGCCCTGGTGACAGGGACAAGAGGAAATGGGCACAAACTTGAATATAAGAGTTCCACCAAAACTTCTTTTTGGAAAAAGGAACAAAGGAACTTCTTCACTTTGAGGGTGGCAGAGCCCTGGAACAGGCTGCCCAGAGAGGTGGTGGAGTCTCCTTCTCTGGAGACATTCCAAACCCACCTGGACACGTTCCTGTGGGACCTGCTCTGCGTGGACCTGCTCTGCCAGGGGGTTGGACTAGATGATCTCGAGGTCCCTTCCAACCCCGTATCATCCTGTGATTCTGTGACACGGGAGGAGGTAGCAGTGCCCCAGGGGAGCCCCAGCTGGGCTCCAGCTCACACGTTCCCCTCAGCCCGGGCCCACGAGGAGGCTCAGGGGGGCTGCCGCAGCTCCCTCTCCTCCTGCCCTTGGTACCGCCATCGGGCAGGGCGAGGGCGAGCTGGGGGGCAGGTGCTCGTTGCAGTGCAACACCTGGGGCCACACAGCAGCCCAGAAGCCATGAGGAGGGGACACCAAGCACCACGGAGTGAGTGGGAGCGAGCCCGGGTACAGCCGGCTGGCACAGAGATCGCCACAGCTCCCTGAAGCCGTGACCTGCGCACAGGGGCACACTCCACCAGTGGTGCATAAATCCACCCTCCTCCTCATTACCTGGGGCGGCCATTAATGAGTAGCCAGCTGAAAGCCTAGGGAAGCTATGCCAAATAAACCCCGGGTCCCATAGACCTGTGCCCTGCAGCCCCTCCCCTCTGTGCCCTGCAGCCCCCACGCGTGGGGAGGGGGAAAGAAGAAAACCTCAGCCGTCTCCAGAGCTTTGCCGGCAGGCGCAGCGATGGGTTTGATATCAACACACAAGGTCAGTGACGTCTGTAGCAGCAGGTTTGGCTCCATTTCCCTGCCCACTTGGCCTCAGTCCAGCGTTTTATCCCTGGGCTCTGGGCAGAGGGCAGCGCTCGGGTCTCTCTGTTGCGGTTTGCTGCTGGTGCTGGCAGAGCTGGGGGAAGAAAGTGGGTGCCCGTGCCCGTGCCCACCCCACGAGCAGAGCCACCAGCCCTACATTTGAGCTCAAAGCCTGGCGAGGTCTGGGAGGAGCATGCAGACACGTGTCCTGCAGGGCACAGGGAGGCCAGGGCCACCACCCTGGGCTGGTGGGACAATGGCACACCAACACTGCTCTGCCAAGAGTGAAGGACTCCCATGGAGACGTCCCCTTGTGATGATCAGTGAGATGATCCCTGCCACTCCCCTCCGGGGGACTCGGTTCAATCTGCTCCCGCTGTGCCAAAGCTGTGGTTCAACGGGTCTGGCAGCTAACAACCTCCTTAGTCCAATGGTGCAAAGGTCTCCAGCCCAGGAGGGGACCCACGGGGGCTGGGATGCCAACCCAGTTGTCCCCAGCTCTGGGTGGGAATATGCCACGCAGCCAAGGGTCACGCAAGGCTCTGAACCCACCCCCTGTTCCCCTTGGTGTCTCCCAGCTCAGCCCTGTTTGTCCCCCAAAGGCTGGGGGATGGAGCGGGAGCCCCCAAACACTCCCCAGGCAGCAGGGGCAGTGTGCCAGCACCCCGCCAAGCTGGCACCATGCTGAGAGACCCCCAAGAGCTGTAAAACCCCATTCCCGTGGGAACCCCAGCCTGGTGCCAGCCCCATCCTCCCACTGTGTGCGTCGCTGTGGTTGCCTGCATGGAAATGGCATCCGTAGCATAGCGCGTGTTGCCGTGTACACCTGGACTGCTATGGGCTTGCCTCAAATAAAGATGGTGATGAAATACTCAGCTGGTCCTGGGGTGCACTGGGCTTCCCTGATTCCTGGCCAGGCACAGGATCCCCATCTTTGGGGACTCCCAACGAGAGGTGCCTGATTTGGGGCACTGGGGCCGAAGAGGTATTGTCAGCAGCAGCACGATGGAGAGGGAGCTGCAACCAGCTAAATTCGGAGCCTGCAGGGTTTTTTTGGTTTTGTTTTTGTTTTTTTTTCCTGAGCGCACTCTAAATTTAGCAGGTCCCAGTCACCATCCCCCCCTCCCAGCCCTGGCTCTCCAGGGGCTTCGGCTCTTCCCGGGGCATCCCTGCAGCCGCCCACCTGCCTGCCCCACAGCTGTTCTCAGCCCCCATCGCCTCTCCCTGCAAGGTGCCCAGGGGTGCTGAGCAGCACCTGGATGTGCAGGCCCACAGCCCCCTTGGGTCGCTGGTTGTGCCCAGCTCTGCCATGACCTAGCTCGTCCCCAGCATCCCTCCTTGCTCCCTGGCCCAGGTTTTGCCACCCGCCCATTCATGTGTCATCTGCTAATTTTACCAGAGGTGATTTAATCGTAATGGCAGAGGGGAAGTGAGAGTGCCAGCGCCTCCAGAGCCCCCCGGGAGTGCTCCCCAGGCGGCAAGGACACTCTGTCCCCTCTGCGTGTTCCCCCCCCCCCCAGCACTCGGGCACCTGGCGAGCAGTCTATCCTTGCATCCCCCCCTGCCATTTCACCCAGGACACAAAGGGAGATAAGCTACCTGCTATTACCAGCGTCATCCCAGGGGGATGGCGGTGGCCCTGGAGAACGCTGGAAGCTCATCAGTCCACCAACATCAACAGAGAAATTCCCACCAGCAGCCCAGAGACATGCTGGGCAGCTCTCCCAGGACACCAGCAAGCCCATGACCTGAGGCTAAGCATTTCAAAATGGTGAGCACAAGCCAACAGGTTTCCTAACCCCTGAGTATCTTCCAAAGGTCCTAGCAGAAGGCTCATCTCCTCCCCAAGCTGAGAAGAACAACTTTTAGCAGAGCACTATCCATTGTTTTCCCCTTTTCCAGCAATAATTTTCCAGTCTCGCTCAAAAATGCGAGGCCTCCGCACAGTTCATTTATCCTGTGCAACCTGCTGCGTCCTCCATGAGCGACCAGCAGGCAGGTCTCTGCACTGGATCTCCACACCTTCAGCTACAGATGGAGAAACTGAGGCACTTGGGAGAGCACTGCTGGGGTGGGGGGCCTGGCAGGCCCCCAGCAGCGTGGCTTTGTCCTAAGATCATTCCTGATCCTCTGAGCTATTTGCAGTTCTGCAAGGGCTTGTGACCATGAACCTGCATGCAGGGATCTGTGGCCAAGGCAGCTCGAAAGCCCTCTCCGTGTGGGACCTATTTTCCCTATGGCCTCCTCCAAAGGGCCCTTCCCAAAGGCAAACCAGCCTGCAGGGTGCCTGCGGGGGACAGGCTGCCAAGGCCAGCACTCAGCCGTGGCTTAGCCCCAGGCTCGCAGGGGGACCCGTGTGATGCTGCCCCACTGGTTCGAAACCGCCTCCCAAGACAGCAAAGGGGACCCCCTGGGCCTGCTCGGCGGGGACCTCATGGTGTGCGAAGCCAGAGGTCCATCCCGTCTGCAGAGCTTGCTGCGCGGCAGGTTCTTGGGCACGGCATGCAGGGGGCAGGCGTCCCCCCGCCCCGATCCCGCTCAGATCCCTCGGGCTGTCCCACCGACTCCCCAAGGCCGCCCGTTAACCGCCCCCCAGCCCCCTTCCTGGAGGCTCCTGCGGCCCCTTTAAATCCTGCGCTGCCCCAGCCCCACCCGCCAGCCGCTTCCCCCTTCTATTTTTTTATGAATGAAAAACGTTCTCGGCTGAGCCATGCAAATCACCGCGCGCCCATTGGCTGCTGCCGCCCCCGCCCACCCAGCCGGCCTCAATGGTGCTCGGCGGAGCGGCGCGGGGGCGGGCCCGCCGCGACGCCGCAGCCAATCGGAGGACGCGGGCGGCCGAGCGGCGGTTCGCCATTGGGCGGCGCGGAGGGT
>KZ505928.1:170537-190912 GCA_002844005.1 Limosa lapponica baueri
GGGGGGCGAGGCGTGCGCGGCGCCGGCCCGGCCTGTCGTTCTCCCTCCTCCCGCCGTGTGTGATGTCACGGCCGTTTCTATAGAAATTGGGTGACATCACGAGCCGGGGGGCTGCGACCCGCCACGGCAGGAGCGGCAGGGGCCGGGGCCTGATCCTGACCCCCTCCTCCCCGCACCCCCAGCCGCGCACCTGCCGGAGCCCAGGCGGGGATCCCCCTTCCCCGGCCGGCGTCGATGCTGAGCGGGCCGGGGGCACTGCCCGCCTACCCCCGCCATGGACGGCTTCTACGACCAGCAGGTTCCCTTCATGGGCCCCGGGGTAAGTTTGCCGCGTGCCCCGCTCCCCGTCCTTGGGGGTCACCCCGTCCTCGGGGACGCCCTGTCCTTGGGGGCTGCCACCCTCCCGACCCGCTCTCGCCCTGCTCCTTGCAGAAGTCCTGCGCAGAGGAGGCCCGAGGCCGGCCAGGCTCCGATAGGAAAAGGAAGTTTTTGGAGACCGACCTGGCCCACGACTCGGAAGGTAGGCAGGGCCGGCCTGGGCGGCTGTGGCCTCGCTGCAGCCCCCTGAGACCGCTCTCCTCGCCTTTATCGGTTTAGGAGTAATCCTGCAAATAACGGCAGTCTTATTTATTCTGTGGAGTGCATAATTCTCTCACTCTGTTCCAGAGCTCTTCCAGGATCTCAGCCAGCTCCAAGAGGCCTGGCTAGCTGAAGGCAAGTCTTCACCTCTGCTTTTTTCTGTGTAAAATCTCCCTGTGAGTGTTTTATTTTTGAGAACTAAAACCGCCGTAAAACCAATTTTTTTTGGTTTTTTTAGCTCAGGTCCCCGATGACGAACAATTTGTCCCAGATTTCCAGTCTGACAACTGTAAGTGATTTTTCTGGGTTTTTGTTCTACAGGGGGGAAGTGTTTGGGTGCCTGTGCAAAACCTGGCAGTGGGTTTGGAGCTGCTTCCTTGGGAAAGTGGTTGTTGCTGGGGCTGAACCTGTGAAATCATGGACTTTTGGGAGAAAGCACGTGTGGTTTGGGCTCATCAAGATGAGACTTGCAATGTCCTGTCTTTTGTAAATGGGGGAAATTATAGCCAAATGCATGGAAATAATTCTGACTGATCTCTGGGCTCTCTGAGCCTCACTGCTTGTTCGTAGTAATGTTGACTTGGTTATAAATGCTCTTTTTCCTTTTCAAGTGTATGCGAGAGCCCGTGCTGGGCTCCTTGGTTAGCCACAATCTCTGCAGCTTCTGGAGCTTTTTACAGTCCTGGCCCAGCGCTGTTGGCAAGAGCGGACCTGAGCGGTGAAACTTGAGCTACTTTAAGCAGCATTAATCACTGGCAAGCAAGCATGTTTAAAAGGAGGCCAGTGAAAATGCAGTCCCTCTTGAATTGCATAAGAGCGAGAGTTGGTTCTGAGCCACGGTTCGTTGCCGGAACGGGTTAGCGGCGAGGGCAGGGGCTGGTTAATGTCGTGTGGTGGTTGCGTGGCGCTCGGGCTCTAGCTCTCCTGGCATTGAAGGTTTGGTTGGAGGGGAAGGGGGGGAATCAGGATGTTTTGAGTCGTTACCTGGCAAAGAGAAGTAGTAGCTTAGTGTCGGTGGCTGGATTTTGCTGCTGAGCCAGACAGCTATAGAACTTAAAGGAAATCAAATTTAGCCTGCAGTCGAACAGATTTTTTCATTCCAGCTTTGTCACAGCATGCAGCAAGGGTATCTTCTCCTACAGTAAACGCATGTTAATTATTGCTCTTTGATTACTTCTGAGTGGGAAGCTTGCCATTAAACTGTTCCAGGCAGCGCAAGTTTCAGATGCACTTTTTTTCCTTGTCTCCCCTGAGATAAAAGGCAAGCCCAGAGTCAGAAACACAACTGGCTGTTGACATCCTAGCGCAGCCCGGCAGCTCTTGCTTGGAGCGGTAGAAACTGCAGCGTGCGTGGGAGGGTGGCTCTTAGAGCTGAAGCTGTTTCCAGTGCCTTTTGGCAGTCTCTTGTTTCCTTGTAACCTGAAGAGCTCAGACAGAAGAGACAGACTTTTCTGGGTGATGCAGAGAAAGAAAGGGAAAAAAAAAAAAAAAAAAAAAAAGAGAAAAAAAAAAAAGGCATTTGGTTGAGACTTATTTTAAATGTTCTCCTGACCAGCTCAGCCTCTGCAGACCCAGCATTGAAACAACTTTGTCACTTAAAAGGAGACCTCCCTGCATGACTCCCCGCTATAATAACCTTCCTTAATTTTCCCAGGGAGAGAAAGCAAAGGTTTCTCTTGCTGTCATGCAGAGGGCTGTGCTGGCTGGGGGGGCTCAGACTGGGGTGAAGGGGGATGGGCTTCCATACCGGTACTGGAAAGCATTTAAAGAGGAGAGAGGCTCTCGCTTACAGCTTTCTGGTCCCATCTTCTCGTTGCGTTCTAATTTTGAACTGTGTGGTGTAGGAAGAAAGAGAGGGATGAATCTGGTGCAGTCTTCCCCCTGCACCCGGGTTTCAGTAGCGGGTACGTGTTCCTTTCCTGGGCTGGGGGTCCCCCTGGGGCTCAGTGCCTGTCAGGCAAGTCCTTCCCTAGTCTGTGCGGATGCTTGCAGGCACGCCTTGGACTTGGTTCTGGCAGTTGTGTAGCTCCGTGCCTTTTCTCCAAGGAAGCTGCTGCTCTCTTTTGTCCCGAGCAAACCAGCTCCATCTCCTGCTCTGTGGCCTTGGTATTCCCAGGGCCAAGCTTCCTCGGCACAGCAGCAAAAAAAGGGACAAACCAGGCTCAGTTTTGACCCTGTTACTGTGGGGAATGCTACCAAGTTGAGTCTCGGAGATGGTCCAAACTGCAGCATCGTTCTTGCCTCGCTGAAAAACCCTCATCACCCAGCAGCTGCCACTTGTTCGGCTGCTGCTTGTTCACTTTTCCTGATTTTTGTAGCCGGGGTCCCTGGCTTAAAGTTGGGGTTTGGCAGCAAAGTGCTGTAAGGTGCTGGAGAGCAGCAGGTCGCTGCGCCGGGGAGGAAATCCTGCCGTGGGGATGGGGAAAGCAGGGCTCCTCGGAAGCCAGAATGTGTTGCTCCTCAAAATGTGGTGTTCCCGGCGCCCTGCATCGAGCAGTGAGGTTGGATTCGGTGCTTTTAAGCTGCTTGGAGAAACAACAGATCCTCCTGGGAAGATGAGGAGGCCATGGGTGACTCCTGCAGAGCTCGCCCCACTGGCCCTCGCTCCCTGTCCCTGGCCTGGCATAGGTGCAGACTCGCCGGCACCACGGTCCTGGGGAGAAGGATATCTGTACAATATTCTGTCATGATTGTTTAAGTAACTGGGGAGTGATGGGGTTGTGCTGGGGAGATCAAGCACCGTGAGAGGCTTTGTCTTTTGCAGGGGTTTGGTGCCAGGGGACTTGTGGGGCCCCTGCCCGGGCGGCGCATGGCTAAAGCCACGGGCAGGGCAAGGAGCAGGGCTTCTTACACACCGAAAGGAAAGCAGGAGGCTTGTTTCTGAGGAAGGGTTGTTTAAACAAAGGAAAGCAGGAGCCTGGCTTCTATTTCTGGCTCCTCTCCTGGTGTGACCTTGGGTGCGTCCTGTAGCGCCAGGGGACGGAAGGGCAGGCAGGAGCTTGGTTCCCAGGTGATGGCTTGTGCAGGTGCCAAGGTCCCCAGCTGGTGGCCAGGCTGGGAATGGTGGTTTGGTCACCTTACCCATGGCTCAGACAGTGGGTGCCACTGGGAAAGCCAGTATCCTCCAGGCTCAGCCTCTTAGGGATCCCATCGTGCTGATGGTCGGGAACAACCTGCCCTGTCCCCCACCATGGGATTCAGTGGCAGTTCAAGGCCCTGAGTGGCTTTGGGGTGTCACCTTTGCCACAGGAGACCTCTTGGCTGAAGGCTGATGTTTGGGGCATCTCTGGCTTGGCTGGTGGTATAGCACGGGGGGGTACACCTGACACACACACCCCACCCCCTCCATCTTCCCCTCCCAGTTGGGCTGCCCTGCCAGCCGGGCACAGCAGCAGCAGCCACCCAGAGAGGGGCTGCCGGGGCACCCATGGGTGCTCTCACCACTCCCGTGGCTCCGTCCTGGCACGGCTGTGCCAAGGCATGTTCTCTGGCCCCGTCTATAGTTAAGCTGCTCCCTCTGCCTATTTTTATATTTTTTTTTAGCTTTTAATTATAGTGCCAAGCACAGGACCGGAAAGGTTAGAAGCGCTCACGCACCCAACGTGCCTTTGAGGCGTTGGGCACTGGGTCAGGGTATCCCCTTTCCCAGGAATCCTCCTGCAGCCTTCCCCGCTCCCTGTCCGGCCACTCGCTGCCGAGGACTCAAAGCCCCGAGAGCCCGCCACCAGCCTGGGTGCCCAGCTCGGCTCCTGCTGCCGGGAGCTCCGGCCTCGCCGCCCAGGCCAGCCATCGGCTTGGCGGCGCTTGCTGAGAAGCGCCGGCCGGCCCTGTGGTGTTTGTGTAAGGAATTCAAACGTTGCACAAAGTCCGGGCTTGGCCAGCTGGTCTCTGTTAGGATCTTAAGGCTTGTTTCCCTCCTCTTGAATGGCAGCACTAAGCTCACGGGAAATTTTTTTTTTTTTTTTTTTTTTTTTTTTTTTCTTTCCCTGGCCGCATGAATGGAGCGCTCAAATTGTTTGTGAATGGAGGGTGGTGCCTGCTCGGAGACTTTTTTTTTTTTTTTTTTTCTTCCCCTGGCCGCATGAATGGAGCGCTCAAATTGTTTGTGAATGGAGGGTGGTGCCTGCTCGGAGACTTTTTTTTTTTTTTTTTTTTTCAATGAATAACCAGACCCCATTGTACAGCTGGCGGAAAAACAACCCGCTCCAACAACACAGAGCCTGTTAGGGAGAAACATGCCCGCGATAGGCAGCTGGAGCCCTTCCAAAGCCCGTTCCTCTTGGCTTTCCCGTGGCTCGCGGGGCGCCTGGGCTTTGCCGCCGTCGCGCCGGCCCCCCGTTAAGGCCAGAAATGCTGAGAGCGGCAAAACCTCGCTGAGGGGGGAGAAGGAGGAGGGGGCTAAATCCGGGTGGGGAGCGGGTGGAAGGCAGGCGGGAGGCTGTGCTGGCTCAGCGCTGGGCTTCGTGTTTCAAATCCTCCTCGGGGGAGTTTTGTGCCCTTGGTACCAGCTGTGCTGGGCTCTTTCGGGTGGGGGTAGAGCGGGGAGTCAGCAGCTCTTTAAAGGTTTTGACAAATTAGGGGAGCAGCTCATTACCTGGCAAGCTGTGAACAGTTGTCCTGGAGCTATTTGTTCCTCTCCCCTGTAGCTGGGCTGTGTTTAGACTTTGCATGAAGCTAATACTCCACTTCCGATTAGTCTTGGCTCTCCTCTGCAGGCACTATTTAGGTAAAGATCTCTGAGGCACTTTCCCTTTCCTAGAGCGCCTGCTTTTAGAAATTAATTAGGTTAAGCATATATTACCTGGTTTAAAATTATATATAGCGAGCGGGCTTGGGGGGCTGGGAAGGATTTGGGTTTAATGGGACGTTTGCCACTTCGACTAATACAACTGTGGGACCCTGGGACTGGGCCCCCTTGGAGCTGGGGGACGGTGGATCCCGTTTAGCTGCTTGCTGACTCTCTGGCCAGCTAATTGAGAGCTGGCTATGCCACTGCGATGGTGAGGGGGGGTCACTGCGTCCCGCTTAAAAGCTCTTGGAGCTCCAGGCTGTAAAGCCCCCTTGTTCCTTGCCCTGTGGCTCAGGGAGGTGGCTGCTGCCTGCAGTGCCCGGGCTCGCTCCCCTCACCGAGGGGCTTTTGGCCTGGTCTGGGCATGTGTCTCCTGTGCGGCTGTTGTCAAGCTGTCGGTTCCCTTCTCACAACCCTTGCTCTTCCCCCTTTGCCCTGCAGTGTTCCCCTCTCAGATCCCAGTGGGAATGACTCCCAGTCCATGAGCGATGTCCTAGGCCGGAAGGGCTGTCCCAGCCCTGGGAGCTCTGCCCTCCCCTGCAGAAGTCAGCCCTGCCACCGCGGCTCTGTCCACCAGCACGTCAGGGTCTGCTGGGGCATCCTTCTGCCAGGGTTTGGTTGCCTGATGCTCCTGGGAAAGTACTTTGGCACCTGGTTCCCAAGCAAAGAGCACCCAGGGGGAAGTTCCCAGGGGTGATACTCCCCGTCACCTTCTCCCGTGCAGGCGAGCCTGTATCCTCCCCTGTTTCGTTGCAGTGGTCCTGCACGCCCCACCTCCAGCGAAGATCAAGCGGGAGCTGCACAGCCCTTCCTCGGAGCTGTCATCCTGCAGCCATGAGCAGGCTCTCTGCACCGGCTATGGGGACAAGTGCCTCTACAACTGCTGGTAGGTAGTGAGAGGGCAGACGCTGCCCAGCTTGTGGCACAGGGACTCATCGTGTTTGTCAGCCTCTGCTGCACGGTGTCTTTGTTAGCGTCGCCGTCAGCCCCTGGCCCCTCTCCCCTCCCTGCAGTGCCTACGACAGGAAGCCCTCCGCCGGGTTCAAGCCATTAACGCCGCCCGCCACGCCAGTGTCTCCTGCGCACCAGGGATCGGTCCTGCCGCCGCCGCCGGCCCCGGCCGTGCAGGCAGCTGCCCATGGGGCGGCCCCGGCACCGCACCCGCTGCAGGAGCAGAGGCAGCAGACCTTTGCCGTGCCCCGGCCACCTCACCCGCCCATGCACATGCCAAAGATGATGTCTGAAAACCAATACCCCGCAGAGCACAGGTAAGGCTTTCCCCCTCCCTAAGTGAGCGCTGGCGTCTTCCGGGTGTTTACAGGGACTTTGGCCCTCGTGGGATGGATGGGTGGCCTC
The DNA here is from genome assembly GCA_002844005.1 of Limosa lapponica baueri. NCBI lineage: Eukaryota > Metazoa > Chordata > Aves > Charadriiformes > Scolopacidae > Limosa > Limosa lapponica. The sequence continues at coordinate 177,262 of KZ505928.1, forward strand.
CAGGTGTGGGGAGGGAAGGGGGATGCCTGTCCCCTCGCTGCAGTTGCAGACCGTGGGCCAGGCGTTGTTGCCTGGGGCCCTGGGGAAGCCAGTGCCGCAAAACTTGCTGCTTCCCACTGGGGTCTTGTGGCTCTTTCTCCCCATGAGGCAGCTCCCTGCGAATGGGGACCTGCTCCTTCCAGGGCAGATCCTTCACCTCCCCTCACCCCGGGGGAAGGTGAGGGTGGCAGAAGCTGCTGGCTGCATCCATCCCTGCGGCAGCAGGCGATGGTGCTGAGTCAGGGCTCTTGCTCTCCTCTCTCCCACCCACTGCAGCTTTCTGCCATCTGAACTGAGCCCTGCTGGGCTGGGGAGCTGCAGGCATCCCCATCCTGCCCCTGAGCATCCGTAGGCTGAGTGTTGGTCCTTAGGTTCCCCGTGCATCGCACAGCATCCCTGTGATTTTGTGGCTGTGGAGGGAGAGGCTCTGCTCCCTGCCTCCTCTCCAAGCCGTGGCTTCATCCTTTGTCACCCCCGTGTCCCTGGAGGCTTTCCTGGTCCCCTCCCTCATCCTGGGTTTGCTTGCACAAAGATCATTGGAAGGCGGTGTGGCGCAAGTCATAGTCGACTCTGGCTTTGCTTGTGGCCTCCTGGATGCCCTTTGCTGTGGTGATGGCTACGAGTGGCAGCATGTCCCCTGTGGGCAGCCCAGCAAAGGTGGGACCATGGGTAACCCTTGGGACGCTCTCACAGCAGGCGAGCATCCCTCCCTGGCAAAGCAGGGCTCAGCTGTGGGCGACCTTCGAGCTATGCGCGGGGCTGGCTGCGACCCCTCGGGAAGCACTGTGCCAGTGCAGGGCTTGGGTTTCACTCAGGAAGGGCAGAGGGACACGGCTCGGAAATGGAGTAATCCCAGCCCGGCAGCTGGGAGGGCTCCGGTTACCAAGCCAAATGGCGTGCGGCCAGCCAAGAGGAGCCGGGTGCCGAGATCACCTTTCAAGGTGCCAGAGGGCGAGGGGATGCGGCAGCACCCCCTTTAGATGGTCCCCTATTCTCCACAGCCAGGTTGGACTCTGCTGGGGCTCGAGCCAGCGGTGGCAGCACCCCGGAGCTGAAAATAGTGCTCCCTGCTGCCGAGTTCAAGGTTTAATCCCAGCGGTGCGGGCAGATTAGCAGCCAGCTGGGGCTGCGGAGTGGATTTGGCTTTGCGTAAGCACCAGCCTGGGTGCAGCGTCCCCTGAGCCCCATGGTTCTGCCCCCTACCCTGGGGGGAGGTTGTACCGCTTCACAGAGGCTTTGCTGTTGTGGGGTCGTTGTTTTTCAGTTTGGGTTTTTTTTGTTTGTTTGTTTCTCATCCTCACTCTTACCCAGTCATCCCTGCTGCAGCTCAGGGCTGCCATCACGGTGCGGTGCTTCGCAGTGATGGCCCACGTGCTGTCCTGCTCCCCCACTGGGGTGTCCCCAGCGCTTGGAGGAGGATGGGGCTCCCCAGTGCCCTGCTGGGTCCCCGTGTGGTGGCTGTGCTCCTGAGGAGCCATCCCAGCTTGCTGTGGGTGGAACACAACGCCACCCAAACCACCCCAGGAGCACCCTGGGCTGAAGGCACCAAGCCGGCACAGGGTCCCGGTCCGGGGTGGGAGCCGGTGGTGTGCCTGACCCTGCCACCCCTCGGTAACGCCGTGTCCCTCTCCCCCCAGGTTCCAGAGGCAGCTGTCTGAGCCCTGCCACCCCTTCCCGCCGCAGCCTGGGGTTCCGGGGGAGAGCCGCCCCGTCTACCACCGGCAGCTTTCCGAGCCCCTCGGCCCTGCTGCCCCCCACCCCCCTCAGGGATTCAAGCAGGAGTACCACGACCCACTCTACGAGCACGGTGGCCCCAGCCTGCCCGCCCCCGCCAGCCACAGCTTCCAGCCCCCCATGGGCATCAAGCAGGAGCCCCGAGACTACTGCATCGACTCAGGTGGGTGCGAGTTGGGGGAGCAGCCAGGTGCCGGCACCCGGGGGGATGTAGGTCACAGGCAGCAGACACAGTGGGCTCCCATGGTTCTGGGCTGCTGCTTTGCCTGGTAAATGGTATCTTTTTCTTCTCCTTCTCTTTCAGTCCGAAAGCCAGTGGGGATAGAGCAGGCATTCACCAGATGCCATGCAGCGTGGTCTGTGCCACAGTCATGAACAAGGGTGCCCCACGGCACCCAGCAGGTCCCACCGTAGCCCTGGCCTGAAGCCAGCTGTGATTTCTGGCTGCTGGACCCCACCAGCATCACGGAAAAAAATCCTCTAATCGCCTTAGGACCTAAAAATACCCTGACCTTGGGATGGAGGGTGGCATGGCTGAGCAGATGGCAGGGGAGGTGCGGTGATGCCTCCTCTCCCGCAGGACCCGAATAACGCGGTGAAAACCCAAGCTGGTTTAAATCTTCCTCCCCACGCTCATTCAGTGTCTCCTCTTCCCTGTAAATTGTACTGGTTTTCCCCAAAAATTTGCGGAGGGCAACGCTGAGCGTGGGTGCAGTGGCCCAGGGTCTGGCAGGGTGTGAGATGCCCAGGCTTGGCTGCAGGATGTGCTCGGGGTCAGGGGTGGGAAGCACTCTGTGGAGCACTTGGGCCCCATGGGACATAAATCCGTAACGCTGCCTTCATCTCCCTTGCAGAAGTGCCTAACTGCCAGTCCTCCTACCTGCGGGGGGGCGTCTTCCCCAGCAGCCATGACGGTGAGTGCTCATGGGCATCCCCAGCATGTCCCATCCCGTCCCTCCCTCGGGGCAGGCAGAGCTGATGGGCACCCCAAAAAACACCCCCGAGAGCACTGTGGTGCCCGTGAAAGCCTGCACACCACCAGCGCCGGCACCACTGCTAAAAACAGGGCCTGTGCTGCGCAGCCGCCGGCCCCTGCGAGCGTGCCACGAGGGCACGGCAGCGCTGCGTAATCCAGGATAATGCGCCCGATATAGCTGCTAAGAGGGTTTTGGTTCTCCCAGCTCCCTGGGGTGAGGAGGGGACAGACCTGCGTGGTGCTTAGCCAGCGAGCCAGTGTGGTGCCACCAAAATAACTGGGAATGGGGCTGCTCCCAGCATTGGGGGATGGGGTCTTGGTGCCGGAATGGGCCAAATTTGGGGTTTTTTGGGTCTGGCTGGGGTGGTGGAAGTGCTCTGTGCTCACAGAGGATCTTTTTTCCCCTAGGATTTTCATATGAAAAGGACACACGGTTGTATTTTGATGACACGTGTGTGGTACCGGAGAGGCTGGAGGGTAAGAGTCTGGCCCCAGAGGAGGGGCTGAGGGTGACGAGGGCTCGTGGAGGGAGACTTGGGGCTGGGCTGCACAGCAGCCAGCTTTTAAGGCCAAGGTGTGCCAGCATGGTGCTCTTGAGAGCCGCCGAGCATCGTCCTGTGTGGCTGCTCAGCATCACCACCGTGTCCTGTCCCCATCCCTGTTGCCTGCCTACAGCGCCGTCCCCAGCACCTCTCCCTCCCTCTGCCCTGATCCTGTGCAGGGGGTCCCGGCACAGGGGTGATCCCAGTGCTGCTGTACATCGTGTTCCCTGGGGGGAGGCAGAGCCGGGGCTTTTAACCAGCCGTTTCTTGGTGTGGGCAGGTAAAGTGAAGCAGGAGCCCACCCTGTACCGCGAGGGCCCTCCCTACCAGCGGCGTGGGTCCCTGCAGCTCTGGCAGTTCCTGGTCACCCTCCTGGATGACCCCGCCAACTCACACTTCATCGCCTGGACCGGCCGGGGCATGGAGTTCAAGCTGATCGAGCCTGAGGAGGTACGGGGCAGGTCCTGCCCCAGCACCCAGCACGTCAGAGCTGGGGAGGCGGGGGGCGGCAAGGGGAGGGGGATGGATCCTTCCCGTGCAACACAGCCGTTCATTCTTGCACTTGGAACAAGACACGTGTCTTACTCGCGGGGCAGCTTTTGAGGGTGAGGGAAAAGCCAACTGCCCGTCTGCGCTAAGCAGCTGTAGAAATTTCCCTTTAATCTCCACTGCTGCCTCTCAGCACGGGGAGCCACCAGCCGTGGCCAGCCGCCCTGGCGTTGCCCCCGTGCCGCACCTTGGGTACCTTGCCAAGACCACAGCTCCCCCCTTCCCAAACCGCTCCCATCCTTCGCCCCGGGTCCCCGGCGGCGGCGTGGCGCTGTGCCAGAGCTGAGCGGCTCTGCGGGAGGGTGACACAGAGGAAGAAGCTGCTTGGGGAGTAATTGAAAGCAGCTGCAGCGCTGAGCTGCGCATTGTGGGTAATTACCCATAATATCTCTTATGCTGTGCATGGAAATTGTGGTTTTTTGAAGCGGCTTTTTTGGCAGGATCCCCTAATCAAATGTCTTTGAATTCGGCCCCCGGTTTGGCAGTGGTGGTGGTGTGGCAGCAGGCGCTTGGAGCTGGAGCATTCATTGCAGCAGGCAGGGAACTGCTCCAGGACCGTGGCGATGCTTTCACCCCTGGCTGCTCCAACCCCCAGAACTGAAGCCCCTACCCCACACTTTGGTTGTGATTTCCTTTGAGGATCCAGCCCCGAGCCCTGGATGGAGCCTTCACAGCTGCCGCCTCTCTCCCCGCAGGTGGCGCGGCGCTGGGGCATCCAGAAGAACCGGCCGGCCATGAATTACGACAAGCTCAGCCGCTCCCTGCGCTACTACTACGAGAAGGGCATCATGCAGAAGGTGTGACCCGCTGTCATGGGGGGGTGGGCAGAGGGTGCGGGGCTAGGTCCAGTGTCAGTCACACCAGGCACCTCTCATCCCTCCTCCTCCTCCTCCCAGGTGGCCGGCGAACGGTACGTCTATAAGTTTGTCTGCGACCCCGATGCCCTCTTTTCCATGGCCTACCCCGACAACCAGCGTCCCTTCCTGAAGATGGAGCCCGACTGCCCCGTGCCCGAGGAGGAGACGGTGCCGCTGACGCACTTCGAGGACAGCCCGGCGTACCTCCTGGAGATGGATCCCTGCGGCAGCCTTCCCTACGCGGAGGGCTTCGCTTACTGACTCAGCCGCCCCCCAGAGCCACGAGCACTAGCGCATCCACTTTGGGCAAATACGGTTTTGTAAAGAGTATTTTTTGCTGTTCTTAAAGGAAAAAAAAAAAAAAAACAAAAACCAAACCAACAAAAAACCACCAACATGCAAACAACAAACTGCACACGTGTGCACACACAAATTTGAGGAATCTAAAATGCCCAGTGTGTGTCACTGCTGAATTCCCACCCTTACTGTCCAAGGGCTAGTGCGTAGGACTGCCCGTGGCTGGCACCTCCCGCCAAGCACTGGCGTGATGTTTTGGGGTGGTGGGAGCTAAAAACGCAGTCTCTGACCCAGCCCCTGTTCCTTGCCAGCACCGCAGGGGCCAATGGCTCCAGCAGCGCCCTGGTACTGGGCTTAGCCGGCGTGGCCACCTGGCCACTTGTCACGACAATCTGCTTTGCATCCAGCGCGATCCGCGTAGCTGCCTTGTGTGGTGGAAAGGGCTTTGATTTGCACAGAGGAGGGATGGGGGGGCTGCCTGGGCCAGCACCCCAGGGCTGATGTACGCAGCATCCTACCCCAACCCTAAGGAGCCTTCTGCCTTCTTCCCGAACTGCCTCTCCCTGGTGATATAACCTGATATAACAGTTTCCCAGCCCGCCCCCTCAGGTCCTCTCCATCCCCCTCTCACTACTCCTCCCCAGCTCCAGCTGCGTGCCATGGGTTGCATTTCAGGGGAGGAGACCCCTGACACTATCTCCCTCTCTTTTTTTATTTTTTTTTTGATGTTTTAGGAAAAAAAAAAGTTTCTAAACTGATTTTTGTAGATTTTTTGTATTTTGAGGCAAAGCTATTTTTTGCAGCCTGGCTGCTGTTCCCGGAGCCCCTGGGGATGCCCCCCCCGGCTTTCCTGGTGTCACATTTGCGGCGGGGAGCCCTTGGTGCCCACAGCTCACTGGGACGGCTGCTGAAGTATCTGGTCCACTCCATTTCACTGCTCGATTTCTCTTTCCCTGGGGAGCCAGGGCTGAACCCTGGTGCCGGCTCGGCTGCGCTCCCCCTGCTCAGCATGGCCTCGGAGCTGGGCTGTAGGGCTGCGATGGGCAGGGACAGTGGGGTCCCCCACCCCACTCCCCTCCAGCTCCCCCCTCCCCGCTGCGCCTCCTAACACTCCTCCACCTCTCATATATCCATACCTGCTTACCCCCCACCCCCACCGGCTATATGTTTTTGTTGTAAATGCTGTATAGGAAATTTTTTTCTCTTCCTTAGTTAGCTTTGGTTGGATTTTATTTTATTTTTTTTTTTTGACTGATTCATTCTTTTTTTGGGAAGTATGAAGATTAACTCTGGGTAGACTTGGTTGCTCTCCCTGTATCCATAGGGAGCGGTGGGTTGTGGGAACCCCACCTTGGGGACAGGGTTTTAACCACGTGCTTGGTGTGGCAGGTCTAGGGGTTAATCTGAGGACTGATCTGAAATAATCTCTACTCAAGCAGGGCTATGTATCTCCTGCAAAGCTGCATTACATTCTGTACTGTGTACAATAAAGGATCTTGCTTTCTGTTCCTCCCTGGCTGCCTGGGCCCCTGCTTTCCCTGTGCCCTGGGATGCTGCCCAGCTGGGAGGGAGCCTCTGGATGTGCTGGTGGGGGCAGAAGCGGTTCGGGGTATGGCCTGTTGCTGAGGGCATGAAGGGCCATGTGTCCTTCGTAGGAGCTGGGGGTGCCTTCCCCCCAGCCCCCCGCCTTCCCCCAGCCCCGGAGCTGTTGCTCCTGGGTCTGGATGCTGCCCTGGCTTTCACAAAGCCGTGTCCAGCAAGAGGATCCACTTGAAATGGGGGCAGCTTCTCCCCAGCAAGGTGCAATTTAATATTGCCTCTTCCCAAGAGCTTCTCAGTTCATGAGCCCAGCTGCCTCTGTCCCCTTCTCTCTCCCCTGGCAACCCAAGCCCTCTGACATCAAGCAGGGCTAAAGCTGGTGAGGACCTCTCAGTGTTGGCACCATGAGGAAAGCCTCTCACCGCTTACTGGCCCCATTTCTAGGCTGGAAAAAAATCCCCACGGACCAGCATGGTCTGCAAAAGGCTGCAGGAGGTGGGTGGAGGGCAAGGGCTGCACCACAAGGACTTGATGCTGGTAGAGGGTCTGTGTTTCCCCCAACAGGCTGGAGAAAAACTCAAACACCCTAGACCTGCCTGGTCACATTGGCCTCTATTTTAGTTGGTCAAAGCAGGCTGAACTGGGGTGTCCACTGTCTCCCAACCCCATCCCCATGCAGGTTGGTGGGGTGATGCTGCTGGAGACACCAATGGCTCTTCTCTTGCAGGCTGTTTTCACAGCCCAACCAAACTCCATCGCTCGACGTGGCAGTGGAGAGACGGGAGGGCCTTACGTGCCACGATGCTCTTTATATCCTACGCATGCCTCAATCCATGCCTGGCTGCCAGCCACATTGCTGACCGGTCCTTGAGCTGCTCTGCTTCTTCCATCACGCCTGAGGAATTAGGCTGAGCGGAGAAGCGTGGCTGTCTCCTAGCCCAGGCGTGGCAAAGCAGTGTCCCAAACACCTAGCAAAACCAATTCACCCCATGTGAAGCCTTCCAGTATCAGCTGCTCAGCCCCTGAAGGCATCTTCTCGTGCTCCCTAGAGAGCTCCATGGCACCAGGCCTCGGTGTTTTGGCAAGTAAGCCTCTACCTGATGCTCAGGTGGGCTCTCCCGTAGAGAGACATTCAGGTGGGAAGGAACCACAGGGCAAGTCCTCCTCATTGTGCTGGGGCTGTGGCAGGACCAGCAGCGCTGCACACAGCCTGCACCCACACGGGGCACTTGGTACAGTGAAACCCCCCCCAGCCTGGGTACACACACACACACAGAGCTCATGCCAGCCTCCCAACCCTATCCCATTTTTATTTTCTACAAAGTTCTGCGGAAGACCGCAAAAATCAAGTTAAACAAGAGGGGATGTAAAAACACCTTGCTGGCAGTCTGAGCTCCAGACGACAGTGCCTGGTAATCCCACTTCGATGGGGATTGCAGCAGACTGCGTCCTGGTGCTCGGGATGGAGCAAGGGGAACATGAGGCCACCGGCAGCGCTGCTGTCAGGCAGATGGCCCAGGGTGGCAGGGCCTCAACCCAGTGGCCGCGAGTGTGTGGGACCAGTTATGGACAACAAGGATGACCAGATAAGGTAAAGCTTGTCAAAGCAGCAGCGAGCAGCTTGTCATGCCTCAAACCAACCAGCCCTGCAAATCCTGCTACGGGCAGGGCTGGAGCCCTGAGGGCAGCCCATGGGCTGTTCTTGCCAAAGGGTGAGGATAGAAAAAGGGGCGTTTTTCTATTCCAGCCCATCAGTGCTGGAAGGGGGTTCAGACCCCAGAGGGTTTGAGACTGTACTGGCTTTTAAGTACTCAAGGGCATCAAGAATTTGCTCCTCATTTGATACTGCAGCACGTTGTGCTTCCCTCTGCTGCACACAAGAGGCTTTTGCTCTGTTGCAGACAGGATGGAGCTGCCTTGGGTGCACGGTCCCACTCATCCCCTCCCAAGGGTGAGGACCAAGCCACAGCTGCTCAAAGTCCTGCCTGCAGCCCCTGGGGAAGTGGACAAGCACTCCCAGGTAGCCCAGCGCCTGGGCTAGCATTTGCCAGAAGTGGAGGAGATGGAGGGGAAGCAGGTGGAAAAGCTCCCCTGCTCCCTGCACGCCTCCTGCCCCATCAACCACCACGCCAGGGCACAGGGACAAGCGCTCCTCAGCCACACTCCGGCATTCTGTGGGATGGAGAGGCAGGCCAGGGAGCACCACTGCAGCCACCGCTGCTTCCCACCAGGACCAGGAATGGCCAGGGCCACCACCGCTCCATCCCCAGGTCCAGCCACCTCAGTCCCCTCCTTCATATCCCAGCACTGTATGCCTCCTGCCTTCCTCCCACTCCCCTCCACCCCCCCTCCCCCTTCCCCGCTGCTGGGGAGGATGAAGAGGAGTGAGCAGAGAGGATGGGAAGGACAAAGGAGCATTTTGGGGAGGATTCAGTCATCCAGGCAAAACCCTGGTGCTGGTGTCGGCTTCTCCAACCGGCCACATCACAGCTTCCACCTCCCACTCAAGACCATCGGTGGGGTAGCAAGACCATCGGTGATTCATAGTGAACAACAATTTGTGATACTGTGTGAGCAGGTGATAAAATGGCACCTGCTATTGAATGGGAACGTATGTGTTTTTCCTATTTTCTTCTCTTTATACTCATAGTGTGCACCAAGCTATTCCCTGCCTTGAATAAGAGCTCAGCTTCACCAGATAGTCCAGAAGCTGTTCAAATGAGAGGTGCATGTTAAAAATTATTTGGAAAAGAGGAGCCCATAAAAGGGAGAATATCATTATGGCTCTCTACACATCCATAATTCACTGAGCACATTTCTGTTCTCCCCATCTTGATATAGCTTAACTGGAAAACATTCAAAAAGCAATAGAGATAGCCAAAGGTCTGCAGTAGCTCTTATACAGGAGTGTATAAATAATCTAGCACTTCCGTCTGGGGCAGGATTTGTGACTCAGGGATTTCATATTTAATAGCCCATGATGGACTTTCCCATCCCTGACTGGAACAGCATTTGTGGGAAGTATTCCTGCCCACACAGCTTGTTCTTACGGCAGCCGGCAGGACAGGCAGCCCGGCACGGCTGCCGAGACCAGCGGTGCTGTGTGGTCAGCAGCGGCTCCACATGAGCAGCAAGACACAGCTCCCACCATGCCAATGTCCCTTTGCCCCTCGTGGTGGCCTCATGCCTGGGCTTCGCAGGCTGTGTGCGTGGCTGCTGGCTGTCCTGGCCAGGGAGGTAGGTCACATCGCAGCAACTACTCTCTTCCCTGGTTCTTCAAGCGCTTGATTTTTTTTCAGTCAGTGTGTTCATTTTAAATACCTGGAGTGACACAAGTGGCTGCATGTGTGAAGCCAACTTCAATATGGGTGAGCTCCAGAAAAAAAAAAAAAAACCAACCAAACACCAAACCCAAAAAAAACCCCACCAAAACCCGAAAAATTTGGGCTGGCAAGTAGTTAAAAAGTGACCCTCAGCAGACACTGTGCTGTCACCCAGGGGTGTGCAGGGCATGCAGCTCCCTTCGCATCGGTCTGGCACCACCTGCTGGGTACCCATCTTCTGCTCCTGGCCACCAGGGTGTTTTGTGGCCCTGTAGCACACTGGGGTAACACAGCTGGAAAGATCCTTGGTAACCAAAATGTGATTGCGTTTATACCTACAGGCTGAAGCACTCACATTGCAGGGAGGACTTCAGCTCCAGCCTTTGTCCTGGGGCTTTATTCTGCTTTGGGCTACAGGCGGGCTGACTTTCATGGGAGACAGATCACCGAGTCCAAGCCTCCCGCTCCCGGGCAGGCTGCAGGTACAGGGAGACCACCGAAACCACCTTCTCCTGGGCTCCCATGGAAAAGAAAGCAAAAATACCTCCAAGTGTCTGAGTCCTCCAGCGCTGAGTTTCCAGCTGCTCCCAAGGCAATAATACCGTAATAAGACACTAAGTGGCTTTTGAAAGCATTAGCCAATTGCTGCATTAAATGCTCTTGGTGCCGGGGGGAGGCTCTGTCATTCCTCGGCCCCTTTTTGGAGAGGCATCAACAAGATGCTTCCCAGAGGCTCAGTTGGGGAGGGGGTGCCCCCTCATTGCAGCAGGAGAAGCTGGGCTGAGGTCCCTCCTGCATTGGAGGGCTGGGTGGGAGAGACCTGGGTGGGAAAGACCCACAGCATGGGCAAGCCAGAGCAGAAGGTGCAAGTGGGAGGTTTTGTTTCAGCTGGCAATGAAATCAGGGCAAGGGACTGGACAAGAGAACTGTGGACTTCTCTGGGGTACAAGTAATCAGCTGTAACATCTTATTTTGGAGGCTTTTTAGTTTAATATAAATAAAACCATCCTGGAGAGAACAGGTAGAACCTGAGGGTTGAAACAATGCGTGTCCACAATATTGCTGTTAACTCTTGCAAGGACCAGCCAAGCAGATCATCCATCTTCCTGCCACAAACTTTGATAGGGGTCATGAGGGGATCCGGGGAAAGAAGGTCTTCAAGTGGCACAGCCAGGCCAACCCTGGTGCCAGCCGGGGGAGCATCCCTGGGCCTGACACCCTCAGAGAGCCGCCCCAATGCTTTCTTTCCCCTGCAAGGCTGCAAGAGGACACGCACGCAGGTTTGCAGGAATCTCATTTAAAAAAAAATAAAAAAATCAGCTGTTGGCTTTTTGGCTGCCTCAGACCCAGGAGAGGGCAGCAGCAGCCCAGGCTGCAGCCTCAGCTACCCTTCCCGAAGCTAGTCTTCAGCTCCTAAACTGCTCAGGGAAGGCTGATAAAGAAAAACAATGTACGGAGGGAGCAAACAAAAAGGTTAGTGGTACTTTCTTGGGCCTCCAAATCGCTTGCTTCCAAGGTGGAAGTAGAAAGAAAACAGGTCTTTCTTTGAAAGATAAAATGGAGTGCCAGCGCTTTCCATGGCAATCTTTCATTCTTTTGTTCTCAGCGATCACTGTACAGATGCTTTTTACAGCACCAGAAAATAAGGTGGTGATGCTGGGGATGTTCCCAGTAGAGGTGGAAGGCAATGACGTGCAGAGAGGCCCATGAGATCCTGCTCTGAAGCTCTTGTGGCTTCAATCAGAGCACTGCAGGTTAATGAAACACGATTACCTGCTGGGAAGGGTGGAAACAATGGAAGTTTCTACTTCTCCACCTTGGTACCCCAAACAGGGGCTCCCTCCCAGCCCCATCCGAAGTCCACAACCCAATGCTGTGAAACTCGTACTGCGCATTTTCACGAGCAGCATCGCCTTTTTAGGTCAGCATCTCCCGGTGCAGCTGTGTCCCTGCCTTTCAGCCCAGCCAGGCTGGTAGCACCCTCCTGGTTTTACTGAATGAGATCACCAGGATGAGTCACGTAGCAGGTGAGAGGACATCCTTACAGCCACGCTGAAACCCCAGCCACCGCTTTGACAACACGTTACGGAGACAACCTTTTGCTGCAGGCACTTCCATTTCTGCGTGTGTTGGCCTTCCCTGTGGCACACGGGCAGCAGCACGTTCCCCTCCTGGCTTGCAGCATCAGGCTGAGCCTGCAGCCATGTGGGCTCTCTTCTCAGATGGGCTCAATCGATTCTTTTTTTTTTTTTTTTAAGTTCACACCCTCTGAAATCACAGCGAAGTGCAAAATTGTTGCTTACCAAAGCTGTTCTTCTGAAATGAGTCATTAAAGAAGGAGCCTTGTCATTCCTTGTCACTCTGCCAGACACAGCCTGGTTGTTTCTCTAAAAGTAACACAGAGAACAGCTTGCTGCTCCCTTTGGGCTTCAACCTGCCCGCACCGTGGTGTTATCCAGCCTCCATCCAGAGACTGGACACAGCAACTCCTGCATTATTCCCACTGCTTCGCATGACCAGCCCTTTTCACCCACAATATTAGATCTCTTATTGCAATTTGGAGTTTAGTTCCTTACCTTTAGGTTTTTGACTTCTCAGCACGCGTGAACTTTTCTTCTTAAATCAGTACCGGGGACAGGAGTCAGATATGGGTCTTTTGGAAGCTTGTCTCATCTCTAGTGTGAGACCAAGAGCATATGTGAAGCTAGACCTACTGCTCTCAGTTCCCTATCTCCCCTTGTAGTCTGGAGCTGACATAGCCCCCAAAAAGCATTTCTGAGGTGCCTCTTGTTCACCTCCACCCTACTGTAAGCAGCTCACAGCAAGCTGTGGAGCACAGACCCCTCAATTCTCTTCCTTCATTTCTTTCCTCTCTGCCACAGAGACTCCCCAGCTGAACCCTGTGATGGACCCCCTTGCCTGGATGCTGGGCACCTGGTTCTCACACCTTCCCAACAACAGAGCTCTCCAGTACCTGGAAGAAGTGCACATCTCTTACATGGAGGAGCCCACACTCAACTGAGTCCAGAGGTGTGTTCTTTTATTATTTTTTTTTAAAGCAATAAAGTAAACAGATTTGACCCACCAGGTGAGAGGATTTGACAAGAACTGGCCTGATAAGTTAATTTTTCTTTAAAACTGCTGATTGTTTGCAGCAGTGTTGAAACATGTCCTAGGCTGCACACCTGCAGGCAGCTAGCCTAAAAACATGTCCACATAGCTGAGAATTTAAAACCTTTGTCATGGAAGAGGCATAAGTGGCCAGGATCAGCAACGTGATCAAATTGGAAGCCTGGGGCTTTATATGGTGAAAAGTAGTACGGGACAAGCAACAGAAGTGTTGGAAGGGAGCTGAGAAGTGGAGCTCTGTGGGTATCACACGTATCTCACAGCAGTCCCAAAGCTGCCAGAATGGCATCACCACCAAGAATGGCATCACCACAAGGAATGGCGTCACCTGGACTTGTTTAGTGCAAAAATCAGGTGCCAAGTATCAAAGCACAGCCTTGGCTATTGCTTGAACAAATACAGCCAGTAACAGTCTTTGAAAGATCAAATGGGTCGGGGCAGTCTCCAGCACAAATCCAGGCTGGGTGGAGGATGGACTGAGAGCAGCCCTGAGGAGAAGGACTTGGGGGTGTTGGTGGGTGAGAAGCTCCACACACCCCAGCAACGTGCGCTGGCAGCCCAGAAAGCCCCCCACACCCTGGGCTGCATCCCCAGCAGCGTGGCCAGCAGGGCGAGGGGGGGATTCTGCCCCTCTGCTCCGCTCTGGGGAGACACCCCCCACCCAGT
>KZ505928.1:191313-237710 GCA_002844005.1 Limosa lapponica baueri
CCTGGAGGGGTTCAAGGCCAGGTTGGAGGGGGCTTGGAGCAAGCTGGTGTGGTGGGAGGTGTCCCTGCCCAGGGCAGGGGGTGGCACTGGGTGGTCTTTAAGGTCCCTTCCAACCCAAACCATTCTATGATTCTGTGATTCTTCAGCTTCAATCTGGTGCGCGTTGTTGCACAGATCAGCCAAAAGACAGGCTGCAGAGGAGATGCCCTGCATTCCCACTGCGTGCTGCTGCTTGTGACAGAGCTGTCAGCCAGGAATGGGATATTTTTAGCCTGGTTTCCAAAGGAAACAAAGCTCCAGAAGCATGCTCCGTCTGTCAATTCACCCCTGCAACTTCTGAATGGTGGCTACTTTTAAAGACCTTTTGGGTTTTTTTTTTTGCTGGGGAGATACATCTCCAAACCAAAAAATGGCTTTAAGTGCCAGGAACACTGGTGACTGCGTAGAGGTAGAAACCTCTCTTCTCCCAAAGTCACAGAGATGCTTCCACCTCACTGCCAGGCACTGCTACCCTCAAATACCCTATGCACTGAAGAAGCATTATGGACGTTCATCCCACGTTGGACTCAGGACAGTCCCACCACAACACAGGATGCCTGGCTTCACCAGCTGCAGAGCTGGCGGGCTCGGATGGACTCTCCCCAGCACAACTGTAGTTCTGCACCTCCGGCACAGCTCCTTCCCCTCCCCTGGTAACATCAGGTGGCCATGGTTAGGAGGAGACATCCTTCGTGTAAGGGCAAAGCCAAACAGGCGGAGTAACTTGGGTATTTGCCCCCCAGGGAGCCTGCAGCAGCTGCAGGCACCCAAATTCCTCCTTAACAGCGTGTCTTCATGGTGCTTCCCCCACCTTGCTTCCACCTTTGCTTGCTTCCCAAGCAAATAAATCGGTTGCAGAGGCACTCTGTGCTGGACCTGAGCTGTCAGCCTTTAGAAGACATTGATTTTGCAGGATTATTATACCTTAGTTCACATAGAAAACTTATTATTTTCACTTTTGGGCTCTGAATGTTTCAGTAATGGGTAATTTGTTTGCCACATGGCAGCGCCTGGGCAAGCCCCTTGGTCAAGTTCTTCTTGGGTGTGTTGCACCTTTATCCCATTACCAGGGTGGCAGCTGAGCATATGACGTATCCCCAGTCCCGGAGCAGGTCATGGTGGCCAAGGGGACTGGCATTGGCCCCCATTCCCAGTAGGCACATCCCAGTCCCACAGCAGAGGCATGTATAGAAACTGCTATTGCGTGAGGGAGTCCCGGACACATTGAGCAGCAGCAGCTCCGAGGTTGCCTCTGTCTCCTTTCCCACAGAAGGACACAGAGATGGAAATGCTAAGAGGAATAAGATGAAAAGCAAAAATATTCTTAAATAAGCAAATAATAATGACATAGTAGTAGAGTAAGCCCAGGCCAGTAGGGTATGGAGGCATCCAGCCCCTATTAGCACATTTAAGCATCATCCTCATTAGCAGAGGTCCAGGCAGACTGGGCAGTACTGTGGCACTACAATGTCACTTTTACTCATATGCAACATTTATCAGCTGTCGTATGGTGTACCAAACACCCAGCCGTAAGGGCTGCTGGAGAATGGTCAACTATTTTGCCAAAACCCTTTGTTTTTGAGGGGAAAGAAAGAAATCTGTTCTGCTATTGCCTCCAGCAAGTTACAGATGAGAAAGGCCAGCCTTGCCTCTAAAACAAAAAAATAAAGGCATTGAGAAAAGAGAGTATTTGAGTACTTGAGACGAAGTGCAGCCCCTGTGTCAGTGAAAGGTCGGGCTGGCCAAGGGATCTCCTCCACCAGCTCCTCAAGAGACTCAGGAAACAAGCTTGAGCCTGAACACAAATAACTAAGGCTGGCTACAAGCACTAGCTGTACAAAAAAGGGGACTTCTTTTTTGCACGTTTATGTCTTCCATCCTTGAAATATTATTCTCCTGTTGCCTAAAGCACTGGTGTATCCAGACATGGAGCTTTTTCTTTTAATCCTGCATTCATTATCTAAGCACTATGAATGCTGATGTTTTTAAATAAAATAGCATTTCCTCTGAGACAAGACCAGGCTAAGCACTGTGGGGTTTTTGCAGCACATACAGCATTTTTTGTAACCTGATTCCGTGCATCCAGCCAGACACCAGTGAAGCAAAGCACCGAAAGCGTAGATTCATCCATGTCAAACCCGACACAAGTAATGCGGCCACCATCAGTGCCCTGGGAGCAGCCCAGCGTCCTCCTGACCCACTGGTGCAGCAGTAAAAGCAGTGTGAACATTGTTCTCTAGTGCTGTTTTCAACATGACCTGGAAAATTACTGGGCTGCTCTGAAGGGTTGATGCCTGTATCTCGTCAGTGCGTTCAGCGTGCCCTTTCTGGGACCAAGAATCTCACGTCCAAAGCCCCACCTTTCCGGGACTGGCTGCACGCCTTTGCCCAGAGCATTTGGCTCAGTAGCTTTCTGGTCACAGTAAATCAGAATACCATTTGCTGGAGACATGGGGAGGCGGGGGTGGGGTGCATGTCTCCTCTCCTGAAATGACAGGTTGGTGTTTCCAGAAATAGTTTGTAAAACAAAAAAATACCATGTGTAG
Organism: Limosa lapponica baueri; assembly: GCA_002844005.1. Lineage (NCBI taxonomy): Eukaryota > Metazoa > Chordata > Aves > Charadriiformes > Scolopacidae > Limosa > Limosa lapponica. The sequence goes on from KZ505928.1 coordinate 193,899, forward strand.
CAGGAATTGCAGCCAAATAGAGGCTGGAGTCTTTGAGACAGCAGACAGCTGGCGACATGCACATCACCTTCGTTGTACCCTACTCTGCTTTCCTGGGAGGGACACAGACAGAGCACTGCATCTTCCCACTGCTCCTGTGGGTTGGTCACAGTTGATAGAAACTGCGTTGGTAGAAATGGAGAGGTGCATGCCTCGGTTCATGAGCTCCTGGGTCTATAGTTCTCCTTCTATTGCTAGGGTCATATTTGGCCAGCCGCTCCTTCTAAGCAGGGTCAGGTTTAACATCCCATTTAAACCGTTGTCAACATTCACCACATTTGATTCTGTGGCGCAGGGTAGAGCTTGTGGCCCTGGCAAGGTGGAGCTGTGGTGGTTTTAACCCCCCGTTGCAGCCTCTCCATCCAGCAGTGTTTGGTGTGACCCATATAGCAGGTTCCCCATTATAGATTCTGCCCAGGTTGTGACACTACCAAGAGCCTCCACACTGCTGTGGTGGGTGGTTTCTTCTGCTGCAACCTTGGCAAGATCGAAGAGCATCCTAACTTCAGCAAAGTCCTCTTTTTTGTCTCCTAAACGAGGAGAATGTCCCACTGTCTGGAAGTGGTGCCTCGAATGAGGGTAAGGATTTCATCTGCGTTACTGCAAGCGAACGAACTTTCAGGCCCAGCTGATGCCCAGGTTTGGATCTAATTACACGTTGCCTTCAGGAGCCCTAGGAAATACTGCATAGTGGCCTTGCCTAGGAAATACTGCATAGTGGCCTTGCTTATCTTCTCCACAACAGTCTTCAGAAGCTATTTTGTGAATACTGCATAGTGGCCTTGCTTATCTTCTCCACAACAGTCTTCAGAAGCTATTTTGTGAATTACAAGCTGAGGAGGTCTCGTTAAAGCAAGGATTGACATGCTGAGCCAAGCCAAAGAACTGTCCAGCCCAAACCCCGTCTCCAGCCATGGTCAGTGGCAGGAAGAGACCAGGAGAACAGGTCTTGCCTCAACACCCTCATACAGCAGCTGAGGGCATTCGTCAGCGCTGGTCTTCTGGAAGGACTCAAAGTTGAGGGGGAGGGGGGGGGTGTCCAGCTGCAGCCCTCCCTGGGACACGCTCGTGCTCACCTGCCCGTGTGTCGGGAGGTGTAGCTGCTTGGTTTGCAAGAGACCCGGGCTTCCCCGTGTCACGCGTTGCTCTCTTCGTTTGGAGAATGGCTCTCTCCGTTTGGCGGTCTCCCAGCCCTTCCACTTCTGCTCTGCAAACAAGTCCTTCCACTTAATAAACAACTTTTTGGGGTCATTGTTGTCTTTTTTTAATAAGTTGTGTCTCTGGCAAAATGAAAACAGCACAATTCCCTGCAGATTGCTTTCCTGTAGGACATACGGGAGCTGCACAAACCCGAGAACAAGCTCCACCCCCTTGTCTGATCAGATAGCTATAGAAATGCAGTCACACTTTTATGGGTATGGATTTTTTAATTCTGTTTAGCTTTTTGCTGGACTTTGGATCTGGCCTTCAAAGGCAATCACAGCTGTTACTGACTAACTCTGGCAGACCTTAAAAAAAGTTTCCCGAATTTCAGAGATTCTCAAACTTTTCTTGCAGTTTCCCATGGTTGATCAGCGGGACTATCTTGTGCTTCCCTCATGCTCACTCCCCACGCACAGTGGTCCCTGAGCCTTTGAAAGCTTTGGCAGCTGGTTGACTTTCCAGGGCATTCACGTGTTGCTCCTGGCCCTAGTCCCACTGGTGGTGGCTGGTCCAGGCTGGCAGCTCTGATCTTGCTACCAGCTCTGAGCGGTGCTGGCTGTCCCTGTTATTTCTTCTTATGCAATAGCAGCTCGGGGTGACACAGCAAAGCCAGTTTTGAGGCATTGCAGACACTTCTTTGCCTTGAATTTTCTGTACGTGTCTGAAGAAAAGTCTGGCAAAGAAGGGGTGGCCGAGCCAGCCTGATAAGATCAGCAGCTCCTTGAGGCTCAAAGCTCTGCTAACTTCAAATTGAGGGTCCTAAATTCCCTTGGCATCATCTGGGTGGAGAAATGTTCTAACCCAGTCAGGGCCAAAGACAATAAAGTAAGTTTTTATTATGGGGTTTTGGTTCTTTACAAGTGAAACATATTAAAGAAACTATGCCAGTTGTGTTTTGTTTATGAACAAAACTGCTGTGGAAAAGGTTTCTCTGGGGTTGCACTGTTGATTTTAAATGAATCGCACTACAGAGTTTCACCAAGGGCCTTCAGGGCAGCTGGGCTCTGCCTGTGCTGCCTGTCTCCTTGGGGGAGGCTGCCCCAGGTCTTGCCGCTGGTGGCTTCTCCTCTTGAAAGGCAGCCACTGAGGGGTCTGTGGAAAAGGCAGGAGGAGCAGCCCACCTCTGGCTTGCATAACTCCTCACAGCAGGAGCAAATCTGCCCTCAGGATTCCTCTCCCTCATCTAATCACCGGATGAGTCTAATCACCAAGGCCAGGCTGGACGGGGCTTTGAGCAACCTGCTCTAGTGGGAGGTGTCCCTGCCCAGGGCAGGGGGGTTGGAACTCGATGATCTTTAAGGTCCCTTCCAACTCCAACCATTCTATGATTTTATGAGTCATATCAAGTCTCTTTGGAGCAAAAGCTGCATGTTTTCATAGCCTGTAGCCTGCCTGGATTTCCGACAGCAAGGGTCACGGATGGAGGGTCCCAAAGCTCTGCTCTTCTCTTCCACAGACTGGCCATGCTGCCCCACCATGGGAAATTTCCAGGCAAATTTAAGGGAGACTAAGGAAGAGTACGCAGCAAGCAGACAAGCAATTCTGGATGTATTTCTTCAGGACAGCATGGAGTCTCACCTACTGAAGGCATACTGTGTCTGGATACTAACTGTAATGTTTTTTATTCCCTTTTCCTCACTATGATGGTGCCTACACACAGAGGCATGCAACAGCCCAGCTGCTGCAAGGGTCTACCATGGGGCTGGGGCTGGGAGAGCCGGCTGCCACTGCAACACCACTGCCAGCATCCGCATGGTGGGTGAGGGCACAGCTGGAGAGCACAGCTGGAGCACCAGCAGCTGGGCTTGAGGTTGTGGTGGCGGAGAAAAGCAGGAAGAAAAGCTAGGGGGGCATTATCAAAAGCAGACACAAATCTGTTCTTGCACCTGCTTTGCTTTCTCGAGCACCTCGTTGGCTGGGAAAGCGGGGCAGCTGCCTTTCAAAGGCCACAAACCCCAGATTTAACTGAGGGATCGAGTTTGTGCAGATAATGTCAGGGTGGTAACTCTGTTCCACAGCTCCAACTGTGCTCACACATGGATGGCCGTAAATGTTCGCATCTGCAGAAGCAGTGTCCCGAGCCTGGAAAGGCAGCCCTTCTGGTGTGCTTTTTTTTTTTTTCTGGTTTGTTTTGTTTTTCAAGAGCAATGATGGTGCCTCCTTTATTTAATGGCTTTTTTTTTTTTTTTAAATGTTTTATAGGACACACATCACCAGGGAACCAGAGCTCTTAACTACAAACATCATAAAAGAAAATGGACCATCTCGCTGTGGGTGGGTTTACGCAGCATCACTGCTGCTGCCTGGGAAGCGAAGACAGACAACTGCCTGCCTTCCTGCCTGCAGGCTTTAGGACTGGCTCCAAGACACTGGAGCTGCACGGATGTGGGCGATGTTTAGGTTCCCAGACTGCTTTTTAAGTCAAATGACATATTTTCAGCAGGTTGAGCCGTTACTAAATGAGGAGAGGAAGGTGTCGGGGTTTTTTTCCAAACACTCTGTTTATGTTCTCCCAGGAGTGCCTAGAGAACAGGCACGTTTTCAAATGTTTTCACTCTTTCGAGCTGTTTTTCTCAATCTTCTGTGCACTCTTGCCGCTCCTGCTCTTGGGAAATAAGGTCAGGAAGGTGGCGCCTGTAAATCCCATTTGTCTGTGCCATGTACATACACCTCTGTCGGAGACTGAGAGCTCCCCCGACGTGCGCTGATGCTGCTGCCTTCCCCACGGCGCCAGCAGACAGACGGTGGCGTGTGCGAGAGGTCTGCAGGAACATGGCCCCAGGCTCTTCCCCAGGTCCTCTAGTGGAGCTGCATCTCCCCGGGAGAGGCTGCTGCTCTTTATCGTCAGACTTTTAGGGCAGGGGTTGGCAGGTAGTACTGCCCCCTTAAACCTACCTATCTTATGGGGCAGGTTAAACTGCACTCTCTGCCTCTCGTGCTGCAGCAAAATCCATGCTCAGGAGCTGTCAGCCAGCAAAAATGTGATTAAGAACCCCTCCTGTTGCAGGAGAGGCTGCTTGTTCTCATCCCATTCAAACCCCAGTACCAATTTGGTTGGTTTAACAGCACAGGTGATTATACACAAAGTCCCCATCCCTCATCAGAGAGCCCTTCGCTCGCCTTCAAGTTTGAGGCACTTGGCAAACCTGGCGCGTGGGGCTGGGCAGGAGGAAGACAGAAGAGCTGGTTTTTCAGCAGCACCCAGAGGCTTAACACAACCACGTCCCCGCAGCACATCCTACCTTCTCGTGAGCCCCGTGCCTCCTCTGCACGGCAAAAGGTGGTGGAGCAAGCAGGTCCCTCAAAGCACCCAGGGGAGACAGTTTTCCGTAGAAGGCAGGGACAGGAAATCAGTGTGGAAGAGCTGACTCACATTTATACCCAGGATTAATCTGAAAGGCTCTTTCGTGCTGTTGTTGCTGTTTGGGATTGCTGCACCGATGGCTTGTGTGATGCTCCCCTGCATTTTAAGGCTCGTGTGCGGTGCCGGACCCTGACACCTCCACACAGCTCTGTGCCTGCCGCCAACTCACTGCAGCCGCAGCTTCATCTGGTCTTCATCACACCACATACCTGTAGGGTTAGGGGGTTAGAACAGTTTCTCTGCTAGAAATTGTTCCCTGGTTCCTGTGAAACTTCTGAGATTTCTTTTTTTTTTTTTTGCCAGCTTTGGCCCAGCTGTCTTTTGGTTGTCTCCCAGTGCCACCAGTGAGTGACAGCATCTTCTCATTCTCTTCTGAGCAGCTTCGCAACATGCCTGGTCCAACCTCTCGGTCTGAGGCTCCTGACCACCCAAGGGACGTGCAAAGGCAGATGAACCCATGCAGCCTGGGTCTGAGAGCCTGGGGTGGATAGTCATCATTTTTTTTCTAAGTGTTTAAATCCAGTGTTGTGTTCCGTAAGTTAAACTTTAAGTCAGATAAGGTGGGGGAGACAGAAAGCAACTGGTCATGCTTAGAGGCTGTTGTCCCCCGTTGGCATCCACATGGCAGCCAGCCACCGCAGCGGCTTGCGTGTCCTTTATAACGTGCCTTTTCCTGCGTAGCTAGTTCTTCACTAGTCACAGAAAAGGACAGGAAACGCTGCAGAAAATGGCATTTGCATGCAGTCCTGCTACTCTTGCTGCTGCCTGCCCAGCCCTCCCCACACCCACCCAACCTGGGCTGCACTGGCATCCTACAGCCACCGGCAACGGGCACCGTGCTGCCTCGCAGCCCTGCAGAGACACCAGCCAGGGGCCAGCTGCAGCCAGGGGAGACCGGGGAAGAGACTGAAAGCATGAGAAGACTCCTCCTGTTCTCCAGCTGACCCCAGCTACCCCTCAAAATGTTTCCTCGAGACCCAGCATTTCACCCCGTCAAAGCCTGAGGTCATCACTGTCCTTGGAGAAGTTGCTCAAGTAAAACTGGAGGCACTTTTCTAAATCTTTTAAGTGAAATATAGCAGGATTAAATTCCGCTTTTGATATAATCCTCAACCCCATCTTCAAGGGAAGTGCAGCATTGCCTCCAGGCCCGGCTGGTGCCTCCGTGCTGAATCACTCTGATCCTAACGTAAATAAAGCTCTTTGAAAAAGGGCAAATGTTTTCTCAGCTGCTCTTCTTCCCTTCAAAAGAGGGGCTGATTGAAATTTTTATGTCTGCAGACATAAATATCTGCAGTCAACAAACGCTTCTCAGTTAGAAGCCATCTCCACAAGATAACTGGATTTTGGAAAGTATATTCTGAATCCAAGGACACTCTTGGACCACACTGCTCTCCTTACGGCTTTTCCTCCTCCTTTCCTTCAGTGCTTCTAAACGGACTGATTTAAGTCACTGCAAATTAATCTTAGCCCGTTGTCAGTTCAGGCTCCTGGTGCCCCCAAGACTTTGTTTCTGCTCAGCCCTGGTGCTGTGTTTGCCCCAGGAGACAGCAAATACAAACAGCTCCTTGGCACGATGGGCAGCAACGACCCAAAGGGCCAAAGCCCTGAGGTGGGTGCCAAGCTGCCTTCTCACCACAGCGGCCACTCGGGGAGCTGCTATGCCCTTACCCGTCACCCGGATAGTTGTATGCTCCTTCTCCTCCAGATCCAGAACTGGAGCTGAAGCCTAAAACCGATGGGGCAACCTCTCTGCCAGCTCTGCCAGCAGGCTAAGGGCAGGCTTACAACATGTGCTGAGCCTGAGACTGAGCACTAGGAACTCCAACCCAGCTCTCCTGCACTTTGGAAACTGTTAGAAACTATACCTGAGCATTCACTCACACAGGTTCAACATTTTCCAGCCTAAGAGGGCATGTTCACACCACCTGAGCCCTTGTGCAGTGCAGGCAGACTCGCAGCCTGCCCGGCTGGAGGGAGGGGGACATGTCACCCGTTGAGCCCTCTGGATGGATGTCAGCGCTCTTCCCTCCCGCCCCGGGGCTGCAGCCACAGCCTCAGTCTCACGTCTGCTCTTGCCAGATGCTCTTACCACAATGCCTTACCCTGACCCTGGCGCAGCCTGGCAGCTTGCAGAGAGCCTGCCTGGTTTTGAAGGGTGCCTTGAAAACGTCACCTGGTCCAGAGCATCTCCCTGAGCCTCCAGCCAGCCCCGGGCCAGTCCCTTTGGACACCAGGCTGTCCTGTCCAGCTTGGACACTGACCCATCCAGCTTGGACACCGGCCCGCCAACTGCTCAGATCTAAGCAAAGCTGCTGTGCAACTTTTCCACTGATGTGCTATGGGGTCTCATAATTCAGATCTAGCTTAGGTACAGACTCCAGTAGGTTTATTGCTTGTAATAATATACAGCCTTGGCTTCACTTTGTGAACCCTTTGCTCTCCCTCAGAGACAAAATGTTAGATTGAACATGGAAGAATTTTTAGTAGTGCTGTTCTCCTTCTCCAGTTACACCATGAAATCCAAGGGCACAGGCATTCAAAGCATCTTTTCCCAGCTTCAAATAATCTACCGCTATCCACAGACCGCAGGCTCACAGCCCACATCGGCCCAGTGAGTCCCAACGGGAACCAACGGTGGGTGCCCAAACCCTTGCAGCGGGCAGGAGAGGCTCTGAACACACCACACCACACCACACCACACCACACCACACCACACCACACCACACCACACCACTTTCGGGGTTGTTTGCTCCCGTTCAAACACCAGTTGTGCTTTCTCCTTTTGCACCCTGTATAAATGTGTGCTGTCACCTCCAGTAACCCGGGGCATGGGGGCCGTGGCTGGGGGTGTGATGCTGTTCAGGGTAGCACTCGCCTGCTGTGGCACCAGACGGTTGGGAAAGGGTTGTCTTCTCTGGGAGGGAAAACAACCTGCGGGTCAGCTGGGCAGGGGGGGTCAGAGGCCTGTCCCCCAGAGCTCTGGCAGCAAAACTACACTTAAAGCATCGAGATGGAAAGCCTGACGGTGAAGGCAAGGGATTTTGTTGGCAGAAGCTCACCAGGCTTAAGAAGGGCAGTCTGGCCCTCGTCTGGCTGAGGAACTGGGAGCAAAGTATGTTCTAGCAGCTAATTGATTTAATTTTTCTTTTGAAGTAACAAGGAGATCAAAATAAAAGGCTTGGTGGTTTTTTTTTTTTAATCCCCCTCTTAGATTACCAGAAAATCCACCAGAAAATCATTTCTGGTGGGAAACAGGAATAAACTGTCCCCGTGGCAGCCACTGTGCAGCTCCACGTCTCCACAGCAGGAGCAAAAAGGTGACACCCAGATGCTGAGAGGGCTTCAAGTTCAACCATTGGGTGGCTTTATGTTACCTGGACGGTGTCATGGAGCATTGGGAGAATGGTTCTGCATCACAGGGTCGGGCTGCAGGAACTCCAGCCTAATGCTGCCTCATGAAAGTCAGGCGAGATACTGGGAGGGAGGACCTTGTGCCACAGGACAGAGAGAGTTATTGTGGGGCCTGATCCTGCCAAGGGGCCAGTCCTCTTAGCTCCCATCAGATGAGCGATGATGAAGGTCCTCAGTACTGCCCATAGTCCTCCCAAGTTCAAACCAGTTGCCCTTCAGTTGACTGAAGCCCAACGCGAGTCCCTTCCCAGCAGGGGATGGGAGTGCTCCGGAGGTAGAAAGCACACCTTATCTTGCTATAACGCAGAGCTTAACAAAAGTATGAGTGAAGGTCATGAGACAGGGCCAGAAGTGGAAATTTTAAACAACAGGAGATTGATCTCTTCAGGGCTTTTTTTCTGAGCTTAGCTTCACAATTTAGTATTCGACACAAGTAGAGGTGTATCATCAAGTCTTCCTGCAGTGATGGAGAAGAGAAGCTCTAGTCTGAGCTGGTCTATGGGCAGAGAAAAGCAATGAAGATTTTTCTGAGCTAAAGCTCTGAAATATGCTTGTAAGGAAGCTGGAAATTCCCTTCCCAACACCTTTTTTTTGGTCTTCTCTGTAAGAGAGGAAGCTTTTTTTTTTTCCATCTGACCTTGCCTAGACATGTCGTGTGATTGACCCACGAGCACTCTATTTCCCACAGACTCGGGTTGAACGTGCAGTGCACTTCCAGGTCCTCAATGACAGTGTAAAGTTCAACCAAGGCTCACTCTGTTTAGCTGTGCTCGGGGCTTGTAATCCCAGTGGGTCAAAATGTTTAGAGTTAAAGAGGTTACAGGCTTTTCCGAGGGAGTATTTAAACTCTGTCTGTCAAACCACTTGAAGAAGAAGAGATTTATAGACTCTGCCAGCAGTACATTAAACTGCTGTTTTCTTGTATTTAAATTAGTAACACACATTGTTTTCATGTTGCCCTAAGAGAATAATTAATCTGTGGCAAATGTATGCCTATAAAAATGATAAATACTAGGTTTTAAAAAACAACAACAGTAAAGAAATTCGAGGAGACATATGTTGGTGAGAGCCACATCAAGAAGGCTCTTGGCAAAGCTGTCGGAATGCCTTAGGGGCCTCATCTTTTCAGGAAGCCACGTAAGGGACTTGAAACCTGCTTCACGTTCAGTTTAATTGTGCACAAAAAGTCTGCCCTTGCAGACTTTGCACATTAAAAGGAGAATAAAAAAAATAATAAGCAGAGCTTTTCCTCAGGGTCTAAACAAGTTTGAAAATGAGGAAATTTGGTATTGCAATTTTCCAGGAAACTTCAGCGTCGCTCCCTGACACTATTGTTCCATACTTCAGTATATAATACAGATGCAAGTCTGATAAATTAAGGGCTTCACAAATTGTTTTCTTTCCATTTACAGGAGAAAAGGCAGTGCAGGAACACAAATGACATCTGCTGCGAGACTCAGACCACTTCAGTTTCTCTACTTGCTTTGAAGAAGGTGAACCTACTGCCAATGTTTGACAAGGGAGAAGAGTAAGCAAGGCTCTGGTTGAAGCTATGTCAGGTCTAGGACACAATAATTGTTGCTCAAATACTCGTCATTGAAATACCTAAGCAGAGACAGCTTTTCTGCTCCTTACCTTTAGATACAGGAAATATTTCCATTGACTGAATGTAGGTAAGAAGGAAAGAAACAGAAAATGAAGACAGTGCCGACGGCGGGGCGGGGACGAAGATAATTCTTACAGGAGAAGGTTCTGTGAACAAAGGAGTGTTGAAGCTCAGGTTCCTGCAGGCTCAACTCTCCAACCTTGACATTCCCCTCTAATAACACACAGGCCACTCTCATCTGCAAAATACTCCACATCCACTAAAATATTTAAGATGCCATTTCCCCATGTTCAATCCTTTTTCCCTCCCTCCCTGGCATCTCCCATCCCTCCACCAGGTCCCTGCTGCAACAGCCTCACCTCCTCCCTATGCCCCCAGCCTGTTCTGGTGTGACAGCAAGGCAGGAGGCAGCAAAAGCTTGGTTGGATTTGACACGTGCGGAGCGACTGCTGCTTGACAGGGTGCACCAGCAGCCACGTTTCCTGGTGCTAAAAGGAGGTCTCTCCCATGCCCCTGTGATGACTGCTGCCCTTCAGCAAAAGGGGATGAAACTGGGCAGTGGACTGGAAGGTGACTGGGGACAGGGAGGAACTGCCCAAGACAGCTTGTGCATAGGTAAGTCTCACTCAGAGCATTCAATGTGAGCAAAACAATTTAAAAAAAAAATAATAAAGGTGACTTTCACTACAAGCATTTTCTCTAAGCAGATAATCGGAAACACTGGGGAAAACAAAACAAAACAAAAACAAAACATGAGACGGCTAGTTTGAGGGATTTCAGGTGTTGATGCTGGAAGAGGAACAACAGGCCTTTGATACGAAGCAGCATAATAGTACTAACCTCAGTATTTACATTCTTGGTTTTCTTTAACAGCTAAGTAAGTTAGACACGCTCCTGGGACCTTCACCAATCATATCAAAGGAGAATGTTTATTGGGGTGATAAACAACCAACCCTGATGTCTGCCATCAGGTAGGACTGGCCAAAGGAGAAGAGGGGAAAAGAGAAGTCACAGAACTGTTGAGATTGTAAAGAACCTCTGGAAGTACTCTGAAATGCCTAAATATTACAACTAAAGCAGAATGCAACATAAATACTTGGCCGAATCAGGCTCAAGGCTGTTGCTTCCCAAATGCACAGCGGTGTGCACAATTCCGTTTGCTGCTAATTTTGGTGCCGGTGTGGTTATTGCCGAAGGAGCGAGAAGGGTAGAAGTACCCTCCTGGTTTAACAGTAAGTGCAAGACAAGCAGCACACTGTTCAGCTGGGGTACCTACGCTGTGGGGACTAACAAATCCAACAAGAAAGACAAAAGCCGGGGAAGTGTGAAACCTGTTTATGGGGAGTTCCACCACCTCCTCATTATCAGCAGTTTCCAGTCTGTGTCTTTGTCTGCCTGAGTAACCCCCTCCCCACCCACACACATTCCTTTCCAGCGATGCTGCTTTATTTGGCTTATCATTATCTTTTTGTTAAACTCACTTAATTGGTGCGTTTAACTCTTTACATCCCTCAGATATCACTTGCTTACTGAAAAAGCAGTCATAGCCTTAAGTATTACGTTTCAAAACAACATCTAAATTGAGAAAGGTTTTTACAGTCCCAGTGTTTGACTGTGCTGGCTCCAGTAACTCACATACACTTGATAAAACACTTGGCACAATAAGGCAAGCTGGACTTTACCAGCTGCAAAACTGTCCGAGTCAAAGCCTGCACACAACCAGGGTACTTCCAGAAATCCAAAGTCTACTTTTTCATAAGCTCCTTTAAGACAACGAAGCTGCACCCTCCTGCAACGAACTATAGGGCTTTTACTGCACCTCTTGCAGACAAGAGGGGATCCCCTCTGTGCTGCTGAAAGCACCATTGCTGTAGTTCACCACGTACGCTGCACCTGGTCTAAGTTTCCATAGCCAGACCTATCAGGAATCTAAGGAAGAAAATCTCAAGTGGAAAAGGTTCCAGCAAAACTCCCAACGCTGAGATAATTATGGCAGGAAGAAAAAAAAATAAAACCGTACCTTTGGCAATTTGGTTTTATTTGGGGAACTGCTGCAAGCTTTACACACACAAAAATGCTCCAACCTGAGGGCACTATCAGCTGCACCCACCCTGCAAACTTTGATGGTATAACACCCCCCCAACTTTTAAGAGCATAACCACAGTCTGCCTAGACACCATCAGAGGCAGCACACAGCTTCCACATGGAAGGGGAGACTTTCTCCTTCTCAGTGAGTGTTTTTGATGGGGGACTGGGGGTGAAGGGGGTGGTGGTGTCTCTTCTAAGGGTTTTTCTCCACAAGAGTTACTTTACTACTGAAAAAGTACCACTAGACAGAGCTGGTAATGCACCCTTCCCTGCGGGGGCAGTACTACAGGTAACGCTGGGGCCAGTACCCATACGTCAAGGCATCAGCAGAAGTGCAAAGGGCTGGCCCAGTCAAAAGCAGGACTGTGAAAGGGTGTCACCACCTACGTGTCCTCTGCCAATGGTTCTGCTGGTCAGAGGGCAGCATTACTAACTGCTCCCAGAACCCTGTCGCGTAGATATAACTTAAAAGCTATATATAGAAAAAGCTTTGCTTTATTCTCAAACCCATTTGTAACTTCCGGATGGAAACAGTAAAGTCCCTCTAAACATAGGACATGGTAGGGGAATCAGGAAAAAACTCAACCCAAACAAACAGCAAAAACTCCTATAATGCCACAGGTTTTTAATCCAGAAGAGTGTTCTGCCACGACACCACGCTCTTGGGAGAAAGGCACCGAGCAGGGTGCCTGCCACCAGGAGAAGAGGCGGAGAAGAGGCTCCCCAGCCTTCCCCGGCGTACGGCAGCGAGGCCCCGCTTCTGCCCGTGAAAACGGCACCTTTCTGACATGGTAACAACATGAGTTAAATTCCTAGCACGAACCCGGCGAGTTGTAGTTTTAACACGTTAACATGTTCTACCATGGGAAAAGCTGAAGTATTTTTAGCATGGCCTGAGTGTTTGTCTCTGCGCTGTTCTGGCCTTTTTTGGAATTTTTAACTCTGGAAACAAATACAATACCCTTTGTAATAGTGAAACACCACCGATTTTCTTTTATTGTTTGCCACAAAGAAGACCGCGAGCTGTACTTCCAAAGACATTAAAGGAGAAATGTAAATCAGCTACTTTTGACACAGCTTTCCCCCTTTGTAACACCAAACAGTTCACCTACTGTTTCCCTAATTCCGGCCCATGCCCCCCAGCCTTTCCTACTGACATGCTTACCTCTGACGAAATCTCAGCAGAAAAAACATTTTTCTTCCTTATGAAATTCAGTCCCGAGTTGCTGCTTGATGGCGCTGCCGTTTGAAACGGCGTGTGAGCACACTAAGAGGGACCGACAAAATACACCAGGGAACGGTATCACATGCAGCTGCCCTCTAGTCCTGCCCCTCTCACAGCCGCGCAGCCCGGTTTCCAAAACGTGTTGGGGAGAAGCATCTGACAAGAGTATGGTTTTTGGGTTGTTTTTTTTATCATGTTAAAAATCCACAGCTGCGTTATCTGTCTCCTCCACCATGCTGTGGGCAAGTCAGTTAGGTATGCAGGAGGAGATGGACTTTAAGCACAGATATAACTACAAGAACCAACACAAGGCAAGTCTGAGGACTGAGAGTAACGTAGAGCAAAGGAGGGACTCTCCCCTTCTCCTATTCTCTTATCCCATTTCAAATAATATCCCCTTCCCCCTCCCCTCTGCCTGGCACCAGCATGAGCATGCCACACAGACGGAAGGGACAGGCGCCTGGCGGTCCACGCTGCACGCAGCTGCAATCGGTGTGCCCAAGTCACCCAGGGAAACAAGGCTCTTGAAAGGATTAACGGTGAGAGAGGATCCTGTGGCTGCAAAAGGAGACTGTGGTTGATCATCTGCTCCCAGCTGAAGGGGGAGGAGAACAAGCTGTTTGTTCCAGTCCGTCTCTTCCTCCTCTTCAGAGATTGCCATTACCACTGCTTCTGGAGTGGGGGAGGAGATGGGGCAGGGGGCTGTGCTCGGCAACTGGGATTCATCTCTCGGGCAGCAGGACGAAGAAGATGGCCTTGAGGAAGTGACCAAAGCTGCAAACAGCAGCCACAAGCCAGTGGGAGCGAAGGCTGGGGTCAGTATTCACCACGCATTTTGTGATGTCTGCCTGATGAGGAGGGAACAGAGACCATCAGAGGGAGATGCCCAGAACCACATCAGTCGCTGCGGCACCCTCCCGGCCCCGCAGCACCGTGCCACCACTGCTGCAGCCACTCCGGCAACAGCCACACACGCTTGCTCTGACACTTCCACGCACCACAAGTCATTAAATCAGGTTTAAGAGCTCTGTGAAACACACTTTCTTCATTCTGCATCAACAGGGTGGAACATCCCCCTTTTCAGCTACCCCTGAGGAAAGAAATGCTACAGAAAGACTGTCAAGCATTTTCAATTTTGAATAGATAAATAAAAGAAACTTTCTTCCCCTTTTCAAAAGGGCTAGGAGGCTTTGGCAATATCAGTATTCTCATCCTTTTCTGTAAAGCAAGATGCTTCCCAGAAGTTGTCCTGTTTAGTATCAGCTCAAATTGCTTGCACTTTTTCTCTTGCCTTAATGTTTTATTTGGAACTCATTCAAGCAAACCAACCCCCAATTTCAGTCTAAAGCAATGCAAGCTTTGTTTGTGGAAATATGTATGCTGGCAGAGATGCCTCCCAGACGCGTGGGCCTGATTTGAAGATCGCTTGGGCAGCTGGTTTCAAGTATTAACAAGAATAGAAGCTGGCCTGCAATGAATAAAAAATAACAACAATCCAGCAAATTCACGAAGACAGGATCTCAGCTGGCATTGGGAGGAGAAGGTGGAAAATATCTGGAGGGTAAACTGAACAGGACTGAGGTAGATAAAAAATTGCATCTTCTGGTGGGGGAAACAAATTAAAGTTCTGCCAGCAATATAATTGAGTTTGTGGTTAAACTTCAGCCTAGCACAAGGAGACACGGAGTGTAGTTCTGTGACAGAGGGAGCAATATCAGCACATCAACTTGACGCAGTTTTCAAAAACAGCAACAGGAATCGGGTCACAAGGAAGGCAAATATTCATCAGCCCCAAAAGCTTTTTCTTTACAAGCTGAGCTCAGCAGCCTTCCAAGTTTGCCTTCTAACACCAGTCTCTCATTGACCAAGCAGAGGGAAGTCAGAATCTCAACCCTGAGACGTTCCTCCCCAGAAAATGGGACATGAGAGCTGCCAATAAACTTTTTTTTCCCCAATAAACTTTTCCGGTATTTCCGCCTGTGTTCAGGCATGGGTGAGCCTCGCCTGACCGACCTTGGTAATAATTAGAAGAAAACAAAAAGGGGACTGAAAGGAGAAATCCCGGTGTCTGGTTAGTGAGTACCGCCACGCTAACCGACTCCATCCTCATCCACAGAGCAAAGGTCTGCTGACAGCAGCCTCAACAGCCACCCACGCAGTTCCAGCAGCTCCTCCCTCACAAGGAACTCTGAAAGGCTGGCACGTTGAATCACCCTGCACTGCTGTTCCCTGGGAAGCATTAGGAGATGCTGAGCCCACGAATAACTGACGAGTAGAGATTGCAGGAGGAATGAATACAGGCACTCAAGGATGGGAAGAAACAGGATGACAGGAGGAAGCTGAATCAGCACGTGGGGAGCTCCCGAGGCTGAGCACCAAGGTGTGGAAATGCTGCCGCCTGTAAGAGCACAAGCAAACGTAGCAAGCAGCCAAGGTAGCACATAACAGAAGATGCTGCAACCTAGTACCAGTGTTTATAGGTACTTTATTGTGGAGGAAAGTAAAAAGGGTCTGCCTAAATGCTTTCAGTGACGGCTTAGCAAACCCGCCCTATTTGCATTTTTTAAAAGTCCTGTCCAATTTCAGGGACCAGCATGTCCCTAAAACACAGTTGTGTCAAGCTGTTTCTTTAGTCAAGAGAAGTCATGACGTGCAGGTACCTGTCTGAACATGTACTCAGATATTAAGGTGGCTGATCAGGAAGAAACCTAAGCTCTGAAAGGCTTTAGAGCCTCATGTGAGCCAGTAGAAGGCCCAAATATGCATTCCAGGTTGATTATAGCTGCAGAGGGTTAACATGAGAAAGCATGAACTCCGTCAAGCTGTGCTATGCCCTACCAAAGGCAAGGACCTCACTCTGGCTAACCAAGTGGACCGGCAGTCAAAAGCCCTTACAAATTTGTATGGTGCTTGCTCAGATAAACAAAATTGCTCAGCTGTTTAACAATTGCCTTAGCTATTGTTATCTACATAAAGCATACCTGATAAGGCACCGGAATTGAAAATTTCAAAGCTACTTAATAAAACGTGTCTTTGAGTCTTGCGAGGCATTGATAAACTGTTGCAATGGCAGTTTGATCTTCACCTGTTAATTATTCAAACAAGTTGCATGCTCTGCTCTGTAGCAAACATATGTAACAGCTGCTAAAAAAAAAAAAAAAATCAACAAAAATTCTTTGTACTAGTGTAAAGCCACTACTGAGCCTGCAAACTCTCCCCAGGGAGAGATGATGCCTCAAAGGGTTAATAATTCCTTTTTTCTCCTAAAAGATTTGTTTTGGGTCAAGCTTTGGGCAGTAGGGTCTTTCTCCACCCTGTGGAAGCAGTATGGGAACCTACTGCTGGGTGGAGACTTTCCAAGCCCTTTCCAAGATCTCCACAGAGGCTTTTCTGAAAGGCGCTTGGAGCACACCGGTTCCTCTTGGCAGCCTCAGCCCGAGCCGATGCGTTAAGAGACGGGGCCATGTGCACAGGGGAAACAAGGACTCCATGCCAAGACAAACTAACAACCAGCTCGGTCAGGCAGCAGCTGAAAGGGTCCCCGCTACGGAGCTGTTTCATCTGGCCCATTAGCGAACGAGGCTGGGAAATTCCATGCTGCAGTGCCGAGATCAAGAGGAAGAATGTTGAGAGAAGCACAGCACAGGATGGCAAGAGGAATAGCAGCCTTTCCCCAGACTGAAGGAACCCACTCCTTTCTAGAGGGAAAATATCTCCTTGTTGCAGCCCAAAGTTGCTGATAAGGGTACTGGAGACGGGCTGTAATCAGCACAACCCAGCAGCTTTTAGAGTAATTTTGTTTGGTCGCAGGCAGTGAGACTGGCTTCCCTTCCTTAGGGCCAGATCCCAAGAGCAAGCAGCACGTTTCAGCAACTCTAACAGAGACGTGGTGGCCGTCCGAGGAGGGATGACCAGCAGAAGGAGCTAGCCGTGGACAGGACTTATCTCCTCAGCTGCAAAGAACCACTTCTGGGCAGGGGAGGGGTTTTGTGGCTTGTTTGCTATGCAACAAACTTTCCAAAAATATCCATTTGGAACCATCAAAACACCCTGTTTTGAACTCTAATAATGTAATAAAAAATTAAAACAGATGCTAACTCATCAGAACATGCATGTTTTACGAAAACAAGGAAAAAAATCAGTTGGAAACTAGGAGGAGACATATTCCTATGCAACATTTTAATTTTAATGAAACTGGTTTTTTTCCAAGGGAAAAACTGTTTTAGAGAATACAATTCAACCAGGTCTATAGGTACCCAGTTAAAGTAAGACTCCAATGGCACTGAGGCAGGGATTTCACAGGCAGAAACAGCACTACTTAATCGGTCACTTTCCCAGGATATCCTCGTCACCTATCTCAGCACGATTATTTGTGCAGACGCAAAATGAAACATATCAGGGCATTCAGCTCAAACCTTACTTTTCAGCCCAACCAAAGAGCTCCCTGACTCAGTTGGCCTCAAGGTCACACAGCTCTAGAGAGGGCAGGGACGATTTAAAGTGGCAGTAACACTTAGTGAATGCGAGGGATCCGAAGTCGGAACAGCGCTACCTCTCCAGTTGCCCTCCGTCAAAAAGGTGCCTCCGCTCCCGGAGAAACTGAGTGACTGAATGAGTTACAGGCACACTCGGGGACCCTCAGCACAGAGGAGCAATTCTCAATTTGGAAAAAAGTCATTCCCCTTCTCTCCGGGTCTGTGTGGGGCGGGGAGCCCGACCATTTCCTGACGCTCAGGAATAAATATCACCTTTTGGAAAGGGGGAACTTCGCCACTGTGGCTCAGTCTGGAAAGGGTCCATGCCTTGGGAGCAAGATGTCCCAGGAGCTCAGTGGTGACATAGGGCAGTATTTAGCTCCAGGCAGTACAGCAAAGTGCTTTCGGCTGTATTGCTCCAGGGAGTGTCTATAGCCCTGCCGGACAGGCAGAGACCCTGGTGCATACGCACATCACCCAGCTGCCCCCCGCACACGTAGCCAAGCAGTCATCTCAGTCTCCTTTACTAGAGGTGAGAGGGAGGGAGGTCACTGTCTGGCTATTCCACAGCACCAAAGCTCTTGCTCTGAATCATCCTCCACAAGAACATTGTATTTTCCATTGGGCATAGAGAAAAACAAAGGAACCAGATGCTTAAAGCCACACTCCGATGCAGAGCAGCCTTAGCTGCTCTGTTTCAGAGCAGGCCAGTGACACAGCCACAAGCCCTCCCTCACCATGGATGGGTGTTATGAGTGCCCTTCAAAGCATAAGTGCACAACAATTTGAGATACAGCAGAAGAAATTATTCACGGGGCATCATCAGGGTCGGGTCAGGGAATGGCACAAACTGCCAGGTTTTAACGTCCCTCTAAAACGCCTTACGGTTGCAAGTCACATTAATATACCAAGCTTTGACTTGGGGAAATGTGAGGCAGGTGAAAGGGAAATCAATCGGCAGGCTTCATTTTTTTTATTTTCTAGAAAACAGCTGCCCAAGAGAAATACTCCTATTTATAGTCTCCTGCTATGAGTGGCTAGCAGCTCCAGAGATGTTCAGGTCAGAAACAGAAGAGGCCCTGGTGGGTCAGGACTGAATTAGCCTGGCACAGCTATGCAGGAAGCTGAGGACCAGAACAGCTGGTGCTGTCTAGGACAGGACCACGAGGCAGTAACAGAGCCATATGGAGTCTGGCACAAGTGGAAGTAGGATGGTGGTGGCCACAGGGCTGTGGAGAAGAATCTCACTCGATGTTTTTCTGCATAAAGGTGCAGTGGGGGCACTCTTACTTTCATTAACCGGGATATTTTCTGCTCTGCAGGTGTGGAAGCAAGCTTGATCAGATAGCATCTCTTACCCAGCCTCCTCTCCTTTTCAGCCATGTCACCAAGGTCTTGCGGACAAACTCCCCCAGGCAGTCTACGATGGTGTGAACCATGGCTGGCTGTGCATGCCGCACACAGTCCACGGCCAGCCCGGCTGCCACAGCATAGAGAGACACCACCTTGCCCCACGTTATGCCTATGAAAAGAAGAAAGGTCATTCAGATTTATGCGCTCACGCATAGCTCAGTCACGAACAGACAAAGGAAAGAGCTCTCCTTCGTTACACGTGCCCACGCTGCCCGTGTGCAGCTCTGAGTTCGGGTGCAGCCACAGTTCTGCATGCTTTTCATCACGGGGGAAAAGAAATACTAGGGGACTAGGACTGGGCAAAACTCTCCACCTGGAGAAACAGAATTAAATGATCTGACCTGGGCATGCTCTGACCCCCTCTCAGCACTGGGTGCACAGCTTTGGAGAAGGCAGCCCAAAGGCATCATCAATCATAAGGAAGACGTGCACCACTGTGGTTTATACTTCCATTAGCTCTCAGTCATGCACATGCTGCACAGGAGGTGATTGAATTCAAAGAGTTTGAGCAACCTGGGGGTTTTGTCACCAGCACAAGTCTTAAACACCCTTAAGACAAAGCCTTCCTGCTTTTTTCTAGATCAGAGAAGACTTCCAATGTGACACACAAAGCACACATGAGACAAGCAACTTCAGCCAGTTCTATCATGACACAAGAGCAAAAAAGGGAGGCAAAGCTTCAGGGCCAAGAGAGTTGGCGTCCTCCTTGATGTAAGGAGTATGCCCCAGTCTCCACCTGAAAAACAGGTAGTTTCGAGAGTTTTGCCACTCTGCCTTCATTATTTAACACTGCGTATCCTTTCCCACAAAAGGCAGTGCAGGGTCAGAGTGTCAGGCAGCTATCTAATCTCCCAGAAAACAGCCTTCCTGCTAGGCTGACCTGCCAGCAATGAACACTCTGTGGAGGTTGTCCCAGCAGCAGTCATCTTCCTGTTAGTGGTAGCGGTAAGCACTCAAGCTCAGTTCTGGGTACCAGCCAAGCTCTCTGGGTCTCCCCCACACTTTGCCAACACCACTGGGCATAAATCCTCCATGCTTAAACATTGCTGCCAGCAGTCCCTTATCAGGCTTTTATCAGGACCAGTGACCTGGAAATGCAACTCTTCTGCACCCATGCAGAAGAACTACCACAGCACAATGGCACGTGGATTTCCTTTGGATCCACTAGGAAGTTGAATTCCCCCCCTTACTTTATTATCTGGAATAGCATTATTTGATAAGCACACTGTGAAATATTTCACAGTGTTAGGTCTCTATGGAATCTCTCCAAGGTCTGTCCCAAATGTAGCCAGAAGCCAGGTGAAGTTTCAGTGCTTAAAAACCACACAAAAGTGTTCTTGCTGGGTTGCAACAAGAAAGAAAACAGGTGAGACAAAGAAAAGATTAGTTCAGTCACTATATCTAAGGACCAGAAGGGGTTAAACACCAGATCAGAAAACTGGGTGGGCTCAGTAATCTACCAGCTAAGAAAGCAAACCAAAAATACAATTTAAATTAAGTGAGGAGTCTCCTTCTTTCCTTCATCGCACCCCCCGATCCCCAGGCACCCTGACCCATCTCTCTGGGATGGAGCTCCAGACCCCTCACAGCTTCTCACCCCGCAGCAGAGCTCCCCACATTCCTTTACAATACGTGCAGGTTTCAGGGCATTTTCACAATCCTTCCACTTAGTGCCTCAAAAAGGGCAGTCACACTAATCACACTTTTAGGAATTGCTTTCTTTTTCTTTAAAAAAAAAAAATAAAACCCACTAAACTTTAGAGAAACTGTTCAAATGTCTGCCACAGGAATAGCTTGTTAGGCTGAAGGAAATACATTCGGTTTTAAAAAAAAAAGCCATTTTTCACTCATGACTGATATAAGATCAAGATCTACGTATGATCCTTTTGTGAGGCTCTGTAGCAACAGCAAGAGCAGTAGCTCGGAGTCTCCTGTGATAGTCTGTCCTTCACCAGCACCATCTCCAAGATCAGAGGAAGTTATTAATATAGCTAAATTGGCTGTTATTCTGATTTTATTTTTTGAGTGGGCCCTGCAGTGCCCCTTCCCCAGAGCTGTCACTCAGGAAGTTCACGCCCTATGTGGTATTCACACTATTTATCTCTCTTTCTCACATTGCCTGTCACCGTGACAGCCAGCAGAACGGGCCAGGAAGAGGCTATGAAACCACAGGAGAAAACACCAGACAGAGGGCTTCTTCTGGCAAGACAGAGGCTGTACTGCTGCAGGTCGATACCTCTCCACCCAATGAAAGAGGCTTTAAGGGGTTATCTCTTGCCAACCACAATCTCCTGGCCCAGAGCCGCAGCTGGCTTATACTCAGCTTCAGTGTAAGTCAGTTTTTACAGCTCTCCACCCCTGCACAAGTAGGGCTCCTTGCAACTTGAGTTACATGAACCAAAGTTACCCAAAATTCCAGGGAAGAGTTCACTGGCTTATTCCCAAGCTTTTACTGACAGCGCTCTTTCTTAAGAATCTGAAGCAAGTCCATTAGCTTTGAGATATTTCATGGCAGTAACAAAGACTGAGAGGGAGCTGCAGCCACTCTAGTAGAGAAAGATGGCTACAGTCCTGATTAACTTTGTTTTAAACCCAAGTTTCTCTTTCCAATAGAAAAAAAGCGCATCCACAACCTATGAAAGATAAGGGCTCAACAGAACTGTGACTTTTCTGATGCAGAGGAAAGCGGTTTGCTCTACAGACGTGTTAGTTCAGGGGTCTCCTCCCGGGGAGGATGGCTCTGGCTTCTCTGCCAAGGTTGCTATGTGCTTGCTGCAGGGCTCCTACAAGGTGAAGGTTTCCCCAGCACACGGCCAGAGCCCCTCTCTCTTTCACATGGACAGCAGAAAGAGGACAAGCTGTTGGCTGATGCTCATCATGGTGATGGATGTGAAGGGCTCAGCGGTCACTTCCCATTATCCTCCTCTTTACAGAGCATGCCTGTAAGGGTCAAACCAATTGTTTAGTCTGCTTTTCCTGTTGCCAGCAGAGCTGGGCCATGCAGGTGGGAGAGGAGAAAATCCCCTCCTGATTTCCCTATGTGGAAACTCCTATAGCTACCGCTGGAGGCAGAAGATGGAGACAACATACTGGGCTCCTTACCTGACACAACAGGGCACAGGTTATGCTCTTGTTCGCACCAGATGTTGTTACGGGAGCCCTGAAGCAAGGGAAGAGCAGACACCTCTAACAGCAGCTCAACACCAAAACTGGGCCATGCCTGTGGCCAGTCCATCTGCCCCAGGAAGGCTCCAGCAGCCACCAAGCTCCAGGCAGAGCAGGGGAACAGGCCACAGCAGCCCTCACCTGCACTCTTCTAGGACACCAGCTCCATTAGCTTTTCTCTCTTAAGGCTTCGCTCGGCAGGGGTATAGGAGCACAGTCTACTGGCAGGGCAGTGCCTCTGCCCCCTGTGATGTCCAGGCCAGGGTGACACTAGCTTGATGCATCCCTTAGCATAAGCTGGATATCCATCTGGCCAGTGCACGTGAGCAGAGAGTACACATTGTCTTGCTCCAAATTCCTCTAAAGGTCTGGCTACTGTCCACATGGGGCGAGATGGGCACTCACCACCAAAAGAGATAACCTATTCACTGCTTCCCACTGTGCAGACCAGCATCCACAGGAGCTAACGACATGAGGGAATGGAAAACTGGTCCAGAAAGGAGTGATCAAAACAGAGAAAGCTCTGGAACTTCTGCTCATAGCGATGGAACAAAAGGACACTGAAAAAGTGGAAAGCTGCTAGGAAGGCATTTTAAGAAATAAGAAATACAAGTTGTAGACTCAAGGCCAGTCATGGAGCCAAAGGTATGTAAACACTGGCGTGCCCAGGGGAGAATGGATTAGCAGGAGAAGACCGCTCTTGAAAGCGTTCCCACTGCATATTCGCTTGCCTGCCCCAGGGGAGGGCTCAAGAAGCCACGAGACGCGACTGAGCAGAGCCTCAGAGCACCCCTATCCAAGGTTACTCAAATAGACTTCCCTCTGCTCCACTCGGCATTAGGGCCCAACTTGCAAATCAGACCTAAGAGAAACATGATCGAGTGCTGCATTTCAACAGCTGGGAGAATACAGCCAGGTACAATATCCTTTCCTCTGGTGGAGAGAAAGAAGCCAACAAGGATGTGCAGAAGGCAGGAAGCTCAACTCATAAGGCATAAAGGATGGGGAAGCAGTGGGATGCATTTCCAACAGCATTTGCTCCTGCAGAGGAAAGTACTCGCTCCTGAGAACCCATCAAACATGCAGCCCTGTTGTACAGGATTCACTTCAGCCCAAGCACTCTTCATTAAAAACTGACAAGCACCCAAACCAATATAAAACCACAGTGAAAGCTCCTGGAGAGCCCTCATGCCTAGCAGCTCTTACCAACTGGAGGAAACTGTTTCCTTTAGGAAAGGAAAATGCATCTCCATTTTCTACTTCTGTTTTTCCACAAATGACCCCTTCCTTATGAGATTTATTTAAACAGCTGATGTAAATACCAGCTCAGCCAAGCCCCAATCCAAAGTCTGTTAAAGTCAGTGGAAAGTCTCCTGCTGGCTGCAGAGCTGCTTTGGACCACACAGCAGCATTGTCACAGAGGTGATGCTGCTGCAGATCCTTCAACACCCAAAGCAGGTCAGGGCTCTGCAGTGCCAGTCTCCACACAGGTGGGCTCTCCTCACCCCGAAAAACTAACAGGTTGTATGGAAACAGGGAAGCAAAATACAGCTTGAGCCTTACCAAGCTCTGTGACCTGCTCACCTTCTGCCTATATTCTCAGCTGTTAATCTGGCTGGAATCGGGATTCAAGCTGTCCTTGCTACACTACAGAAAAGCCAAACCTGAGATACTGGAACAGAGAATGCTGTAAAGTCAAATATGGCACAATGTACCCATGCAGTGGGCCTAACAAGAACGCCAGATGTCCTCAGTCTTGCCGCCTGAGGATGCTGTTGGCCTTCTTGGCCACCTGGGCACACTGCTGGCTCATATTCAGTCGCTATCGGCCAACACCCCCAGGTTTTTTTCCACCTGGCATCTTTGCAGCCACTCTTCCCCCAGCCTGTAGAGTTCATGGGGTTGTTGTGACCCAAGTGCAGGACCCAGCACTTGGCCTTGTTGAACCTCACACCACCGGCCTCAGCCCATCCACCCAGCCTGTCCAGATCCCTCTGTAGAGCTATCCTACCTTCAAGCAGAAGTTACCTCCTAACTTGGTGTCAGCGTTACTGAGGGTGCACTCAATCCCCTCGTCCACATCATTGATAAAGATATTAAACAGAACCTCAGCCCTGGGGACACCACTCATGACCCGCTGCCAACTGGATTTAACTCCATGCACCACAACTCTTCAGGCCTGGACATCCAGCCTTTTTTACCCAGCAAAGAGTAAGCCCATCCAACGCACAAGCAGCCAGTTTATCCAGGAGAATTCTGTGGGAAACTGTATCAAAAGCTTTACTAAAGTCCAGGTAAACAACATCCACAGCCTTTCCCTCATCCACTAAGCAGGTCATCGTGTCATAGAAGGAGATCAGGTTTGTCAAGCAGGACCTGCCTTTCATGAACCCATGATGACTGGGCCTGATCACCTGGTTGTCCTGCACGTGCTGCGTAATGGCACTCAAGATGACCTGCTCCATAACCTTCCCAGGCACCAAGGGTGGATCTGCCAATATACACGGGTGAGAGCAGGGCTCCCAGACGCCAGCAGGGCTTTCTCCCCAGCATCCTGTTTATGCAGCATAGCAGCATGCACAACCCGCTCCACCTGCGGCCATCCACCTTTCTGGCTTAATTCCCCATGTCACTTCAGCTTTGGAGGTAAGCCAGTTCTGATGTAGTCAGCTATAGTCATCTAAGACGATGCAATCTACTTACCTGCAATACGAATACCTGAGCCTGCAAACCTGACCTTCATTTTTCTGTAAAGCCTTGATGCAAGTAAAGATCAGTGCTAGGCGACAAGACAGGGCACCTGCACTTTGAACACAGCCACGCTCAGACATTCCTGCCATACTTGCCCAGCTTTTGCTTTCTGAGGCCATACGGCCTCCCAAGAACAGCCCAGTGCAAAGGCAACCTGCATTCCAGACGTGCTCTGAAAGGATCCCAAGGGCTGCAGTACTAGCTACAGAATCCTATTACACCCATTTCTTATGGCTCAGCTTCAGCTTCCCTGATCTGGGGAATAAATCTGCCCTACTAGCCCAGCTGGGAGCCGTGCTTTTGCAGCGCCTCTCAGAGATCTAGTCTGTCATCTGTTGTGATTCTGGAGAGGATCTGTGCTTTCCAGCACAACACGCTTCAGACCCGAAGTCCAGGATGTCAGCACAGGGCTCCTCTAGGGTGCCAGTGGTTCCCATGCAGTGCATGCACATAAAGATGCAGAGCTGACTTGAAGATAAAAGGTTTTGAGTGAGGAAGCCTGTTTAAAAGTACAACAGAAACCTGGAATTCTATCCTGTACCAACTGCCTCCTGTGACACTCCTCACATCAATGTCACTGGATCCAGTGTCTTCACACTACTATGCTGATAGCAAGCAGCTGTCTTTGGGGTTTTTTTTGGTGTTTTGTATTGGTTTTTCTGTTTGTTTGTTTTGGTTTTTGCTTGCAGTCTTTAACATCCAGTCTTTAACAACAACATCTATTGTCCCTTCCATGAACAACACAATGAAACACTGCAGAAAACCTACAACCATGTCAGGACTTGCCTGACATAAATCTCCATGTAAAATGTTTCTCTTCCCTTGATTCCTCCCAACTGCATTCCCAACTGCAGGCAGGGACTGTTCTCAGGGAGGCTGAGGTTCCCTCGCAGGAACACAGCACAGAGCGTACCTTTGCTTTTGACAGTCATCTCTGGGACCAGTCAAACAGAAGCAGAAGAACATTCAGGTCTAAGCAATGAGAAAGCTGAAAGCTTGTCTGGAACAGCTAACCTCGAGGGCTGAGGCTCCTGTCTCTCTGAGCATGAGAACAGAGAAGCAGCAACTGGAAGCAGCAGGCTCCGTTGCAGCTCTGGCTATCGCTGGGGAAAAGGAGGCCAGAAAGAGAGGAACTCCCTTGTGATGAGTTGGTTCTGGCTCAGCAGCGTGAGCTGGAACAAGGGAGACTCCCATGTAATGAATCTTCTCCAGTTGCCAACGGTGAGCAAAGGAGCTTGGAATGAGTGACCTCCCTGTGCAATGAGGTAACACTACCTCCTCACAAGGAAGGGCAGGAGATGCCTTCTAGAATGAGAGAGAACCTGCCAAGAAGATATAACAAAACAGAGCATTTCCCTGCCCGAACAACAGAGCATAGAGGAGCTCTCATTAAATCATTAAAGCAGGGCACACTGCCAAACTGCCCTCAGCCCTTTCAGAAACCATGCCCCACCTTGCAGGCCATCCCAGAAACATGCCTTCTCTGAGGTGGCTCCATCCTGTTCTTTCCTGCCCAGCCCTGTCTGCGTATCTGTCAGGGCACAGTACCTGCAGTGAAAATCTGCGCAGCTACTGCCAGGAAGGCGTCTGTCACCACCGTCTCCGAGTGCAGCGAGATGTTCAGTTGGCGGGCGATATTCCGGTAGATGTTGGGACGAATGTATTCCAGCTCATCCCCTGGAAACAAACAGTCTGGAGTCAGCACACAGAACACCAAGTCCTGCTCCCACCACGTAGGAACTACAGCTGGGGCCACCCCACATATTCCTCCAGCTGAAGAAACTTAACCCCAGCTCCACCTTATTTTAAACAGGCAGCAGAGTGCTTAGGCTCATTGGGATGCAATCCCCTGCCACCTGCACCTTGCTTTCCTAATATTCTCTGTGCCTGGCACTTCCAAAGGGAGCAGGGACATGGAGTGGCCCCATACCAGTGGCATGGCTGCAGTAGTCTCCAATATACATGATGTTCCCAGGCTGGATGCCTGTCTGTCCTCCAACACAGGAGACTGGCCTCAGATAAGCAAAGCCAACTCATTTTTCTTCAGAAGCTAAAAGGAGGCGTGTACATCTACATAAGCTTTTGAGAGATATGCCCTTTCTCAACACCCCTTCAGACTTGTACAAAAAAGCCTCACGATGAGAGCGACTCAAGAACGTTGGAGGCTGATGAAAGCCAAGGATCCACCCAGAGCTGCACAACATTGAGCGAAGTGACTATCAGCTCTGCTATTTTACACTCATGCAGTGACAATCTGGAGTTCTTTCTCTCCTCCAAATGGTTAAAGAGATGTTCATTTGCCTGGCTGACTCCTCAGCAACAAGGTTCTCGACACACACAGAGACACATGCTTTAGCCTCCAGGTTGTTTTCTCCCCAGCTGGGATGCAGTTGGAGGTGCTAGGGTAGCTTGAAGACCAAGAAGGAAATACCAAGGAAAAGCAGAGAACCTCCTGCCACAGGTTTGTGCTACCAACCTCGGGCAACAGCAGTAAAGCTTTTCCTCTGTAGCAAAACAAAATATTTTTGAGCAGTAGAATTAATAAAGCCCGGTTTCCAATGGACTTATCTCTCTGTAGGGGTTCACAGATACTTAATGAGGGTTCCACAGCTGCTGTAGGAGCATTACACAATGCACACATTGCATGAGACCAAGGCCCTTTGTGCATGGAGAGTCCTATTTGGTTTAGATTTAGGACACTCTGCTCTGTGTCCTTCTCCTGCACAAGGGTGCTCTGGAGCACCCAGGGGAAGAGGAGAGCTGTCACAACAGCTTTACATCCCGCTGCAAGACCCAGGCAACTGATCCTCCTGAAAACTTCATTTAGATGGGGACTAAAAAAGAAGATGACACCCCAGTCAGGAGCTTATTACAGAGTCATTAGCTACCGGACCTTAATTCATCTAACTGGTCACTGGCACTCAGCACAACACACGCAAAGCCAAGCTCCCCAGGCCCTTTGTGAGTGTGGGATTGTCCCACAATCTGATGGCAAGAGGAAACCCTGCCAACACATGGCCAGCCCTGATAAGGGGAAACATTAGTCGCACAACTCAACAGCTGTTTTCTCCTCACAGGGAGCACACAGGCTTCCCTGTAAATGCGAGGAAGTGGGGATAGCCCTGCCCGTGGTTAACTGAGAGGGAGGCATGGGAGGCTGGGATCAGCACTTGGTAGCTTGCCACTGTCACAGCTTTCAACAAGCAGTGCCTGGAGGCCCCAGATGAGATCAGGTTTTGGTTGGAGGGGCACACGCAAGGCACAGGGCAGGCCAGCACAGCAGAGGAAGAGAAGCCCAGGAAAGCCGTCCCAGGCTCCCTGAATCCCTGCCCCGGTGGCCCCAGGACCTCCCCAGCAGCATGTGACATCGGTGGCAGTCTTCAGTGTCTGCGTTCAGATGCCCGACGGCACACTTAGCAACATTTAGAGCAATCTCTGCGTTTCCCCTCCTTCCTCCAGAAATCACGGAGGAGCGAGTAGGGCAGCAGTGACTGCTCCCGCATGCAGAAGCTCAGTGCGGTGGTGAAATGGCACTTGCCTGGGCCTTAGCCAGAGGAGAGACAAGTCCAGATAAACCAGACCTCCGACACATATGGCAGGTTGGTCTGGGGTGTCTCATTTGGCCATACCATTAGTTTTTACCACCTCTGACTCATTAATTGCATTAATTAGCTGCTAAGCCTCACTAAGCTGATGGGCTCTCACTCCCCAAAGACTTTGCAACCGCACCGCCTGTGCCCAGCACCTCTGCTAGCCCACCATCAGGCTCTCTACTGAGATAGTCTAATGGTGGGCTCTCCGCCATCAGAGTTCATCAGACTCTCTACTGCCTTGGCACGTGCAAGAGTGCGAGGAAATACTCTGACTTCTCATCTCCACAGGCTTCTCAGAGCCATCAGGGAGAAAAAACCCGTCTGGCTTGTTGCACTGCTTAGTAAGCAGCTAAGGACTACTGTTCCTGGCAGGTGGCTGGATACCACTCAGCCTTGTACTGGTTTATAGATGAAAAGGGGAAAAGAAAGGGACAGACCATGTGGCAGGCGGCATTTCTGAACAAACAGTTCTGAAACAACTCCTCATCTTAATAAGGAGGACTGCTCACCCTTCTTGTTGCATGGGTACCACGTGGCTCCCTCCAAACAGATTTGCTCAGAGAAAGCGCCAAGCTCCTGCGACTATCAGCCAAATCTTTCCATCTGGACAGGGATAAGTAACAGGAGAGTCCTCCAGGAGACGCCTTCAGATCCAGTCTGCCACCTGTTTGCCCTTTAACATGCTCCTGGCCACCCACAGAAGATCTGGTCGAAATCAAACAAATCTCAACCCCCAACCCAGGCAAAGAAGAAATGGAGGACAAAAAGGCAGTGAGATTGACAGAAGAACAAAAAACCCCCAAAGAGCAAACAACCGCTGAAAACAAAAAAAGAAGTAAAGTCAGCATAGGAGAGAAAAAGTGACAAACAATAAGAAAATGAATGAATGGGAAAAAGAAGTCAGTCAAAAGATACTTAAAAAGAAATTTGGGATAATATCAAACAGAAGTAGAAAGCAAGGGGAGAAAGTAGGGAGAGCAGCCTGGTCCTGAGTTTGTTAGGCCCAGCTAAAGGTTACTTCATCCGACTTATTTGAACTTTGGTGTAAGTCAGATGCAAATGCTAGTGGTAGTTTCTGAGCCAGATGTGAACCAATATACCAGCCTGGAGGCAAAGAGGAATGTTGGAAGCAACTTCCAAGAATGAGGGTGTTGAGATCCCAAAAGGCAAACAGCTTGACTTGAGCATGCAGGAGGCTAAAACCTAAACCAAAAGGCCAGCTAACTGTCTGCATTTAGAGGTTACTCCTAGTACACGCACAACTGCAGAGGATGTCTTCATGTAGCAGCCTACAGGCATAACCTTTAAATCGCCCTTCCTGTGGCCCCGGCAGTCACCCAGCCATGAGGGGGGCTGGCTAGTTTGGGCACTGAAAGGCAGTGTATGTGCAACAGCAGCCAACTCCTCCTTGCTCCCACAAAAAGCAAGAAAACTCATGTCTTGCTGAAGGTAGGCAAAGTAAAAATCAAACACACCATCACTGAAAACAGCTTTTATAAAATCTCCAACACACATGGTCTAAGCAACTACCCCCAAATGAAACGTCCTTGCAGCTGGGCGAGCAATTGATGAAGCCCAAGTCCCGAGGTGGCAGTACTCTACCAGATGCCAGCTTGGTTTGCATCACGGCAGCCAAGTCACCTGTGTCTGGAGAAAACACTGCAAGACCTGTTAAAACGCCAAGCCGAGAAAGACTAATGAAACTACTGTGAAAACTGTTACACAGCTGGGGTCTTATGCAGATAAAATGAATTTGCTGTTGGGCTTTCTTGGACTGCATCATACTTTTAAGTTGTAGCAAGTTCTCAGAAAAACCGTGCTGAGCAGTGCTCCAAGGGGCTGAGGAAATGCAAGTAAAGGAGCTGTTTAGGGAAGATCACAAAAAACAAATCTAAATGCCCAAAAGCAGAGGAGAAAAACCTCTGTATCACCACATGAAAAGCCTCTTGGCGCTCATGAGTTCCAGAAACCTTGGTCTGGTCTGAATTGCTCCGTATAGTTTCAGTTCCCACCCATACCTGCAGGGACTTACCTAGTCGCAGCAGTATGGTGGACACCTCGGCCAGCTTACCGCCAGGCACCGGTACATTGTACTCAGGTTTGCTCCAGCTGACGCCCGCTCGAATTAGCCTCGAATTTATGTAGTCTCTGCAGAGAGCCTTGGCTTGGGACACAAGCTCCTTGTCAGTGGGAGACCTGTCAAAAACCTCCATCACCTCTGCAGCAAAGACTGAGGAACGGCGTAGCACTTCCATCCTTGGCTGCTGAACCGACACCTCAGCATATGCCTAGGTGAGGATCTGCAGGAGCTGTGTGTAGTAGTCCTCCGGTCGCTTGGTTTGTCACAGCTCCCAGCAGTTATTCTCAAAAGCCGAGTTTTTCATTTGACCTGGTGAATAAAAGCATCTGTAAGTCCTCTAGCATTGCAAAGATGTAAATCAGGAGCCCAAGTATCATAACTTACAGTTATGCTAAAGTCAGTGGTATCATATTTACAAAACATTTGTCTAGGTGCATCTTACAGACAAGGGACAAAGTCTTCTGCCTTACAGCCACTCTGATTTTCACGGGCAGCATGACCCGCAGAAGGGCTGCAGTTTTGAACTATCAAGGTGTTCCCTCTTTTCCAGTTCAGATTCAGCAATCCCAGGATTACCCTTCAGAGAGACTAAATGGTCAGAGCGTGGAAACAATTCATAGAATACGTAGACAGTCTCAGCTTGTTTCAATTAAACTGCAAAAAAAAAGAATCTCAAATACCAGCTACAGTAACCTCAACCAGATGT
Organism: Limosa lapponica baueri; assembly: GCA_002844005.1. Classification (NCBI taxonomy): domain Eukaryota; kingdom Metazoa; phylum Chordata; class Aves; order Charadriiformes; family Scolopacidae; genus Limosa; species Limosa lapponica. The sequence goes on from KZ505928.1 coordinate 225,021, forward strand.
CAACAGACATTCCAGCTCAGTAGGTCATGGATCCTTCTGAAGAAATGGCACTATTGCAAGCACAGGGGTATGGGACCGTTTGAAGTGTCTCACCGGAGACAGTTCACCACATTCTCAGTTTACATTTTGGTTCTGCCACTCTTTTTCTTTCTTTCTTTTTTATTTTTTATTTCCTCCAAAGCAATGTGCATACTTCTTGAAAACCTTTAGCAATGGCAGAGAGAGCAAAGCAGAAAAGCAGATTTTAAAAAAGTTTTCAGGTGTGAATGCCTAGAGATAAAATTCAAAATTTCTTCAGACACACCTGAATTCATCTGTTGGTCTGACTTTCTAATGCAGCACTGCTTTTGAAGTCAGTCAGACCAAAGTCTTTATTCAGACGTTAGTAAATGTATTTTTCAGTCCCCAGTTTTAGCCATCAATTTACAATAATGATTTTCAAATGAAATAAAGACAGTTATTTCTGGTTTTCCCAATTAAAAATATATTTACCTCTCATCCTGCACTTTTTCCCCCTCAGTGATTTCTTTTTGGGTTTGGTTTCAGGTCTCTTTGGAAGCTCTGCATCAGTGAGTACCTGGTTTAGGATTCATAGGACACTGTCACACTTCTCTGGAAAGCACCAGCCCCCTTTGCCGTGCCCCCCGCAGGGCTCACCAGTGCCTCCTTCCCGGCTCCGCCAGCATCCCATCCCGGCTCCTCCGGGATCCTCGGGGCTCGCTCTGCCGCTTTTAAGGCAGAGGAAAGCTTCTAGCTTTAGCCTTGTAAGGAAGATGAAATAACCGGGAGGTGGGGTTGCTATAGCCAGAGAGGAACGGTTTCTCCTCCCCTTTCTTCTCTCTTAAGGAGGTTCTCTGTTGTTCTACTGCCAGCGCCCAGAGCTTCCTTCAAGGACTGGACCTCGGGGTGAGGTAGGACCTGGAGCAGGTTACCCCATGTATCAGCCAGCGATGAACGCGCTGCTGGAATAGGAATAGCTCTCGGTGAATCCCTGGAATAGGAATAGCTCTCGGTGAATCCCTGCGGCGGCTTTTGGGGAGTTGATGCTGGCCAGTCATTTTCGTAGGGTTGCTGAGTTGGGGAACTGCAGGTTGTCGTATTTCAGCGGTGGGCTATTCATACCAGTTCAATCCCAAACGATGGAGGTGGTTAACAAAGAGAGCTCCAGCTTGAAACAGCAGTCCTATTTGATAAGAAGTGTTTGCATTCCCCCAAACTATGAGTACTCTGGTTAAAAAAAAAAAAAAATGAAGTGGGTTTGCTGATAGGAAATAGTTTGTCCAGAATGAAGCGCTCTGCAGGACCGTGTCTGTTTCATCTCAGTGCGTTAAGAAAATTAACATACAAAGTTTAAGGAAAACATTTCTATTAGTTCCAACATACTTAGAAATCAATTTCAACATCAACTTCTTGTTGCAACATTACTGTATTGATGACACGATGCTCAACTATTTTTCCATGTGCGCGAGATACCATTTCAACCCCACAGACCACATACAAATGTTGCCTTTTTGTGTTATGATTTGAAACAAAAGAAGCTTTAGAAATAGAAGTTCTCTGCAAGAAATTCTACCAACCCAAACACAAATTCTCTCCAACAAATAATAACTTGTAGATTAATGACTGGGTACCTGGCATGTTTAAAATACAGCCTTTCCAAAAGGAGGTCAGAAGCAAGAGGTTGCCACCTCTGTCTTGTCACCTGTGAGAAAAGACGGGGCAAGTACACCTCTCCAAGGTGTTGATCACAAAAAAACCCCAAGCACAACCTGCACCACTGCTGGTTTCAAAACTGGGGGATAAAAAGGAACAAATGAACTGCATGAAAACGCCTTAATATACGATGCATGAAATCCTCTAGCCAGCATCCAACACACAACTCACGCGCAGGCTCAACACAGAGCGTGTGCTTTGGTCTGCCATTCACTGGAGACTGCTTTGCTGCGCTGGGAAGGAGCCCGCGGTAACGCTTCTTCTCCCTCCGGCGACTCATCCTGGTTCTGACTTGGTTTCTCCTGGGAAAGGAGCAGGGTTAAGGAGAGGTATGTGCATGTAGCAGTCATCAGCTGGGGACCCCTGGCTTAGCTCAATGTGGTCGTGGTAAGATGGCAATAGTGACTGCACATCTCCAGCACCTCAAGTGTTTCCTCAAAGATTCTCTCAGAAATTTGTTTTTAGCCTTCCTCAAATTTAGATATAGTCACTACAGACAGAGGCCCATCCCTGAATCAAGACTCCAGAAATCCTGTGCTACTGCCCACCCGTAACACACGCCTTCTCTGCAGAGTGTTCCTAATCATCTCTTTGAAAAATCATATTTTTGCCTTTGCAACTCTGATGGCTGAAAAATAATTAAAAGTTATGTTTTAGCTTCCTGCAGCAGCCGACAGCTTGAAACAGCAGTCCTATTTAAACCGTGCCTATTCAGTAGAGCTCGGAAACGAAGACAAGTGCTTAGATACCAGTATTGTTTAACTAATGATAATGTCACCCAGAATTCTAGCAAATATGCAAGTGCCACAGTGCTTCCCAGCTCTCCACGGGTGCCAAACCCGTCCCACGTGTCCCCTGCCTGACCGTCACAGCACGCAGCATCCCCTCAACTTTCACCCTGCAGCAAAGACACAAAAACTAGAAGCGTGAAGGCTGGGTATAATAAACCAAACTTTGAGTGAAAAACCCCAAACAAACAGTGCATCATATTCTACCTGTATTATTTAAATAGTAAAAATACATCTTCACATTGAAAGATGCCTCTGTAAGTAAAAATAGATGAAACCACAGTATAAAGTGCTCAGCTGAATGCAGAAGAACAAGGGTGTTACAATCCAAGGAGCTGCCAGTGTACTCCAAGCCCCTTTTTCCATAGTATGTTTAGGCTACAACATGTAAGAGGCTAGATCTATACTGGAAAAACCCTTGTGGCAAAGGAGTATCAGGAAACGGTGCAGAAACAGCTTCTATCGCCCAAACCCACTGTTCCCAGTGTAGCTATTGCTGGCACGAGAGTGTTCTGGCTGGAACAACAGGCTCCACGCTGCAGCTCCTGCCTGTCTCCCATGGGGTGACCAAAAGAGCTTGGAGCATGCATTTGGTGAAACCAGGGGATGGCAGAGATATGACTACATTTTCTAAGTACACCAAGCAGAAGCAAACCCTGGAGAGAGCACAGCAACAGTCTAAATGTGGACAGCTTATGCTCAACGTGAAATAGTTTAACCATTAAAGAAGTAAGTCCCTGGAAGGGCCTTTTAAGTTGCAGTGGAAGCAAAAAAGCTAATTGTGAGCACACTGAGCTTATGAAAAGGTCTGCATCATATGGTTTCCTGCAATAGCAGGAGAATAACCCTGAGTGACCTAGGAGGTCGTTTCCAGCCTTGTGTTCACACGGCCTGGTTTGTGCCAGAGCTATTGTTTTGTTTCACCTCACAGTGCCAGTCCCAGCCATCCCACACAGCCTACCACAATTCCAGCAGAAACGACACACTCAACACACAGATCCAATGTTCAAAAACACCTGCAAAGTAGGGTCTGGGAGAAGCAGAGGGATGCCAGAGACACACAGATTAACAGAGAGCCTGGGAACCAACCCCGCTAGCCCCTGCCTGCTGCAAGCAGTTTCCCTTCAGAGAGAAGATGCTCTGGCAAAACGCTGGCACGGTAACCAGACCAAAGCCTTCTACCGAACCTTCCCTGAACCTTCTTCTGCATTATCTCACCCAGCTTTAGCATACCATCTTCTCCCCACTGACTCTTCCCGTCTGATTTTTGCAGCGATACTTCAATTCCACGTTTGTGAAGTTTGCAAGTTACGACTGCAAAAACACCTTCACTGCCAGGCTTTAGGTTGCAAAGCCATAAAGGAGGAACAGGGAGGCTAGAAGAAACACTTCTTTTTATACAGAAATATTTTGCCAGCTGCAACAGGAAAACAATACATGGAAGCAGCAGCTTAATGAGACCCAAGCAAAATACTGAGGCTTTTTGAACCTTTCTCTTGTTCCCGAAGGGCTTGATTCAAAGCCTCCTGAAAGCCAATTAGTTATTTCTATTACTTGCATGACAGGATCACCTGGAGTACCTTTTCTGGAGCAGGATTTTGCTGTGCCAAGTGTCACACACCAGAGCAGAGGGGGTGTGACACAGTGAACTTGTCTTCCACAGCCTTTAGACGGCTCTCCTTCTGAGGAAATGGGTCTAGGGACTTAAACGCATCAAGTTTAGCAACCAATCCATTACTTAGGTTTCTGACATGGATTAGCAGTCATACCCAACGTTTTCTTCTCTTAACTCACTGCCAAGCTCACTGCCGCTGTAGACACAACTTCCTTGTTATACGTATATTTTGACAAAGGCAGAACAAAGGTACGGTGTACTCCAGAGCTGATGTACAAACACAGTGAAGGGGGAACCGCAGCACGAATTTAACATCAGCAAGTAGTGCTATGAGTTGAATCATAGAACATGTCTACCTGTATTCCTGAATCTTATTCTGGAAATGTTGCCTGAGAAGCATTTAACCAACCATTGCTACTCAGGTATCAAGCTAGCAGCTGCCAGCCCTGTAAAACAGCAGCTCCTAGCTAAATCCAAGAGTTTGACGAGGCTGCATCATCAGCTTAAGAACCTAATTGAATAGATGTAACTGGTTAGGTTGTTTCCTATCCTTTAAATTGCTTCAAAATGACACATTTTACCAAACAGATCATCTCATAAGCCAAGAAGGTGGCAGACACAAAGAAGAAAGAAGAAGTTTTAAGTTGTTCAACAGCTATAGCTTTGTTTTGAAACACAAATAAAACATTTACATACCGTACCTCCAAAACAGAAAAGGTAGAAAAGACTAATGAGGTCACTATCACCAAGACAGCAAAGAGGATTCTTCGCTTTCAAGCTCTAACTCACAAAGGCAGAGGATGAGCCTTTGTCTCTTTCTAGTGATTGATCACCAAATCAGTTCACGCTTACACACAGGGCACGCACACACAGACAGAGGAAGGTGCCTCTGCCTGCAGTGATCCTGAAATCTCAAGAGCCTGAAGTGGGTGCAGGCACTTCTGCACTGGCTCAGCAGCACTTATGAGCTCTGACACATTTATCTGCTGCTTTGAGACATGTGCTGGTGCACGGACATGTCCTACACAGTCAGATGGATTGCTGGATCTGATAACCACAAGGCAGGACTCTTTACCCTGGAGACATCTTCACGTCCTAAAACATGCTTCAAGGGATTTAGACTCAAATTGTACATATCCAGAATATAGCCATACTTTTAATCAAACCCTTACTGACTTTCAGAAAGGCTCTACAGGCTCTTCAGTCTTAGCCTTAGGCAAGGCAGCAACTATGCATTTGAAAAAATCCGTCTTTTCAAGTTGTCAGACAAAGAGGGCAGGCTGATGTCTCTAGTCTGCACAGATCAAATTCAGAGTGCATGACTGCTTCATACGCAGCGATTATACCATACGGCACTGTGGCCATTAGGACGCTGTTCCACCCCGGTTGCTAGCAAAGCGATTCTACACACTTGGTACAAGGGCAAGTGTAGGGTCCTGCACCTGGGGAGGAAGAACCCCAGCCACCAATATAGGTTAGGGGTGGACCTGCTGGAAAGCACTTCTGAGGAGAAGGATCTGGGGGTCCTGGTAGATAGTAAACTATCCATGAGCCAGCAATGTGCCCTTGTGGCCAAGAGGGCCAATGGGATCCTGGGCTGCATAGGGAAGAGTGTGGCCAGTAGGTGGAGGGAGGTCATTCTCCCCTCTGCTCTGCACTGGGGAGGCCACAACTGGAATACTGCGTCCTGTTCTGGGCTCCCCAGTTCAAGAGAGACACAGGGAACTGCTGGAGAGAGTCCAGCGCAGGGCAACAAAGATGATGGAGGGATTGGAGCATCTCCCTGATGAGGAAAGGCTGAGAGAGCTGGGGCTCTTCAGCCTGGAGAAGAGAAGGCTGAGGGGAGACCTTATCAATGCTGACAAGTATCTAAAGGGTGGGTTGAAGGAGGATGGAGCCGGACTCTTTTCAGTGGTTCCCAGTGACAGGACGAGGGGCAACGGGCACAAGCTGGAACATGAGAATTTCCACTCAAATATGAGGAAGAACTTCTTTCTGGTGAGGGTGGCAGAGCCCTGGAAGAGGCTGCCCAGGGAGGGTGTGGAGTCCCCTTCTCTGGAGATCTTCAAGACCCACCTGGATGCAGTCCTGAGTGATGTGCTCTGGGCAACCCTGCTTTGGCAGGGGAGTTGGACTGGATGATCTCTAGAGGTCCCTTCCAACTCTGACAATTCCATGATTCTGTGATACACCCCAAGACTTTGTGGAATTCCATATTGACAAAAGTTTTCTTCAAGATTGCTTTGTACCCCTTTTACTCGGTGGAGCAGTATAGGGCTGTTTTTTTCAGCAGCAGGGTCAGCTAAAGCAACCTTCACATCCAGCTGCTCGTATCCATTCCCAAAATTGTCCTTCCTAATTGCACTGCTATAATTTTGTGCTTGCTGGCACTGCAGACTGGTTCAGGGAGTTAGCTGGTCGTTTTTCATCCAGATGCAATAAACCTTCCATCCAAAGCACATCTGCAGACAGAGTTGTATGAGTACAACCAAGATAGCTACAAGCAGAAGCAAACAATTTCAGCTTTGCCATCAAGACAAATGTCCATGAAACTATAGCACTAGTATTGTTTCTGCATATAAAAATGCAGCTGTGGTGATCTGGAGCTTCCTGGTCTACTATAGAAGATGAAGAAATGCTGAACAGAAGGTAATCAACAGATCCTTCCGCAAGAGCAATGATTGCTCAGCATGTCTGGGTTTCCCAGCACTTTTAAGCTTCTGACAGCTTTCAGGGCTTCTGATAGAAGATACTTGAATGAAAAGGAAAGGGGAAGGGGAGGGGAAAGGGGAAGGGAAAGGGAAAAGGGAAGAGGGAAGAGGAAAGGAAAGGGAAAGGGAAGGGGAAGGGGAAGGGGAAAGGGAAAAGGAAAGGGAAAGGGAAAGAGGGAAAGGGAAAGAAAGAAAAGCAAGAAAATAAAAAAGAAAAAGAAAGAAAAAAAAAAAAAGAAAACAGTGGACAACTTTTTGTGACCTGACATTGAGATACCTGGGTCAGGCACGTACACTAACCAGGACAAAAGCAATTCCTTCCTTCTGGCTGAAACATGAGCTTGATCAGGTATGTGTCCAAAGCAGGGTTAACTTACAGTTGTTGACTGTGAATTCCATCATCTCCCTTACTTCAACTGGAAACCTTTGTGCTAGATTGTTTACATGACTCGGAAAGGCAGTTGGGTGCAGTAGCTGTTTGGGATGAGGTGATACTTATGCCCACCCATGCTTAGGGAAGGAGGAGAACCCCACCATCATTGATAGTCATCCCTTCCGAGGCTCCACAGTGCATTCTGGTTATTTTTCCGGGCTCTCAGGAAAGATCTGCTATGAGCCTTCGACCATCATTTCAGGAAGAGCCAGGAAGCTCTTAGTTCTCTGCTTCCTGCCCAGCCTTCACATCTCCTCCAGTGCCTCAGACTCTAGCACTGTGCACTGGCATAACAACAGCAAACATCTGGCCAGATGTTAAAAGACATTGCCGAAGAGGCTCAGGGTGGACCCACTTCAGTCGAAGTGACTCAAGTAAATTTTAACCATATTTCAGAATCAGCAAGCAGGAAATTTTGTTTGAGGTCACTGATTTTAATCTGGTTTAATTTAATACTGGTTTCTAAGGGAGGGTGAGTGTCAGACTTGCAAGAATTAAGACCTGTTTATTTGCATCTGAACGCAGCTCAACACTATGGTTATTGTTCCCCAGCTATAAAGGAGAAAAGTGATGTGTATTTAAGTAATTATACAAATCAGCTGTAAATATACAATCAGCTGATACAAATCAGAAATCTGAATGTGGCTGGGGTGTTCTCTACTTAGTAGGATTATATTTACTTCATGTTGCTAGTGTATGCCCCCTTGAACATTCATACAAATGCAATTAAAAAAAAAACAAACAAACCAGAAATAAAATTATGTCCCTATGTGCTAAATCAAACTAACAAACATGAAGTTTAAAAGTTTTTTAGAATGTAGAAAACCACCCGAGACAAAAAACCAAAAAACACAACAACACAGTACACTTCTTACTCAACTACTCAACTGAGTCAACTGTTGAAATGAATAAGCAAAGCTTGAGACCAATAGCCTTTTCTGGGGACGAAGTCAAAACTGCAGAAAAGTTGCAGTCTCAGATAAGTCTTTTTTTATTGAGCTAATTCAGTTTGTAATTTGATTAGGAAGAGCCAGAGAGGTAGGAAAAATAAAATAAAATAAAATAAAATAAAATAAAATAAAATAAAATAAAATAAAATAAAATAAATCTACTACACATTGGACAAGACTAAATACTTTTCACAAAAAGCCTGAAGAACAACCTCAACACAAGCAATGCTGGTTGCTTGTATTTTGCAAGACGCTCACGGGTCACTTTGCTGTGCTTTATATCACTTCAGAATTTCAATAGATGCTGATAGATGTCATATTTTTGTTTTACAGCAAAGAAAAGGCTTAAATTGGACTCCATGATCTTAAGGGTCTTTTCCAACCTACATGATTCTATGAAATAGAATTTACTTACCTAAATTAAACTCTAAATGAAAACTTGAACTAAAAGTTCCCTTTAACATTCCATAAATTTCACCCGAGGAAGGTGCTCGCGCACTGGCAGTAAGAGCGCAGTATCCCACAGCTCCCGCCGGGAAGAGACACCAGCAATACCCTGGCCAGCTTAAATCTGAAGTCACTTAGCAGCAAGGAGAACGTGAAACTAGGATTAGGGGAAGCATTTTCAAAGAACAAAGCAGAAACTCATAAAACTACAGTTCTGGGAAGAGGTATCTCGTTCAAGTGACCGGTTCCAGCTGAAGGGCACAGTTCCGAAGTGAAGGGCTAGTGGCTGGGAGGGAGGGAGTCAGTGTTGTCTAGCATCATTCTGTGTGGCACAGAGAGTGAGAAATAACACATACACAATCAGATCACACATTTGAGAGCAGCTGCATTGGAAAGGAGCAAGAAACGTGAGAACCCTCCCAGGTAGTGAGCTTTCCACTACAGCCGAGACACTGGGAGCAGTTCAGCACATCTCCACTCCTCTCACAGCCCTCCGTGAAGAAGACAGGCAGCCCCTGTGCCATCCTGTATGCTTCCTGCCAGACATTTGTTGTTTAAGGGACAGAGGTGCCCTCTCAAGGAAGTTGAAAAGTTGGGTAGCTGTATGGCGTGAGTCATTTAACAGACATAGCTTCCTGATTTAAAAGTAGTAGATGATGCTCATTGTGAGTTATCAGAGCAAAATCAGCTTCACACAGACCTGCACAGGATCTATGCCCTATTTCTCCTGCACGTTCCCAAAGCATATCTTCACTCAAGGCCTGATTTCTCCTTTCCTGGTAACCACAGACCAGTTTCCTTGGATAGAAGCCAAAGCAGCACAAAATTTCTTGCTGGCACTAACATACACACAGCATTTTGTTAGGAGAAATACAATCTTTGTGATTTGAGGAGAACTTCAGTTCTAGAAGCAGCCCTGAGATCAGGCCACCGCAGCGTGAGACTGATGAAGTGATATACATAAATTATCACTGCACCTCGCAGAAACTCACGTGATAGAGCTGTAGCTTTGGTCCAGACAGCAGAGGCCAAGGAAATGTTCATTAATAAGCAGAAGTTTGACGCTGGCATGAGTCCCTCATGAGAAAGAGGCATAGAAGAGCAGGTCGCTTTGCACCTACTTGTTTTACAAGAGGACAGAAAAAACTTTTCAGAATCCTAATTCTAGCAACTGTGCACTCAATCAGGGAACTCTGCATCTTCCTGTTTAAAAATGTTTCTGGACAAATATGAGCAAAGAGGACTCTTTCCTTAACAAAACATGGATTGCTAGTTTTCCCTTCCACAAGGCATCTGGGATGCACAGCATGGGAGTTCTTTTCTCCGAAGTACAGGTATCCTAGTAATTGCTTTTATTTAGTGTTATATTTTAGTTTAATGGCATGAAAAAGACATCCTGACAAGAAAAAAGTATCCATCAGCAAGGGGGATGGGAGCTGTCATGTCACCTGGGGAGAGAAAGAAAAGTTTTTCTCTGTAAAACCTTGCGTGCTGAACTCAGAGCCAGGACTCAGCACTACAATGGGTGTACTCCACTGGAGAAACTGTGGGTCTCAACACACAAATGAAACCAGGAGTTTCCTCTCCAAGGAGTCTCCGAGTGGCTCCCACGCACCGAAGCAGGACAGCTCAGGTAGCCAAAGCTTCAGGAATCACAGAATCACAGAATGGTTCAAGTTGGAAGGGACCTTAAAGATCATCGAGTTCCAACCCCCCTGCCATGGACAGGGACACCTCCCACCAGACCAGGTTGCTCAAAGCCCCATCCAGCCTGGCCTTGAACACTGCCAGGGATGGGGCAGCCACAGCTTCTCTGGGCAACCTGTTCCAGTGTCTCACCACCCTATACCCTAATTTTGCTATGTCTTGAAGAGCATTTCCCCCACAGCTAGCATTTTCTGCTACCCAAACACCATCACCCCAAGAGCAGTAGTTTTCTTGGCAATGCAGATGGCGAGCTGCAGATTAACAGCCACCGGCCAGCCCTGTGGGCCCAGCTTTGAGACCAGCAAAGCACTTTCCCTTTCATTTCCCTTTCCCCTTTCCCCCCTCAAACACTCCCCTGGTCACCTTAGCACAGAGGATGCCATCCCAGCAAGAAAACAGACCAAGAAATCCTGCACTTGACTACAGCCAGACATGGAGGACTCATTCCATTTGCCCACTCCTACTGAGCAAGCGTTTCACAGAGGAAAGCTTGAATGCAGAAGGGGTCAGAAGCACCTCAGGACACTGAGTTGGACTAGCATTTTGAATGGCAGAGATCTTTGTAAACACAAGTATGACCACACTGTGGTTTTATCAGAATTACAGCTGAGTACTCCTGTTCCTCGTTTGGACATGAGTGAGAGCACAGGTGTTTGGCCAATCTGCACAGGCAATAGGCAGGCAATTAAAAGAAGCTTCTTTCCTCCAGCACTTCTGGATAGTGCCATCTTTTTCTCCTCATTTTCTTAGATGGATAACTCCAAATGGATTATCCAAATGGATAATCACATTTAGTTGCTCCAGTTTAAAAGCAGGTTGGTTACTAAAGCACAGTGTCATGCTATCAGTTTCAGCAGAGCATTTTGTTCTCTGTTTTAAGGAGCATTTACACTAATTTCCATAGATACTCCATGGTTCCAGACAGGACTCTCTCTTGAAGGGTTCAGTGACTGCCAGGTCCATCCCCCAGATAAACTGTATACCAGCACCCATCCTTTGTCACTCACTTAGACATGGGTCCACCCACCCATCTGCATTCAACTTCCAGGGTGCTAGTCCCTAGCAGGAAAGCAAAAGTCTCTCCAGCGTATTAGCCACATCCATTCCTGCCTCAGCAGAGCACAGAGGTCTACAAGAGCCCAGGATTCAGCTTCACCATCTTAAACTGTCTTCTGCCAATAGACAGGAACAGGGCTTGGAAGAACACGTACTCTACGCTCTCAGCTTGGAATAACGCTAGTTTATTTAGGGATTTTTCACTGCGGGAAGCAAAGGGATGCTGAGCTAACAGGAGAGTCAGCTGCACTCTGAGCTTTACAGCTGCAAACTTGCCTATTCCTCTTTGCCAGCAGAATTGGGAGATAAAGGCTCTTTTCTTTGCTTAAGGCTCAAGACAGCCTTAAAAGCCACAATATCAGCAGAAAGCACGCCCCATGCAGTCAATATTGCAAGATGTGTAGCGATACAGTCTGAAAGCAGGAACAAGACTACTTTAGCCTTAACAGTCTGCCGCAGTCTCCATACAAGCAGGGATCTCATGAAGAGCGATCATCAAAGCAAGCTCAGTATGATCTGTCTTGTAAGGTATTCATTCCTTTTTTAATTCCTCCTTGCATTCCTACAAGGAGCAAGGTTTCAGACCATTTAAAACTGTTGGTGTAGCTTGCAAGTTCAACTAGAGACTGTTTTGGCATAAGCTTGAGCAGCATCTGGTATACAGAAGCTCAGTGGCCAAGTCCAGACACCAGCCATAAATCATGACAAAGAGGAAAACTGCTGGTGAAGTCCAACTCTTTCTTCTCTCTGTACAAATGCATTCTTTCCTAGGGCTTGAAAGCTCCACTTTGCACTGGGCAAAAGCATACACCTTGGGAAGGTGACAAATACAAAAGGATCTTCTTGTCAAGAAGGTAACTTTTCTTCTGTTCTTGTAGTATTACTGCTTAACTGCATAATGCAGCAGAAGTGATCTCCAATACAGAAAACCACTTCAGCCTCTTGGTGTACTAATGGAGCTAGAAAAAGTTCCTTTTAGTATATTTACTTATATTTATTTATATAGTATATTTACTTTATAGCCAGCTAGGCTATGTGAGATGCAAGGTCTCAGTGGTTTGAAGCCTTGCCAGGTGCAGAGACAAAGGAGGAGCAAGACCCAGGCACTTGACCCAAGCTGCCAGCAGGAATATTTCTTATCAGGAACGTCACATTCAATATAAATTAGAAAAGTTTGCTGCATAGTTCTCTCTCTCCCTTGCTGGCAGCAGATCCAGAGAACTCCTTGCCCCGGTGCCGGAGCCCTGAGCCCTTCCCTCCCTCCCGAAGC
>KZ505928.1:238610-324847 GCA_002844005.1 Limosa lapponica baueri
TGTATGGTCCCTTCCAACTCTAAAAAAAATTCAGTGAAATTCAGTGAAATTCATCGTCACCCTCCGTGACACACACTTTACTCTCTGCTGTTTTGCCCTCATTGTGCCTGAATTGCTATTACTGTACCCGGGGCAGACATCAGAAACTGAACCAGACTTGGCCTTGGCCACGGAGCAGGAAACCTCAGGGTGCCAGGGTAGAGGTCTTGCCACCGGCTGCCACCTCCCCTGCTCCCCAGCCAGCCACTCCCTTCTCCTTTGCGAGCCAGAGATGGGTGCTTTAAAGCCGGGTGCCCAGTATGGAGCCGCTGGCTTGGACCATCACCCCTCACCCCGGCGGGACGGGGCTGCGGGGGGGCCGGCGGGCGCTGGGGCCGGAAAGGGCAGGGGGGCAGCGGGGCAAGGGGGTTTGGCAGGAGGGGGTGCCGTCGCTCAGCAGGGAGCGTGGGGCTCTGTTGCCACCTGGTGGCACCAACAAAGAGCAAACCAGGTTTTTCTTTTGAAGAAAAGCCACTCGCCGGCCCCCAGAGCCCGTCAAAGCTCCCGGACAGCAGGGTCTGTCTGCCCGGGGCGCTGGAAGGGCTCTGCGGACCCGCTGCACGCCTGGGAGGGGAGGAAACTGGGTGGAAAGCCCTGAGCCAGCCCCCGGATTTGGACAACAGCACCAGTGTCCTCACCTCAAACACTGAGGAGCTGCCGCACACCCCAGGGACCAGAGGACACCTCGCAGCAGGCCATACCGTACTGCTCTGCTCAGCCCTCCACGGGGTGCCTGCACGGCCTGGCAGCAGTGCTGCACCAAGTGTCTCCAGAGGTACACAGCAATGTGAATCTGGGGATTTTGAGTAACTCATACAGAAAAATCTAACAGTGCTTGAAAAAACAACAAACAGACGCTTTCTTGGAAGAGTTTAATAAGCCAGAGCGGTCGCAGAGCAGTAATATGTAGGTCTAAGATGTAGAGCAACAGGTCTTGAGGTCTTATCTTCGTGGGTTGTTTTGGCCGTAAGCAGTTAGAGCTGCAGGCAAGGCTGCGGAGGCGCTAGGCGCTGCCTACTCCCTGGCATTCTGTGCTTTTAGCGGTAAACTGGGCTCCAGGCTGACCCTCCTTAAGGTGTCTTATCACACTTTTTAATCCCGCCCCCGCTTTCTGTCTGAGCCCAGTAAGTGTGCAACAGGTGGAGATGCGGTAATGCACAGCACTTCTACCTTCAAACGGGGAAGAAACTTTGAGATGTCTCACCGGAGAGTTTCTTGTCCTCAGCAGCATCTGGGGAAGGGCAGGGAACAGCAGGAGAGCAGGCCGCAGGGCTCCTCGTGATTCACTCATCGCTTCCTAGCAAAAAGCAAAGGCTGTGTTACTTCAGTGGAACATTTAAGAACGCATCAGCTGAAGTTTCTAGTAACAACTATTCACGCTCTTCTCTGGACTTCACAGAAACATAACCAGGCGTATCGGCTTATCGGGCAAAAGTTGTAAATGCCTCCTTCAAGATTTCTCCGTTACAAGAGAATTACATGTGTTGTAACCCAGCCTCATGTTCACTAAGATAAAATCCAGCCCTACCTCCCTGGAAACATCATCCCGAACGCACAGGGCACCTTCTCTGTAAGTCAGAAAGAAAGTGGCGAAAAGTCCTCAGTATGGATTTTTGTTTTCATGCTCTGTGACACTCACTGCCAATAACAGGAAAGGAGAAGATGGTGCCGGATGGAAAAAAAGGAGAGGAGAGGAATCATAGAATGGTTTGGGTTGGAAGGGACCTTAAAGATCATCCAGTTCAACTCCCCTGCCCTGGGCAGGGACACCTCCCACCACACCAGGTTGTTCCAAGCCCCCTCCAACCTGGCCTTGAACCCCTCCAGGGATGGGGCAGCCACAGCTTCTCTGGGCAACCTGGGCCAGGCTCTCACCACCCTCACAGCAAAGAAGTTCTTCCCCACATCTCATCTCCATCTCCCCTCTTCCAGTGTCAAACCCTTCCCCCTCCTCCTATGGCTCCCCTCCCTGATCCAGAGTCCCTCCCCAGCTTTCCTGGAGCCCCTTGAGGGACTGGAAGGGGCTCTAAGGTGTCCCCGGAGCCTTCTCTTCTCCAGGCTGAACCCCCCCAACTCTCTCAGCCCCCCCTCCCAGCAGAGGGGCTCCAGCCCTCGGAGCTTCAAGAGGAGAGGCAAAGAGAACGCCAGCCGAATGCATGCCACACTGACAGCAGAATACAATAGCTTTCTGAAATAATTACTTTTTTATAGAGACAATGTTAAGCAATTTTGACCCACTTATCTCTGACAAAGGCTCCAGTTCTGCAGACAGGAACAGAACTGGCTTCACGCTCAGGTAAAACTCAACTTGGGAATGGGGACTGCAGCACAGCTTATTTTTAAGTGGCTATCAGAACTGACTTGGAGTTTGGGAGAGCAGGGGAAAAGGGTGTTGAGCAGAAGACTTGCTTAAATACTACATTTTTTTTGTCACCGGCTTTTAACCTAGTTTTTCTTTATTCTGGGTGTTTATCTCTCTGCTTTAACAGAAAGAACTAGAAAAGGGAGAAGGAAAAAAAAATTAACTAAGCCAGCTTATCCCTATTGTGAGAAGAAACCCTAGCAAAATAACAGCCTTCTTTCCCCCCAGCATCCAGGCATGGACAGCCATACAGCACACAGGGACACCAAACATGCATGCTTACATGTATACGTATTTGACTCTTTCCTGCTCGTGTTTTTTGACCAGTTTTAATCAGCTTGGGAAAAGGAGTAGGAATCCCCAAAGCACCAAGTTCCTACAGTCTTGTGAAGCAAAGCACAAGAACAGGCAAGAACTTAAGAATCCTGCGATGAAGGAAAAGGCTACCCAGCAGTGTCAGAACTGGCATAGAAGGGATGGAAACAAGTCTGGCTCGGCTCCTAGAGCTACCTGCTCCATCAGCCATACCCACTTTCATGCCTACCTGCTTCAGGGTCAAGGTAATCCTCTGTACTATCCCAACAGGCCCAGGAGGAGCTGCCTGCTTCCACTGACAGCCAGGCAGGAGACACTGCAGTCCTGCCTAAAGCTCCCTTTCCCACAGCCCTGCTTCCCATGGCCAAGTGAAAGCTTTAACCCTAAATAGCAAGTGACAGACATTTTGTGGGTCTGAGCACTCCAGCATGTAATTAACTCTCTGCTGCTCTCCTCTAGCAGAAATATTTCCTCTTTTGCACTTACTAAGCTGGCTTTTTTTTAAACACAGATCTCTTGGGGGCAGGAACTCCTCTGTGTGGCAGGAACTTCTCTCTGTGGAGGTCCAGCTCTTAGCACAATGCACAGGTAGCTTCTGGGTGCTGAAGCAACAATTCTATATATCATACTACAAGTTGTGTATATTGTTCTGTAATCACAATTGCTAATGTTTAAAAAAACCAAAACCAAACCACATTCCCCCCCAGACTGCTAGGAGTACAGAGCTGACTGAAAAACAAGGGAGCAAGGAGCATAAGAAGATGCTTCTATTTTCCTTTTGCTCCAGTTGATATAGTCTGAGAATCAAATGGAGTTGGTGGTGGACACAGACATGCCATCAACAGCCATGGAGAAGTCAGGGAAGCCTGCTTCTCCAGGGTTAGTGATTTGGTTTTGTGCTCTTTTGGGCACATTAATAACCCTCTCCTCACACAAGAAAGTCACAGAAATAATTGCCTTTCAAGGGAGCAATCGTGTCCGGCCCTGTACAACTTGTGACCAGCTACTGACCCTCTTCTAGGTGGTGACCAGAGGACAATTCCCACACAACCTCTCCTGCATGTCTGTGGACCCTGTTGCTCTGAAACAAACAGCCCACAGGTCCCAAACAAGGAGGAACATCAGCCTACATTTGAATCCCCTGCTGTGCTTCTGGGCCAGCTCTAGAACAGCTGCGGGGCTTCTGCAAGTTAAGAGGGGCCTGCAATGCTGATCCACAGGCTGATCACAGGCTTTTTAAAGACTTACCCTAAATTAAGCTGACAAAACAAGTTAATTGCTGCTCCTCCCTGCAGTCATTAGCAGCTCCATGTCAGTATTACCCTGACACTGTTACCACCCTATGGTAGGTAGCGAGACAGCTTTTTGGTGTTCAAACCTGGCACATTAATGAACATAAACGGTTTTTGTGAGACTTTTGCCCTCTTGCTTGATGCCAAGAATGAAACTATACAGCCAAATTCATGAGTCTCCATGACACGAGGTGGAGCTGAGCTGTCAGGGTGGAACGATTCCTGAGTGAGGTACACAGGGACTCGCCCCCGACCCCCCTACAAGGTGATTTGTGTGTGTGTCACCCCTCAGGCCCGGCTGATCTCCCTTCTCCTTCCTTCCCCACCGCACAAGGAAGCCTGCATTCCTCTGTCTGATCCTCTGATCTCCGAAGTGAAGGCGTTGTGCTGCAATCAGGATATTTATCAGACATGGTTGTGGGGCCAGAAGACTGGTCTTGCAGATGTAAACTCGGAACTCGTGCAATCCAGAGATCTGACAGGTAAGAATTTTGCTGAAAAGCTTCCAGCTGAGATACAGTTCATTTAAATACGAAGATATTCTCTCGTTACGGGGGAATTTGGTACCAGTCCTCTAGCTAACTGATGCTTTTTCACTCAAGTACCTCAAAAGAGAAAGAACCAACATCACAACGCCAGCCCCGGGAAAAGGCCGATCAAACAGCTGTCGGCTCCCGCCCCTCGCCTCGCCTCGCCCACTCCCGTCGGGCCCGCGGAGGGCCTGGCTCCCCACCGCGGGGTCGGGGACCTCGGCAGCGCCCCGGCCCCTGGCCCTCACGGTGGGCAGCGAGCAGGAGAGGCACCGGGGAAGGGCCCGCCCGGCGGGCTCCCGGTCGCGCCCCGTGAGGGAGCCGCCCGCCTGAGGGGAGGTGCCGTGAGGCGGGAAGCAGGGCCGGGAGGACAAAGGAAGCCCGCCCCGCCGCGGGCGTCCCTGGGATGGGTAGTCCGCGTCCCGCCGCGCTGCCCGCGCCGCACCTGCGGGAGGACTCGCCGTCCCAGCAGTCTCCGCAACGGCGCTCCGTCCGCCTCTCTCGTCGCGCCCCCTCCAGCAGCATGCCGGGATCTGTAGTCCAGGGTGGCCCGTCTGTAGGTGCTCTGCGCCGCGCGGAAACTACGGCTCCCGGCAGGCTGAGCAACGCGGCTCCCACCTCCCCGCGGCCCCCGCCGCGCCGTGTTGTTGCGCCCGGCGCGGCCCGGCCCGGCCCTTCCTAGCCCTCTCCCGGCGCTCCCGCCCCTGCCGCCGCCGCCGAGCTCGGTGTCCCAGGGCAGCCCGGGGCGGCGGCGGCTCCGAGTGCCAGGGCCCGGCATGGCACTGCGCCGCCCTTCGTCCGCGGACCGTTGGCAGTAGCTGCGGCGGGCTGCCCGGGTATGTGTGGCGGCAGCCAGGGCCAGGAGGGCCACCGGGGGCCGTGTGGGGCGGGGACCCGCCACAGAGAGGCCCTGAGGGGGCCGTGCGGGCCGGGGAGGCCTGTGGAGGGGGCTGGTGTGGGGCGCTCCGAGGTGAGGGGTCCCTGATCGGGGCAGGGGAGGCGTGGGGGGCCGCCGTGACGGGGGGACAGTGAGGGGGAGCTGTGGGAACTGAGGGTGCCGTGCCTGGGAGCACTCGTGTAGGGGACCCTGGAGAGGGCCGGGCTGGGCCGAGGGTGCCCTGCGGGGAGAGGGCCGGGCTGGGCCGAGGGTGCCCTGCGGGGACTGGGCTGGGCTGAGGGGCCGGGCTGTGTCAGGGCTCCGCTGTTGCTGGGGTGGAGGGGAGCCCTGAGGAGCGCGGGCTGTGGGGGCAGAACTGGGGAGCACTGGTGGGGCATTCCCAGGTATGGCATAGGGCTGGGGATCGCTGGGGAGGAAGAGGCGCACTGGGGAGCTGAGCTTTTCGAGTGGATGTACTGCGGAGAATGGGAGCAGGGGGGAACCCCCAGTGAGAGGATTACTGGGGAGCAGTAGGAGGAAAGGTCTGATTGAGGATGACGCTGTGGGCTGTGCTGGGGAAGATGCTGGGGGTGGTGATGAGGGGATGGTGCTGTAGGGGCAACTGTAAACCTGGGGAGCACGCTGAGGTGATGGTGGGGAAAATGGTGCCTGAGGCTTTTTCGGTGTATGTCATTAAAGTGAGGTTCCTTGATACACCTGGAAGGCATGTCTGGAAAGAATTGAGAAATGGGCTTTGCAAGGAGGGGCTGGCATATTTGGATGGGCTGGTAGGTCCAAGGAGAACTGCAAATCGAAGAGAAAAAGGATGAAGGTAGCTCTTGGAAACGAGCCAGGCTCCGAGAACCTCCAGTTAGAGCTTTTGTGTTCTTGCTTGTCTCAGCTGACGAGCGGACAAGAAAGCATCGCTTTCCCACTGTGCTACGACGTCCCAACTCTCCCCGATTTTGCAAAAGCAGATGTCTGACCATCCTGTAGGCATGGCTCACTTGAGAGAATTTGCCAGCCAGGTAAGTGGAGATTAAAAATTTGTTTTAAACTCTTGTATCAAGAGCAAACATAACACCCCCAGAAAAATCACTATTTGCCACTCTTTATCTCCCTTGGACACATCTCAGCTTACTTCTGTTAGCGGATTGATTTGTGTCTTACACTGTGGTAGCGTTGGACTGACAGTGGTAGGTTGTCAGCCATATGAAAAAAGGAAATTCTTTGCCCAGTATGGTGCCTTTCTCTGCATTTAACTCTGCTCTTCCTAGGGAGACAGGAATCATTGCCTCTCTGAGTATTTTGGGGAGAGGAAGTCTAGAAATGGAAAGAGAAAAGCTGTGTGTGCAGGCTGTGCCAGACATACCTTACTGAAGTGTTCATAACAGTAGCCTGGGAAAAACAGTGCTTGTAACCTTAATGCATAAGAGGTAGTGATATTTGATAGTGAACGTTTAGCTGTTCTGAGAGAAGTATCAGCCTCAGTGAATGTGGTTGTGAAAATCCTGTTGTTGTGATGACATTTTCGTAAAAGGAATGTGGAGAGATGATGTCATGACTCAGGACTAAAAGCTAGACCACATTAATAGTATTGGCTTGAATCTTCTTCTGAGTTTGTTGTGGGGTGTGTTTGATTATTGGCAGATGTCAATACTGAATGTAGGTCTTGTCAAGCCATGTTTTGTGAGAATTTTTGGCTTTTTTCTGTTCTGCTTCTAGGTGTAGAATTATACTAAAAGCTGTAGTGGTTTGAGATGATGCTTTCTCCAAGCGTTTTCTGATTTAAAATTGATTTGCAGTGCATCTTAGTTTGCATGCTGTCTTTCACATAAACTGTTTCCCCAAAGCATGTATGGAATTAAATGGAAGTACAGTGCCTTAGTGAGTCATAGTACAGAGGGAGAAATTAGAGGAATAGGAAAGGATACTGTGTGTTTAGGGCAGAGAACTGAGTTCTGTAGCTACAGAGGAGGTTGCTCTGAAGCTTTTTTGTACACAACATTCACTAACAAAGCTTATCAGAGTTCCAGTGGTCTCAAATCTGAATTTATTATGCAAATGTAAAGCATTCTCAGATTCTGTCATCCCAAGATTCTCTGTCTGGTCCTGGAATAGGAAAGCAGTCTGTGTTGTCCATTCCTTGGTCTCTTCAGGGAATTCTTGATGGGACCTTGTAATCTCT
Source organism: Limosa lapponica baueri (assembly GCA_002844005.1). Taxonomy (NCBI): domain Eukaryota; kingdom Metazoa; phylum Chordata; class Aves; order Charadriiformes; family Scolopacidae; genus Limosa; species Limosa lapponica. Next base: position 246,214 of record KZ505928.1, read on the forward strand.
GTAACTGAGACTTGCTGGAAGGGCAGTAGGAATTGGCCTGAAGTTCAGGGAGCGGTGGGAGGTACTGTGAAAATTGAGAGGCCAAGGCTTGGATTGGGATGTCAGAGGCTTGATTTGTCTTTGATTCCCAGTTTTGTTGCTGATGGGTTACCTTAGGCAAATCCCCAGGTTGCTTTACCTCTCTGCCTCCATTTCCCTGCCTCAGTTAGTTGGCTGGTCTCTTTTCTTGGCTGCCCTTTGCTGTGTATGTACAGCACGGTGGGCCTCCATCTTTATTGGGAGCTCTGCCTGCTAGATGATGTATTTGTGTTACTGTGTTTAAAGCTCTGATCTGAGCTCTATGTCTAGTTTTGTTGTTCCTTATGTGACCTTGAAGAAGCCGTTCAAGTTCTCTGGCTAAGTAATACTTCATTCCCTCGAAGCACAAGAATACTATCTGTGAAGCAAGTTGGGAGTCTGAGACAAATTCATATGTTTCAAAGCGTTGAACACAAACTTCCCTCTTGTCCATACTCCAGAAGTTCAAAACCCTCTCAGGTTTAGCAGTTGAAAAGAGTTGTGCACAAATTTCATATAGGCAGGGACTCTTTCAAATGTTTCCAGACACAAAGCTGATTTCCCCAAAGAGAACATAGTGCCTGCTGCAGATATCTCTGTTGGTGGCCCAGAGGTTAGTGTGTAGCGTGTAATGTGGGTAAATGATGGATGGGAAGTTGGGGAGGAGAGGAGGCAATTAAGGAAAGAAGGTCAGTAGCTGAGGTTTAATAAAACCGACTTCCTCCTTCCACTGTGTTTGGCAGAGCAAAATGATGTTTGTTTGTTTGGCTGTTTGGAATATGCTCTAGTCAGAGGTAACACTAAATGCTGCTGTAGTTGCCTATAAACCTTTGGCGGCTGCCAAACTCCCAGTCAGCTTCAGCTCTATTGTGGCCTTTGCAACCTTTTTCTCTTACAGACTTCTCCCATATAGAACAGTGATTCTGATCCTGACCTGTGCCAGACTAAGGAACTCTCACTTCCAAAGGCTTTAAGCACCTCTCAGTGTTTTAAGCAACTGATGCAGGTGTGACTGTTGCTCACGATGCTGAATGTGACTCATTTGAAAGTGAGAGCCAGGCAGACACAGCCCGGAGAGAAGATCTTGAGCTGGTTCAAAGGGTGTTTGCTTCTGTTCCCAGTATGCAGCTTACCTTTCCAGGTAGTAGCTTTGAAATGAGGGTAGATATTTACCCTTCTCTCGTCTCTTCTGAAAGGCTGTGGCTATCATGTCTCTGCAGCTGGAGGTGGCAGAGCTGCCAAACCCATTCTTTTTCCATGAAGCAGCTGGTGTTACTGCCAGGCTTGTCTCGTAACACACTGCAACTCTGAATTCCCCGTGTCTGCAGTGAGTCGCTCTGTTTTAAAAAATGGCATCATCAGTCTTGATGGCAAATACCCCCATGCCTGCCATGACAGAGCATCCTTCTTTCCTGTGCTGTGAGATTAGATCCTGGAGGGCAGAAGTGGAGCATGTTACTAGTAGAATGTCCTCATCCCTCTCATACTTATTGCCTCCCCTTCTTGCATGTACAGCCAAGATAGTGCTTTATGTGCTGCCCCCCAAAGCCTGTTCATGCCTGACTGAGCCATCTCTGGTGTCTGACTGCTCTCAGAGAGGGGAGAAACAGCATGAGGCTTTTTGCTCCAGAACTGCTGTGTAATTGACGTTCAGTCAAGCAAAAAGGTACAATGAGGTGACCATCCCTTAAAGACTTTATGCATTGTATTAGGACAGGGAGCAGCAGCTGCTCGGCTCGCTCTTCAGACTCTGGCCTGGAGCTCCATTTTGCAGTTCTGTGAAAGTGGAAGAAAATTGAAAGATCCCAAGCTGGTGAGCAGTTGCAAAGTTGACAGGTGCTAAAAACCTTCTTTGGCTATCTATGCTCCTTTCTGCGGGTGTGAAGCATTTCATCCAGATTCTGTTACTTTCTATTAATGAAGTTTTTCAGGTGTGTTTGTAGCTGTGCAGTTCCAGAACATGGATTTGCAGCCAGGGTGATTCTCTGACAAGAAGACTGGCACCGAGATCAATTCGTATTTAGAAAAGGGACAGATCATGCTTGTTGCACCCCTCATTGCAGCGCTCTGCAGGTGCAAATTTATTGGGGTAGAGGAGAGTCAGGCTACACAGAATGCCGCCCTGCCTGCCCTCCCTTGAGCCCCTCAAGTGCGGCAGCACGCTTCTTTTCTGACAGAGCGGTGCACTTGCTTAGCTCTCCGTTCCTGGCGCAACTGCATTTGTTCTGTCTCGGCAGCGCCGAGGCTTGTATGCCCATTGATCCGAACATTTGCTCATCAGCAGCGAGTTACCGTGTGTCGGCTCAAAAAGGAACTTTTTTAATGGACAAGAGCTTTTGAGCAGGTGTCCTGCAGACTAGGATGATTTTATCTATCTTAGTTTGTCATGGAAATTCAGGATTGCTTCCACAAAGTGCCACCTGGCAATGTCTTCTGTGGCATCCACAATGGTACATCACAAGGTGTTCCACTGGGCAGACATTGACCTGCTTGAATCAGGGGTGGGCCTGTTTCTTCCTCCCTGTTTACAGAAAGTGAAGGAATTCATTAGCAGGCTCTGGTCCTGCAGCAGGCGTCCAGGAGACTGTAACCATGACTGGAATGACTCACTATCACTTTGCCCCGTATTCGCTCACTAGGTTCTGGCTGTTGCTGGGTATGACTTGGGTGATTTTGGCAGCTCCATCAAGGGATGCGCATCCTCAGGCCCTTGACAGTCATACTCTTGCCCTGTCACCTGAGAGCTCTGAAGCATTTCAAGATCAGTTTTGAAGTGACAGGTACTGGGAGGGTAAATCCAGTTCCTACAAATGAAGTTTCCTGTTCCAGCCTAACATGGTGGGCCTGTCTCTTCTGCCCACCAGACTCATATCGTTTTCCTGAGTCCCTTGGGCAAAGTTTCCATGTGCTTGTCAGGAAGGTTTGTCTCCTTTGCCACCCCTACCTGAACTGCTTTGTTCCACAGAAAACAGGGTACGCTGACATCGGAGCTTGTTTATGAAGCTGTCCCTGATTACAGACCCTGGTACATAAAATGGTGGTTGTCCCAAATGCTGCCTGCAGTAGTCAGTGCTCTTACATTTGATGTCCTGTTCTTGAAGTCCTGATTCTTTGATGTACCATGCCAGGCCGCGGAGGGGAGCAGTAACTTATATCTTGCTACTTCTTTTCTCATGCAAAAATTACTTAGGTGGAAAGGGAAGAAGGTTTTCTTGCAGGGTTGCTTCCTTGCAGGGTTCATATGGATATTGTTGCTTTTACCAGCCGAGCCAGGTGCTTCTAGGAGATGATGCTCTTTCTCTCCTTTCTCCCTGATGTGTGGAGTGGCTGATGTGGTGAGTGGTGTTTTTATGGTGCAGTAAGTGACTGTGCAAGGTAACGTCTGTGCCACCTTGCTGCCCCTTCCTGTAAGTTGCTCGAGAGGTGGAAACTGCTTCTGGCCTCTTGTGAGCCTGCGCTGCAGTCGTCATTCTCATGTTGTCTCCTGGTATTTGTCAAGCTCAAATCCCCTTCCTTTCCCCCGTCCCCTTCTCTCCGGTCCCTGTTATGTATCTCCAGTTCTTTTCATCTCTGCATATCCCCTCCGGTCTGTTTCCAGTGCATTTGTTTGAAGTACAGCCTGTTTGGGTGTTGCCATGGATGCACAAGGATATTTGGTTTTGCTTCTGTGTCTTGCACTGGAATGCCTGTTGAAATCCTGTTGAGTGAGCTGACTGTACGGCTCACTCTGGGCCTGGTTTACTCCATGTGACAATGCACTGGGCACAGAAGGCAAACAACCTGTAATGACTGGCTGGCTTAATCATTAAGCAGCACGTAGGGCTGCTCAGTGATGGCCTGCTGCTAGGATCTGGTGCTGGATGGAAAAATGTTCTCAGATAAATCTGCCAGCTCAAGGTCCTTGCAAGGGAGCGGTCCCTCTGGGTGTCGTGTTGGAGGTGAGACTAAGAAGTTCTGGGTGTGGAAAACTCACTATAACGGCTTGGCCGCTTCCTGTAGGTCAGGCCATGTTTTCCAGATTATTTTTTTAAACTAGACTTATTTTTTAAAAAGAAACAGAAAAACTAATCACAAAGAGCCTTTTAGCAGCATGAAGCAGAGCAGGACCTCATGGTCTGCAGCTGGGCAGAATAATAGCATCAGAAAATTATTCTGATTTCTTCCCTTTCTCATCCATACTCATCTTAATAGAGAACTAACTTTGAAGCTGCTGTTAAAGAATCAGTATTTCTTGATGATGATCGTGTTAGTAGCTTCCCAGTTGATGTGCTTATCTAATGAGGGAAATGCTATTTGCTTTTGTGCCTGGGCGTGCCAGCCAGAGGAGAGGCTGTTCCAGAAAAGCAAGTCTGCAGATGGAGTGTCCATTCAGCTCTCCTGTCTCCTCTGGGATAGGCAGGTGTCTGGCCTCCTTGCTGCTGACCTTCCAAAAGACATGAGCCTCCCTCTGCAAACATTGCAAGAGAGCTGGGCTGGGTGCTGCTTGGAAATCAGGCTGCAGCAAAGCAGCACCTAATGTGAACTGGTATTTATATTACTGGAGTATTTCACCCTCCAAAAAAGTAGGGAAGGTGAAAAATCATTTGAATCTTTGAATGCAGGAAGGCAGACTAGGGAGACATTCTTCGAACTTCCTATGGCCTCTTGCTTGTGCCTGTTTTCTCACCTGGATCTTCAAAAGAAGTCTGGTTCTGGTGCACCTTGACTGCCTTTCTATTCAAGTGTGAGCAAGTGCTTGCTCGTGGAGCTGCTTTGGCACCAGTTTGGTGCCTGCAATTGAGCAGTCCTGTCCCAAAGGAGCTGATACTTTCCATAGAGATACTTGCCAACATTGTCCTTCTGGACCTGTCTCGCCTTCCTCCCCCAGGGAGGTCTGCAGGGGTGGAACGCCCATGTAAAAGGCTCCTTCGGTTCTTCTCATCTTGGATATATTCTGTGTTAAGTTTCTCAGCGTGTGGAGACCTTTTAGGATACGTGAGGTGAATTAAACAACACAGTAGATGCATAGATAGGGAGACGAGCTCTATGGTGAGTATGCGTGGGGCCCTGCAGGCTGCCATGGGACTTCATGGATTTTTCCCATCTCTGTTTTCTGGTTTAGCACTCCAGGGTGGATCCTGAGGAGCTGTTCACGAAGCTGGAGCGGATTGGCAAAGGATCGTTTGGTGAAGTGTATAAAGGGATCGACAACCGCACCAAGGAGGTGGTTGCTATCAAGATCATTGATCTGGAGGAGGCTGAGGATGAAATTGAGGACATTCAGCAGGAGATTACAGTGCTCAGCCAGTGTGATAGTCCCTACATCACCCGATACTATGGCTCCTACTTGAAGGTAGGACAAAACCATGGCAATTCTCTTGCCAGCAGCTTGGGAATGGGTTGGGCTTCTCTATAGGTGCTGCAGCTGGTGGTGGCATACAGCACTGGAAGGTGCCTGATCTGTGAGGGTCAGTGTGGCAGGAAGAACAGCAGTGGCTCTGTTCACTTCATTTATGTTACTTTAATAGGAGGTAGTGTAAATAGGAGTGTTAATAGGAGGCTGGGCTTTAAGACACTCGCGAAGCATGTGGAAATGAGGTGCCCAGTACAGTGTGATCCCAAGAGCAGGGCCACTTCACTGGAGAGAAGATTATTCTTTGAAGAGGCTGACCTCTTCCCAGTTTGACCATTCTTGAAAGGAAGTTTGTGGAATACTTTTCCAAAATACGGTTTTAAGGTAGTACCACTGACTGTTTTATGCCTCTGGGAAGAAGAGGAGTTTGAAACTGTACTTTGTGATCTTGTGACCATCGTTTCACCAGAAATGATGAAAAGAACAGGACCTGAGCCTTTGCAGGAGTGTTGGTACCGCCTCTGTTGAGAATGGGTTTAGGAATCCCAAATGGAAGCTACTAGTAGTGATGACCTCTGCATGCCAGCTGCTGGAGGTGTGTGTGACATTGGGTCTGTAGCAAACAGTTCTTGAGCTCTTTGGATCCTGATTATTCCTTACATATTTTTCAAAGGCCATAATGCATTTTCTCAGCCTTCTACTGAAACCACCAAGCAAGCTGTGGTTTCATGGAAATCTCTTCTCTGAGGAGTAAGCGTCTTGCTGGTTGTACCCTTCAGACTGCCAGTCCTGTTAATGAGATCAAAGGCCGCAAAGCTCCCCTGTCATTGTCAAGAAGGAGATGTGCTAGATTTGTTGGAGTGATGTTAAATGGCTCCAACCTTAGAATATGCTTATCTCTGTGGGCTGTGTAGTCTAGTGCCTGTAGGAGCGCTAAGCTTGCTGAGATAAAACTGCAGACCAAGAGAAAGAAATGTACTGGGAGCAGGTCCACTGCTATAATGCTGTGTCAGCAGGAAAGAGGGAGCTGGGGTCTCCCTCCTTAAGCCTCTGAGAGCTGCAGTGTGCGGCGTCTCTGGGGTTGCGTACAGGACTGCTCGTGTGTCTTGCTGCCTCTGGGGTGTTTCACTTTTCTACCTGTTTTTATTACTGTCTTTGCTCTTGATTTGTGCTCTTGGTTGCAGGGCACTAAGCTGTGGATAATCATGGAGTACCTAGGAGGAGGTTCAGCCCTGGATTTGGTAAGTATGTGGTAAGCTCTGGACCATGAAAAATGTTGGCTGGAGCCTTGGTTTGTGAAGTGCCCGTAAGCCAGACACTCACTTGCCATATACCATCTTTTTGACGGCCCTGTGCCTGAAGGGTAGGCGGTGCAGGACAGACAGTGGTTATGCATATCCTAGGACAAAGGAAATGTTTGCATGGAGCTCAGCTGTCAAAGCACCGTTCTTCAGCATGCTCTGCTGCTTTACAATGGGATGAGCTAGTGAACTGAAATGTGAAGCAGCCAGTTGTTTTTGAGCAGTGCATACTTCATACTTCACCTAATCAAAGTTATTCTGTGCCTGCAAAGAGTCCGTGGTTTTATTCGGTGCTCGCATGACATCAAGCTCAGCAGGGACTTGGTCTGTGATCAGGATTCCCAGGTGTTTGATAATACAAATGATGTCTAACAAGTTACCCCAGATTTTAAGGGAATACAAATGCAGAATAAACACATGGGCAGAGTTCTGCTCTGCTGTGTTCTGTCACAGGATTTTGCTTTTTTTCCTTAGGACAATAAAGCCTGTTTTTCCAGAGCAGTAGCTAAGGTCATGTACTAAAAACTGCTGAGCCTCCACTGCCTTGGAGGAATGGTGTAGTGGGAGGTGGGCTGTCATCAACAGAAATCATCAGAACCTCAATTATTGCACTGAGAAGGCAGGACTTGTTTAGAGGAGAACTGGTGGAAGGGAGAAGAGCTTTGATACAATACTCCACAGCCAGAGGGTACTAGTTGTCTCTGGGCTGTTGCAGTAGCTGAAATTTAGTTCTTGCATGCTAGCAGATAGACTTGAACAAGAGAAACTGTTAAGATGGTCTGTTTACCAACATATTTCCAGCCCAAAGTGAGAGATGAGCATCCTGCTCTGGGAAGCCTTTAATAGACTGACAGAAAATCTCCCAAAGATTTCCACTTAATGTCACCAGGTGCAAAGTCCAGCATTCCACTTGCAGAATGTGCGCACCAGGCGTGCAGTAAGTGCTTCTTGCTGAATATGACCTCCTTGGCCAAGGTTTCCAAGTAATGAACTGAGAGGCTGGAAAATCCAAGGCATCAGTCACCCTCCTTTAAGTCATCTTTCTGCCCTTTATCAGCTGAAGCCAGGACCCCTGGAGGAGACTTACATAGCTACTATCCTGAGAGAAATCTTAAAGGGCTTGGATTATCTACACTCTGAGAGGAAGATCCACAGGGACATCAAAGGTAAGAGCTTTGAGTTCAGCTCCCTTTCTTGTAAGGGATGTTACTAACAGAAGATTCAGAAGTATTACACAGCAATAATCTGAGAGGTTTCAAAGACTGTTTCTTAGTGCTGCTTTTCCTGTTGAGTTGCTTTTTTCTGAATCTGATGCTTGTCATTTTATTGCAACTTGTGTTTTTCCTGTCTGCATAGTTTAGAGTTACAGTAGGGATCTGTAGTTCTCTGACATTTGTAGTTTGGACAGGCAGGGGAGTAAAGCAAAGGAGTCAATGAAAGGCACGCTCAAATATTTGCTGACTTTCAGTTATGTCTGGACATTTGCTTTACTGCTGGACACCAAGGCATGTGTATGCTGGTTATAACTTACTGTGAAAGTGAGTTGTCCTCATGCGGGGCTCACAGCCCTAGAAAATCAGGGCAGCTTGTGTCAGCTCATCCTGTTACTGATTTTTATCGTCATTGGCCATATGTAGTGTAAAGACATGGCATCTGCCTCCCAAAGAGCAGTCTCACACCAAGCACAGAGGATCAAAGGATAGCAGGAGGACAGTGCTGTGGAGATGTGGCCAGTGTTGGATGCTAACTGCTCTGACCCTCTGCGGGAGGGGATGTGAACAAGCAGAGCAAAGAAACCTCATGCAGGGAGATACATGGAAAAGATTCCATTGTGTACGTGAGACTAGATGTTTCTAGAGCTGCAGGCTGTGCAGGACTGTGAGCTGCCAGCAGAGTGGGGAAATGTTGGAAGTTTGTAGGTAGGGTCTCTCTCAGAATGAAAGGTCCTACAAAAAGCTCTGTCCCCAAACCTGAGCAATGCCAGGGTCTAAAGCTGAGTGAGTGCAAAGTGGTACAAGACCAGGACTTGTGAGCACTTCAGAAGCCTCTGTTCTGAATGCTGCTCTCAAAAAAAATTGAGACCACTTGAGGTATCCTGGGCCATGATGCCTTCTCTTCTTTGTGTGTCCAGGAGTCACATTTAGTTGATTGTGTGGCCCTTCATGTCTGCTCCTTGCTGCTGCTCTAGAAATAGTCCCTTTCTGATCCAGCCAAGTGTATGAACTTGTTCTGTGTTACCCAGCAGAGGTCAGAGCATGAGAATGAGTCTGAGGCTGGAAATCTGAGCTGAGGGTTTTCACTGGGAAAAAGGAGGATGCTACGGGAGGTCCGTTCTCGGTATTCAGTTCTATGTGGGCTGGAGATGATTCAGAAACCAATGGACTTCATGCTTATTTATGTGAACAGCTGCCAACGTGCTACTTTCGGAACAAGGAGATGTGAAACTGGCTGACTTTGGGGTGGCTGGACAGTTGACAGATACACAAATCAAGAGAAACACCTTTGTCGGGACTCCATTCTGGATGGCACCAGAGGTCATCAAACAGTCTGCTTATGACTTCAAGGTGAGCTGGGAGCAGGAGGAGGATTGCTACTTGGTGCTACTATATATAAGATTGTGCTAGAGTTAATAAAGGGATTGGAAGTGCTGCTTGTTGCAAGAAGGATACTTTCATGTTATGGTTCAGGGTCTGTTGGAGAAATTTTTCTATTAGACATGAAACACCCGATCTGATTTTATGTGATCAGCCCTTCAGCTGTGCTAAAGTTGCATGCTTCCATGTTGCAGACCTTGCTATTCTGTGCTGTCACTGTTCTTGCTCTTCTTTCAGGCAGACATCTGGTCCCTTGGAATTACAGCCATTGAGCTAGCAAAGGGAGAGCCTCCCAATTCTGACTTGCATCCTATGAGGGTTCTCTTCCTGATCCCCAAAAATAACCCTCCAACACTTGAGGGTCACCACAGCAAGCCCTTCAAGGAGTTTGTGGAAGCCTGCCTCAATAAGGATCCTAGATTTGTGAGTATTGCTGTCTACTTGTGAATTTGGGTAGAGTATTGCAGAGGTCAAAGATTCACTTAGCAGGAAGACCTTTTGGTGCAAGGGTACTGGAGAGAAGGAATTACTTGCAGAGTGGATGGGCAAGGCCTGGCAGGAATTTAAGTCAGTGCACTTGCATGTTTAGTGTACAGGGATGGTAGATGTAGCATGCTTTCCTTATTTGCTCCAGAGGCCGACAGCTAAAGAGTTGCTAAAGCACAAGTTCATCACACGCTACACCAAGAAAACCTCATTCCTAATGGAGCTGATAGATCGATTCAAGCGCTGGAAGTCGGAGGGCCATGGTGAAGACTCCAGTTCTGGCGATTCTGACATGTACGTACGTGTTCTGCATGGAGGGGTGCCCCTGCTGTACCCTGCGTGCCCCGGGTTATCCTACTGCAAGCAGCTCAGGTCCTTTTCCCCACCTGGATTGGAGATCTTAGAGTAGGCCAGGGGCACCTGTGAGCCTGTTTGTGGGAGCAGGTGACTGATGCCTGGAGAAACAGGCTGTTACCTCCTCTTCAGTGGGAACCTGGTACTCTATTCTAGTCTTAACCTCTGGAGCCTCTTTGCTCAGTGTAAGGAATCAGAAGTACTAACAGGAAACATTTAGCATGTGCATAACTAGTAAAACAAGGCTCTTGATGCCTGTATTTTATGCACATTTAGTTAAATGCATCACCTTTCAAAGAGCTACAGGCTTTAGTAACTGGCAACAGCTGTGTATGTGTGTTTGTGTATTCATGGGTAGAGAGCTTTGCTGCTGATGTGGAGGATGGTGAGGCCTTGGGTGAGGAAGGGGTGCTTTATTGCCCTGCTGGTATCACTGAGCTTCTCTTCACCTTTAGTGGCAGTGACGCTGGGAGGTTGGCTTGCAACACCTGAGCCTGACCCCTCAAACTGTGGGCTTGGATTGTCTTGAAATTCTAAATTTAAGTAGCACTTGAAACTGTCTTCAACCTGGCCAGAGCAGAAAGGTGGTTGTAGTGATTTGGAAACACGATGTAGTACTTGGCTCAGATCTCTGTGGTGCTGTGTATGGGCTGTAGAGACTGATGGGGTTTCTCTTTAGGATTTTTTCTGGGATAGGGAAATGCCTGGAGCCCTGTGGTGATAAGACAATCAGGTGGGGGAGAGCTTGTGACTATGGGAACGCATGAGTTACACCCTCAGTATGCAGCTGATGCTTTGTCTTGACCTGCCCCTTTTCATTTGCAGTGATGGAGACACAGAGGATGGAGACCAAGGTCCAATCTGGACTTTCCCACCAACTATTCGCCCCAACTCCTTGAGCAAGCTGCACAAAGGAATGGCTCTTCATGGCTCCCAGAAGGTCTGTTTGCTCTCTGTTCTTTCAGGAGGACTGAACTAACACAAGCTTTTGAGGGTCTCGGGGAAGCTACCAGGCACTCATGTTCTGTGTTAAATTTAGTATCAAGGGCTAGTGCCCCAGAGTTGCCTCTTCCACATCCTCAGGGTATTACAGTCTGTGGCTTTCCCGAGATCTGGTGAGGGGACTGCCATCGAGGTGTTATGCCCTTTACTAAAGGCTTAGTAGTGTGTGTGCCCTGGGAGCCTTTGTCTGTGCTTGTTAACTTCTTTTCATGTTGTTTTCTAGCCTACTGAGCCCATCAAGAGACAACCACGGTCACAATGTCTCTCCACGCTTGTTCACCCAGTTTTTGGGGAGGTGAGTAGAACCTTCTTGGTGTCTGTGGTGTCTGGAGATCAGGATCCCAGCCAAAACCAGCACAGGGGGCTACTGGCCACAGGCTTCAGTTACTGTTTCCAGCAGGAGTGTGGGAAAGGAGGTTCTGACTTGAAAGAAATCGCTCACACAGACACTGTGTGTCGGGATTCTTTTCTTGGGGTTTTGTGGGGTCACAGAGACTCTTTCTCTGGTCCTGATGCCTTGCTCTCTTCTGCATCCTGATGCTGCTCCAGCTGTGGCCCAGCAGAGAGCTGTGCTTTTTCAGGGGTAGTTTCTGGACTTGCAACTTCTTTTGTCAGGTCTAGAGCTATGTGGAAAGAGGATTTACTGCAGGACAGGAAGCAGAGGTCATTCTGAAAAGCATTTTGAGACAGCACCTCTTTGGGAATGGAGAGTTTAGCTAACTGGCCTCTTCAGTATTCCACTGGGCCTGACTCCCAGAGGTCAGAGCATGAGGCAGATGGTCTGGGTCTTGCAGACCTAAACCTACGAGATAAAAATGGATAAAAATAATGTTGGTTTCTGATACAGGCCATTTGTTTGTGCAGCAAAATCACTGACATCTGGTTCTCGGTCCTTTCTGTTTAGGAGGCTTCTGGGGGAGGGAGTGCTCAGAGCTGTGAGTTCTCCAAACCAATGAGCTCATCTTTGTGCTTCTCCTTACCAACCTTGCTGCACCAGTTCCAGGCGGGAAGTGGCTTCTTGGGCCTTTCATTTCTGCTAGTTTGACTCAGTTATCCCAGATTTGCTGATCCTCCTTTGATTAGACTTCCCTGCCAGCTCTGCTGATCCCACTCAACAAAATCAGGTGCAGGGAAGGTTCTGGGCCAGTCTCTGAAACGACCTGGCTTCTGCGTGCAGTAGCAGGGGCTTGGAAGAAAGCTTGTCTCCAAGTAGGAAACCTGCTTCACTGCTGGTTGCATGTGTTGTTCTTTTCAGTTCTAGTTTCCTACCAACAGCAGACTTTCTCCTTCTCACTGTTGTGTTAGTGCCTCTTAGACCTGCTGGGTTTTGATCACCTCTTTACAGAAAAGGGCTGAATCTGGGCTTTTGAATTGAAATCTTACCGAGATGCTGTTCATGATATTTTATGTGCCTTCCCTCCATGTGTATTTCTGGATGTTAGTATCAAAAGTGACCCACGGTGGGTCAGTAACACTGATGTGGGCAACAGCAAATCTAGAAACCTGTCTGCTCTTTCTGGGGCAGGGAGGAAAGGGGTGTTTGGGCCTGGAGAGCCAAGCAGTGAATAAAAGCCAACCTGTAAGGCTTTGCGCAGCACAGCTCTAACCCCCTGCTAACCTGCAGAAAGCTCTTCTGCAGTGGGAAGTGACAGGATAAGACAGACTGCTCACATCACAGGCTGCTGGGCTAACTATGGGTCAGTGGCTTGGCATCAAAGGCTGCTGATAAACCGGCAACTCACCTGCAGGACAGACCTTGTGTCTCATTTTGCTCTGAGGCAGGCAGACGGTGATCAGGTAGACGTCAAATCAAATCCTTGGCTTTAGCATCACAACTATTTTGGGCTTAAGAAATCTGTATCCTTGATGCGTAATTGAGTTGCCCTCCATGCCCGCTGCCACTTCTGGACGAGCAGAGGCGTGTTAGTGAGCAGTTACGCCACTGAAGAGGCAGCAGCTCTTTTTGGCTGGGAGCCACTTGTTTCCAGTGGGGCAGCTGGAGCACAGGGGTGGCTCCAGCTGGGGATTAGCATTCACAGTGTCCTGCTTTCTGGACCGTGGAGAAAAGGTGAGCTCCAACAATAGGAAAGGCTGATCCTAGAATTGCAGGCAAAGAACCATGAGGCTTATGTAAAGCCCTTTAATCAGCGTAGCCTAATGGGATCTTAATTGAACTAGACAGTGGTTAGCTGGCAGACATTGCTTGTCCAACAAAAGGTTTTGATTTTTGTTGGGCTCGTTGCGTAATGATGTGTGCTAGGCAAGGGGCTGCTTGTGTGAAGGAGGTGGGGAAATGCTGCAGATGGGGCTGTGGGTTTTCAAACAACAATCTCCTTCTGGCAGCATCAGTAACGCGTCAGGAGTTCCTTAATGACAGAGGTTTAGCTGTTTCAAGTGAACAGCTGGAACCATGTGCAAGTAGACTTGTGGCTGGTGAGGTCTCATTAGAGTGCACCAACCATGGCAGATGTGAACTGAGTCTTTTCATCTAGGTCAGATGCTGCACGTGGAGGTCTTGGTGCGTGGGCTTCATTTCCCTGTTCCCCTGGGGAGAGCTCCCTCTTGAGGATGTGTGTTGGAGGCCAAGTGGCTCAGGACCTCTAGCGTGGCAGCAGTCTGCCTCAGCCTCCCAGTCTCTAGAAGCAACTCACACTTTTTTGTGGTTATTAAAAGCGGTGGTAACTAATTCCTGGTGTTACAATATTTTCTGCCCTGCCTGTCTGCAAGCCTTTGTGTGTGTCTGGCTGCTAAGCTCTCATTAGCAGCACAGGCGACTGTACTGGCTCAGCTACAGCTGGAGTTCTTTGTTCTGTTACTACTTACAGGTTTTCAGGGCTGTCAATGCTGTTCTAATATCCTGTACTTTGTTTAAGAGTACATCAGGGCCTGTTTGTTAAGGATTTCAATTTCTATTAGTACCTGGAGGAAAGTCTGAACTCCAGACATTGGACTTCCATCTTCCTGGCCTACAAAAAGAGCCCTTTATTTTTTTAAGAATGTGGGTGCTCTCCTGTGGGTGCTCTCCTTCATCTTTGTGAAGTCATACTAAAAGGGAAAGGGACTTAATGACCGTGCTGCACTGCTTGACCAGTGCTTTCTGCAATGAGATAAGGAACTAACGCACTGTTTCTGGTTTGCAGCTTAAAGATAAGCACAAGCAGACTGGGGGCAATGTGGGAGCTATGGAAGAGCTGGAGAACGCCTTTAGCTTGGCTGAGGAGTCCTGCCCAGGCATCTCTGACAAGCTCATAGCACACATGGTGGAGCGGGTACAAAGGTGAGTGTCCTCAAGAGTGTGAGCTGGGGCAGAGCTGGCAGTGAACTGAACCATTGTCATACTCCATCGCTGTGGAGTCGGTGCTCAGTTGGTGCTTAGCAGTCAAGACACCCGAAAAGTGAATATTGATGACAGCTGACCTAATAGTCGCTAAGTCACTTCTTTTAATTGCTTTTCATTTAATGGAAACAGTTCTTCCTGCCTCAGAAGTTCTTTCTCACACTGAACAGGTTTCTGGTGACTATGCAAAACACCACCGGGATTGCTTCTAGAGCAGAGCGTCTGTTTCACTGCAAGGAATGTGCTTTACAGCACCGTGTGCAGCCAGTCCCTCTGCTTGCCCAGCTTCAGGTAGCAGGAAACTATTTTTCCTGAAGTGAATTACTTATTTAAACCAGTGAAGGAGTGCAGTCTGGTAGAACTAAGTTCTTTGCTGCTCAGCAGGTGCTGTGTCAAACTTGCCTCCGCTACTGGCACCAAGGAAAATACCAGCTGTCCTTGAGGCCTTCTGTTACTAAGTCATTCAGGATTTCAAGCAAATATGCTATGGGTCTGTTTCGATCCCTCATCCAATAACCACTTAAAGCCGGAAAGAGCACACTCTTATCTCTTCTGGCTGAGCCACAGAGGTTAAAGAAAGTGTCCTTGTGATGCCTGCAAAAACTTCAGCCTCCAGCTGAGCAGGAGCTGCTTGCAGATGTGCCTTGGGTGGCTCTACAGGGCAGCTGTTTCAGGAGCGTTCACTTCTGTCAGCCTAGAAGTGGCGTTTTGGGCCAGCGTGTAAGCACAAGACACTGCTTTTTTGGAGGTTTGCAAAACCTCGAGAGACCCTGGTTGGTTTCTTACTGTAAAACGCTAGTGCTCAAAATTTCTGATTAGCCTAAAATTGAATCTTAAAGGCATGAAAAAAAGTGCTGCTTGGCTTTTTGTTAAATTGCTGATTTTTTCTTTCAAGGCTTCTTTATGTAGAAGACTGATAGTGGCGATGGGAGTGGGGACAAACACATCCAGACTTACCCTTCATCCGCAGACACACTGGCTGGTGCGGGGCGTGTGGGCCGTCTTCCAGGTGACAGAAGGGACCAGTTCCACCCATTGTTCTTCCTTGCAGGTTTTCACACAGTCGGAACCACCTGACCTCTGCCCGCTGACACCTGCATTCCCTGCTGCTGTTTTGAGGGGGAAGGATTTTTTCCAGCTTCGTAAGAACTACATCTCTAATCCAGACCACGATCTGCTGTTGGATGTAACATCGTGTTACAGACTCCAGGACATTTCAGAGCCTTCATATTACACGTGTTTCCATGATAACCCAGGGTGGGGTTTGCAATGCAAGTACAATTTAGACCTTTTGCAGAACCCGAGATGGGTGGTCTAATTGTTTTTACAATGTAATCAATGCAGTTTTTAATTGTTTCCCTATGGATGTATCCATTTTGGCTTGGTTTGATTCACAGCTTACTGGTAAATGCCTGGCTGCTGTAAAAGAGGGAGACTCTCTTCCATTGAGATATGTTTCAAAGGCTTCTGATGGGTTTAGCCTCCTGCCCTTCCTAGAGAAGTGTTTGTGAGCAGTAATGTGTGAGCACAGGTATGTTTGGAAGCTCTCCATGCATTACGCTATCTGGGAAAGTTAGCGCAGCTCTCCAGTTGTTCTGGAGAACTGCTTCAACTCCGTCACACACTACTAACGAAAAGCTTTCAGGTGCAGCAGCAGCTGAGCTAACGCACTGCTGCTCTTTCCCAGACTGTCGTTTCACAGGAGGATGGGTTTGCTGATCGTACTGCTGTTGGCTCTGGGACAGTGTTTTGTATTAGGCCTCGGTTCTTCTAATTCAGGCAACAGCAGAACTCGCCTTGGGTCTCCAGGGTCTGGAAGGCAAAGTGGTTACGCTTGGTTTGGGAGCTGGTGGAGTTCCTTTCCTTGGTGCTTTCTGCAACTGAAGCAACTGGATACACAGGTTTGGCAGTCCTAGTCTCTAAGCTGAGTAGATGCCTACTGTGTGTGCCCAAGCGTTACAGAAGGATTAAAAAAAGGGGGCAGGGGGAACACAACAGCCAAAGGTGCTGACAGGGCTGCAGTTCAAAAAGCAGACTGACGTTGCGTAGCAGTTCTTGAGGCAAGAAACCAGCAGTGGCATCCATGTGGTGTGGCTGGCCGCAAAAGCCGCTCTAGGCCTCCATCCCTGCTTCTTCTCAGCTTTCCCTTTCTGGCTCTTTTTTCAGCCCAGGGTCTAAACTCACTGAAGCCAGGGCTCTGCTCCAGTTGATGAGCTGTGCTGGTGTTTGCTAGCAGAGAAATTAAAGCATCTGCTGCTGTAACTGGCTGCTTAAGGTATACCAGTGGAGCCAGCCCAACTAGCTTTGCTTTCTGTATAGGAATAGTTTGTAAAGCAAATCTTTAATTCAGGTAAATGCACAGATCTTAAATCTATACTTCAAAGGTTTAGAAAAATAGACTTGGGAAAATAACTTCTGATAGCTGGTTGCTTAGAGATCTGCTCTCTAATCGTACAGATATTCCCATTAAGTCAGCAAGACCTTAGATACCCAGATCTTTCTGTCTGGGTGTTTGTGTGTGAATGATGTGGCTCACCCCAAAGCCACTGAGAACAAAAGCTGTAGCTGTTCAGCATTTTTTGTAAAAGACAGGCCACTTTGATAGTAGCAAGGCTTGATTTTTGGTACTTTGATTCAGAGCTGCAGATTGCAAGTGCTGGGCTAGAAGTAGCTCAAAAGACCCACACATTCCCTCACCCCGGGGTGCGGTGTTCACTTTAGCTCATGACTATCCTTTACTCTTCCTCTCTGATGGATCAGTACGGTCTCGGCACACACCAGGAACTTGTCCAGTAGAGAAGAGGTGCTGCTGTTTGATCTTGCTGGAGATCTGCTGCGGAGTGGTGTCTCTCAGTGGTGAGAGCCATCTTGGAGCCTGCATTTATGAAGAACAGAACAAACCCATTTTTTTCCTCAGGAGGAGGAGTTAACGTATAGACAGCAAACATACCGAGGTGGAAGGCAGAGGCTGCAGTGCAGCAGAAAGGTGGCTGAAGGGCTCCTGCTGCTTTTAAAGTTGCTGTTCATGACGGTAGCAAATCGTGTCAATAAGGTACCTTGTATTATTACTCACACGCACTGCAGTGTAATGAGTAAACTTTTTAAAGGAAACAATCCCCATAAACTTTGTCCAGTATTCAAAGCAACAATGGTTTTAGTTTTTAAAAACATTGAAAGGGATCCGCCACTTTCAATAAAGTAACAAAACAAATGAGACTGGTGTAAACTCTGTATTATTAGGGATACAGTATTTGTTCAAGCTGCTTTGCGTTCTTCTTGGTCTTCCCCTGCATCTTCCTGCTCCTGGACAGCTAAAGGTGCCCTGGGAGACAGCCCTGTTTTAGTGCTTTTGCACAAGGAGGGACTGAATACCCTGGTGTTGAGGGAAGCTCGTGCTGTTTGCAGAAGTGTAGCTGTGCTCTGGAGTGCAGGTTTTGCTGGAGTCCCTTTACTGAGCTGCACCATTTAGACTGAGGTTTGTCTGTAAAAGCCGACATCAGGATCGCGCTGCCTTCGCCTTTCTCCCTTTGCCGGCGCGGGGGTGACTGAGCAGTGGCTCGGGCTGCCCAGAGAGCCTCTGGAGACTCCATCCTTGGAAATAATCAAAAGCTGCCCAGACGTGGCCCTGGGGGGCTTGGACCAGATCGCTTCCCGAGGTCCCTTGCCAGTTGCAGCCATGCTCTGCGTGATCTCAGCTGCAGGACGAACACTTCAGAGATGCCACTTTAAGTGTGTGTTGCTGGTTGCTGACACTTCAGCAGAGATAAAGCTGTGGTGATGCAGCCAGTATGAAAGAGGGAGGTGAAGTGTCTGGTGTAAGGGGAGTCACGCTGGTGACGGGAGAGAGGGAGCAGTCCCCACAACAGCTCCAGGAGGTTGCATTAAACACGTGATAGGAGCTACTGCAAAAAAACTCACTTGTTCTGGTTTCTTAAGCAACAAGGCAGAACTCCGTTACACAGAGCGAAAGCCAGCCAGTCCTGCGGGAGCAGGAAAAATGGTAGCGTTTACCAGAAATTACAGCTTTTTGAAATTAAATGAGGCCATGGATATTAAGCCATGAGGTGCCGAGAGCATGGGTTCATCTCTTAACGTACACCCTGCTAGCAAGAACCTGATGATTAAGGACCAGTGTATTCTGGTCTTTCCTAGTGCTCGTGTTAAGGAAGCTGCTCATGATTGTAGCATAGACAAAAAATACTCCTGCAGGGTTCTGGTAAAGTAAAAATACTATGTGGGATTTCACAGAAGACCTGATGCCCCTGAACTCCCCATTGGTGTGAAAGTTTGCCAAGTTGAGAGGTAAGCAGGTTTGCCAGGAATTTCTTGTTATTATCACATTATTATTATTTTACCAACAGTTTCTCATTATTATCACTTGTGCTCCTGCATTTTAAACACCCGGATGTTTAAGCGTGATATTCTCCACCCAGGAAGGGACTTCTGCTGCCTGCGCCCTGAGGACCGGAGGCTCCTGGTTCAGGGACCACAGCTCAGCCACCATCGCTAGCGCATGTGTCTTCAAGACGGGGGGTGCTGGGCTGCAGATTAAGCACCTAAACAAACAGTGGGTCATCCGCTCCCCAACTGCCCCAACAGCTCGAGGAAGGACTCCTGCTCAGGGCATCTCTCCTGCAGCAGAGGGGCAGCGGTACCCCCAGAGGTGATGAGAGGATAAATGGCACGCAGGCTGTGGCCCAGCTGTGGAAGCACCTGTCAGCCATGTACTAACTCCTTCCACTCTGCTCTGTGAGCATTTTTCTGCATGTCAGAAGTTGTTTCCTTCTGTTACAGGCTAAAGCTGTGTGCCCTGTGACATGAGATGGAAAAACATGTGTGTGTGGGGAGAGACCCTGCTGGAGCCCGCCCGGGAGCACGCACAGGTCACGCTCCGTGCTGAGGGCCAGGCTGGCTTGTTGGTGCCTCCTGTCCCGCCAGGTACACGTCAGTCTGCTCTTGACCGTGTGGTGCTGGGGCGATGGGACGGCTGAGGCCCAGAGGTAATTCAAAGTCGAGCTGATGTTAAGGGAGTAAGCGAGCACTGTCAGCTTGTTAAAAAAATTACACCAGGGCTAAATACCAGGCTATTTCACCCCAGGCAGAAAACACTGCACCCTCTCTTGCACTGCACGCACAGAAACACTTCTCAAGCTCTTCTGTCCTCATCTGGCAATTGCCCAGAGCACACACACTGCCCTTCAACGGACACAGCGTGCTGTTGGAGACTTGGCCAGAGCCTGTGCAGTCCCCAGCCTGCGCCGCAGAGGGCACACTGTCCCCCGTGCCAGGCTGCAGTTACCGTTATTGAATCAGGTGGTGTTTGTCAGGCCCTTTCTCCTGCCCTGGAGCTGCTCCCCCAGCCTGGTGGCACCCACAGGCTCCATCACGGTGGCTCCGCCACATCACTGACTGGCTGCTGTCCCTGCTGCCGATGGAGCAGAGCTGATGCTGGGTGAGCCGAGAACCACAGTCTTGGGAAACTACTGAGTAACTTGAACAGGCTACAAAAAAGTATTTTGAATCTTGCTGCTAGACAGCCCTGCTACAGTAGGTGAGCGTGACAAAGGCTGGTGTTTAGTGCCAAGAGCCCCAGCTGCTGCCAGAGACTGTGGCTCCACCTCTCTACAACTTGCTCCTGCAGAGCTGCCCCACAGGAGACCAGCAAAAGGCAGTAATTGCACCGGAGAGGTCTCGCGCTGGAGGGAAGCACCCCGGGTAAGAGACTGTGACAAAGGAACAACTGGTATCCCACAGGAAAGCCCCTGAATGCAGAGATGGTGTGAAACCTCTCCTCTCAGGTCTGAGGAGAAGCAATGCGTCTGTGCAGACGCCATCCATCTTCCCCCAAGTGTGGCCACGGATGGGATGGTGGGCTCAGGAATAGGAGACTGAGATAGTTTTACACCAAGGTGCTATTTACTTTCAACAGTCATGTTCAGCTGCGTTATAACATGTCTGGTCAATCCACATGTATACACCTACACAGTTAATTGGAAAAAAAACACACTAATAAATTAAGTACATTTAACTTACAGGAGACAATGGTCATTGTGACAGTGGTAGTGACGGCTGGATCTGCAGTCACTTGTCTTCTCTAGGATGCAAACGCCAAGTGAGCGGTCTGGGAAATCCCTCTGGAACCCCCTCCCTGCAGTTCTCATCCCGCACACGTTTTAGACCATAACCTGGAACAGCCTTGGAGAACACACGTGCTGGCCCCGTACTTCCCATCTTCACAGGGATCTCCACGTTTCTCCATTCTCAGAACACGCAACACTTTCCTTTTTCTTTCATTACACCATTTCATTGTGCCTTCTTCTAGTACATTAATACTTTTCTATCTAATATAAAAGCAGAGTCCCTAGAGCCCCTCAAAGCCACATCCAACAGCATTTTGCGGCACTTGGCTTATTTCAGGCCTTCCATGGAGGCAACAAAAGGTGACATTTACAAAAACAGAACAAACTGCAAACATTTCAGCTTTAATACAGAGATTTAATAGAGTCCACAGACACTAATGCTCCATCTGGAATCCAGTGACTTTTACACCTTCATGAGAAACAGAAGATGGATCCCACCCCAAATTTAAAGGTAAGAACAGGGATTTTCAAACGTCTTTGCATGACACAAGCACAAGCAACAGTGACTTTCAGAGAAGCTTGTTCTCCTGTATTGCTTAAATGCCTTGAAAACATCACCCACCTACGGGTGGAGAGTGTGTTTGCCATCCCATGCCTTAAGCAATGCCTACTACAGGATAAAGTCTGTAACTGTGATAGGAGAAGAGCGATTGACCCTCTCGGCACACGCCGTAGCAGAGTTCAGAAGAAAAGCCATGCCCCCTCCCTGTACTGACCCACAACATACTGTAACCCAAACAGCTTAGCAGAGGTTCTGTCTTCCCCTGGAAACGGGCTGCTGTGCAGTTTCCAAAGAGCAGAGTTGCTCTACGAGAGCTGCAGTTTCTGTTCAAAGTGAACTGTGTTTAAGCTAACGCACCTGTGGATCCCCTGTTAGTCTGACTGTGCCAGCAGGGTGATGTTAACAGCAGCAGGACAGCAGTTGTACAGCCAGCCGTGCTGAGCGTCAGGGGAAGGGAACTTCTGGGAGCCAGCGAGCCCTGGCACCAGCAGCTGAGAGCCAATGGCACCACTGACAGCTGCTGGTTTTCTCCTGTGTATGCCGACCATCCAGTCAAAATGTAAAAACAAAGTGCCATTCGCCTCCAGGGCAGGCAAGGGTGTGACTGTACAGGTACAACTGGAACAATAAACCTTCCGCGATGTGTGCGCACCAGAGCTCTGTGGTTGTTAGGTTCTCTCTAAGTAGGTTCAACTGGAACAGACTTGACCCTCTTCCATACCCCTGGGGATGGATGTGATCCCCTTCTGCAACGCCCTCGCTCCCACTTCCCATACCATGTGGAAATGAGCTTCCTGGTCCTTTGCTTTATCAACTCAAGAGACTCTTGTCCCCCCCCCGCCTCTTTTGTTGATGTTTACAGCAGAGATCCAGCCCTGCCCCGCTTCAGTCTGTGTGACTGTCCTTCTCACCCTTTGGAAGCAGCAGACTCGACCTGGCTGGAGAACTGGTGGCTCTCTTGATCACCTCCATCCACCTGGCAAGAAAGGACACGAGAAATGCTCAACCCCTCACTCACAGGTGCATAACTTTGTCTTTCAGTTATAAGCTGTGCTCCTTTCACCAAACCTCACAAAACACTTGTTTTCTACCTTTTTTTTTGCAATTCTTTTAGGAAACTGATTGCTCAAATGAACAGCTTGAGCCATGGTAAATACAGCCCAGAACACGGTTGCCTGTCCAGGTAACAGCTCTACAGTGCTTTCAGCTCCAGAGAGCTTTTGTGAGAGCACACTGCTCTCTCCTGTACGCGTACGGGAAGCGTTTATCAAGCAGGACAGGCTGACAAAAATATTTGTTAGTCGACGGATTGCTTTTCTTATCATTAATTATGGAACAAGTTTGCTCATATGGAAGAAAGTGAAGCAACAGTGAAAGAAAGAAATCCATTGTGAATTAGACTTTCTTTTCCCCTTGAAATCACTACATGAGACCAGTGGATTAAAGACCACAACTCTCTGCTGTCTGGGGTACATTGCTCACAAGTGTGTGCCACTCTCCCAAGCATGGAGGGGAGGAAGTATGTGACACCTTCTCAATAAAACTGCACTCCAAAACCGTGCGAGGGTTTTCAACAGCTAACGCAATCGCCAAGTCCTGTATGGGATGCATTTTAAACATGATTCACTTTGGACCGTGCGTGGAAGCCCCTGACAGCAGCGCTGAATATAATTACAGAGAAAGCAGTGAAGTGAAAAAGCAGCGCTGCGCTTGTTGCTGGCAGCCTTGTGTTATAACTCACAATTCCAGAGGTCGAGAGGAAAAAAACCTAAACAACCCAATGTATTCTCACCAGAGCTCTCATTAACCTAGAAATCTTGACTCCCAAGACATAGTGGGGCTGAGCATCTCACAGCCCTTCCACCCGCGCCACCCCCCAGCTCAAAGGAAGCCCCGGGCTCCTGAGATAAAGCAGAGCCTCCAGCTCTAGGTGCAACCACCAGCTTTCCCCAGCAAGGAGGACAGTTCTGGCAGAGGAAGGGTCTCCAAACATCATCAGTAGAAAAGGAAGGGAACTTTATTACTGAGAGTGTGCTGTTAGGTCACTCGGACTGGGAGGTAGTCAGGAGGAAAGAGGGGGCTCTGGATGATCAGCCAGTGAGTTAACAGCACGTTAAATACCAAGACAGACAAACAGAAAATTACCTCTCAAAGGTGTATTTGCTCTCAGCCCTGAAGAAATACACGTGGGACTTGAACTGCAGCTTGAAGACATAATCCTTCTGAATGCCGTCTGCCTCTGCAGGGGAGCTGACTGCGTAGCCAAGCAGTGGGAGACTGGCCAAGGGATAATCGTCCTGGAAGAGCCCAATTGCCCAGCCCTTAGTGCAAGGCACCCCCTGCCACACAGCCCAGCCCGACACACACTCGCTCTTTGCAGTAAGGTACAAGTAACATCTTTTGATTTGTGTTTAGAAGAGAACGGGAGGAGCAGCAGCCTTTACCTTTTGAGAGGCCTCCGACAGCTTGTGATTAAACCTTCCCCCAAGTCAGAAAAATCCCCGACGCCTCTTAATCCCTGATGCTGAAGCCCAGCAGGGAGAGAAAGGGACAAAGACTAAGCAAAGGCTGCCTACTCCCTCACCTCCATTAGTCACTGTGTGAGGAGACATCTTCCCCTCACCCACAGAAGGTCAGTACCATTAACGGAATTGGAAATCCTAATTAAATTCTGCAAGAAGGGCCCATGGCCTTAGAGAGACTGGCTTTGTTACGAACTACATTCTCTTCCACTTGTTACTCTCCTTCAAATAGCAAGGAGCTGCACCCACAGCAGAATGCCAAGGACCTCCAGGTTCCCCCCGACACCCCACGTGCGGTCCCCTCAGCTACATCTGCTCACTTGGTGCGTTTTGTAGAAGAACAAGCAGAAGTTGGTGAAGACGACCCAGAGTTTCTGCCAGCCGTTGCTGTTCTTGAACTTCCTCAGCAAGTATCCGGAGAGCTGGTTCTGGCACAGAACAAACGGAAAACCACCGTGAAACCCCGGCTCGCTGTCCTTCAGAGAATGATGACAAATGAAAGGCCTGAGGCTGCCTGCCATAACTGCTCCTGCACGTCAGCCCCGGTGGTGAAAGGCCTCCCAGGTATTATTTCACACGGTGACAGAGTGACGTTGTATCTTCAGCTTGCTAACTGACAGCTATCTTCTTGTGAACCAATTAGTGATTTCTCTCCACTACCAGCAGTCTCCCCTGTATGTCTAAGCGCTGGCCATACCTCAGGCAGCGCACAGGAGGGTGCTGCTCCGACTCGTCCCTCCAGTGACCGCCCTCTGGGGCAGCCGGCGGGCAGGGGGACGGTGACGGCCACACGGGCGTCCGTCCCTTTAACCACCCTTTCCTACACACAGACAAACCACGTACAACACAGTGCGCAAGGAGGAAACAAAGCAGAAGAGGAGACAGAGGGTGCCAGAGCTGTGGCCAAGCTGCAGGTGGCAGCTGCGCAAAGCCAAGGCTGGCGTGGCAAGCAGGGAAGCTGGACCTTGCCACCTTGGAATCAGAGTCACCGAGCGCTTGTGCGGCGGGATAAGGAAACCTATGGCATGGAATGACAGCAGATGGATTTTGTAATTACGGAAAAAGACAGAACAGGCAGCAGAATTACAGAGAACCATTCTGGGAAGCCAAACTTGGGGGAAATCCTGTATCAACAAGGCAACATTACAGTTCTGCCGCCAGCTGGCTGGGGGTCCTCACGCCAGCACACGTGGGCTCACTGGGCAATCACAAAGCGAGCAGCGGTACATTCTCCTTGGCATCCCACGGCTCCTCCCCACCAGCGCTAAACTTGAGAGGCATTTTTACCTGGATCATGCACAGGTAATCAGACAGGGATAGGCTCTGGTTCCGGTACCAACAAACATGGGTGATTGTGTTGGGCCGTTGGGCCTGGCCCAGCAAATAGCGAGGAGGAAGCTCTGGAGAAACAGCAAGAGAGCAGAAAACTGAGCAGAGAAAAGGGGGAGAGAAAGAGAAAAACAGAACATTAGGATAAGAGAAGTGATGTAAGAAAGGCATCTGTTAAAGGAAAATGGATTGTGAAAAAAAGTGATGGTATTAGAACACAGAATAGGTCGAAGCGAGAGGGAGCTGCAAAAACTCACGCTTTTAATCCCAGAGCCTGTAGCAGGGAGGTCTCATTATCCGGGTACAGAACAGTGAGATGGTGCCTTTCCCAAGGCTACCAGCAGGGAAAGGAAGGCATGTCCGCTTGGATATAAACCAATTTTGTTGCCCACGAGAGTGCCCAATTTCTGGACCCTAATCCAAGGTAACATCTGTAGAACTTCCTTTACTGAGCTGATTGATACATTACTGAGCTCTCAACATCACGAAAACCCAGGAGCTTCAGTGCCTGACTTTTACCTCCTTCCATTAAAGAAAAAGTGCCTTAACAGCAAGGCGGGGAAGGCAGGAAGGTACAAATACAGGGATGCAGCACCCTGCCCCATTGTGGTTTGTCTAGTTAGTGACCACCTTTTTCTCTTCATGGTATTTAGACTTCCCACTTCTGGAAGTCTTCCAAACATGCCAGCCTCCAGGAAGGCCTCCTAAAGCGAACCCACAGTGCCGGTGCAAGCAGTGCCCTGCGTAAGGAGCGCCAGACAAACATCTGTCTCGAAATCTGCAAGATTTAGTACCAAGATGTGCCACCAGTGCTGCATCAAGCCATGCCAAGGGCTAAGACCCAAGGTAACAGCAACTCAGTGGGCACATAATAAATCTCTGTTCCACAGAACACAGCACTGCCATAAAATGGCACTTCCCAATGCCTGCTGCTCACCCCTGCCAGTGAGGGAAGGGCAGAGAAGTCCCATTCCCACTGAACTTGACTCTCGGTGCAGTACAGTAGCTCAACCAGACCTGAGTACAGCAGAGTCAGTCTCTAAAGGAAAATGTCATGGACAGGGATCATCCTCCAGCAAGGCTGATGGAACCCAGAGGAACAATTCGGTCCTAGGATATCCTGTCTTTTCCTTAAAATTTCCCTCCTTCAGTGCTTTTGTCGAAGCAAAGCCCTGCTGCACGGAGAGCAGAGCGTGTGTGTGCAGACACGCAGACATGCACAGAGCAGGGCAAGCATGCAGCGGCCTGTTAATGGCCCACGCTCTCCCGCGGAGGCAGAGACGCTGCCGAGGCAAAAGGGGAGATGGAGTGGAGGCCGAGCAAGCCAGGACGGACAGAGTGAGAGGTGAGAGCTGCGCCCTGCGGGTACCTCGACAGCCACACTGTGGTCAGTCATGGAGACGCTCGTGTTGCGGTACCAGCACACGTGCATGGTTGTGTTGGCACGGTGGTGGCTCTGCCTGTCCAAGGAGCTACGAGAAGAGTGTATGTCATCTTCGGACTCCTGTTCTAGAGAGACCTCATCAGAGGATCCTGGGGGAGGAGAAGTCGGCAGCGGTTTAAGAAAAGCGTTCAGTACAAAGACCAAGAGAAGCAGGGATTCCTGAGAAAAACCGTTTTCCCTTGCAATGGTCCAGTTTTAAAATACGTCAACTTGAATTTGTTACACAGCTCCAGAAGGTCACTCTAAGCAGACTGTTGTGGCTTTCATTACTCAGCTCTGTTTGGGGCAGCCGACTCAAATACTGTGTAAAACAAACAAACAAAAATCCTCACACTGCATTTTCAGTCAATTCCTAGTGAGGAATACGAGAAAGTGCTCCAAGAAGGAATACTAGATGTTTCAGCACATCTGTAACACCACCAGAGACAGGCACAAGAATATAAAAGAACTTGCTGATCTCCCAAGACACCAGATTTCTGGACAAGAAAATACACTACATGGTTAGACTGAGAAAAATCTATGTAAGAGACCTTATAAAGTCAATTCTGCAGCTGGAGCATTTCTGCTGGATTTAAAGCTACCAGAAACATCAGTCTAAGAAGCACATATCTTTTAATTGAAACAAAACAAAAGCACAATAACTATCCATTACTCTATGAATTACAAAAACATTCCATTTATATAATCAAATTCAGAGTAGGAAAAATGAAAAGGACATGACAACTGATGCTTTTCAAGAAGGCAGGAAACATCACTTACTGTTGGAGCGATTGCATACTGAGTTTTCCAGAAGCATGTCAGACTTTTCAGTAGATTTCTTGGCCATTTCAATTGCCATGTTTAGGTCTTCCATCCACTTCCCCATCTCCAGGCGGGTGCTGCAAGACAAACAGTGCAAATGGACACCACCACAGCCCGGAGCCATGACAAGAGTGCCAGATTGCTGAAGGAAGGCACAAGTCCCTTTCCATTAAATAAATAAAAATAACATTAAAATTACTCCAAAGCACAAGCTTTCCCCACAGGAAGCTGACCTCATACAGCCTTCACCTCTACCTTCAAGCTTTGAAACAAGACTAAAATAACCATTAAAAACTTGGACTTTACGGCAAAGAGAATGACAGACAGCCAAGGGGCCACAGAACATCGCCCTCTGGAGCTATCAGACTCCGAAAAGGATTCATAGAGAAGCTTCATAGCTGATGGGTGATTTCAAACAAGAAATCACATTTTCACTCCGAAAAGCATTTTGGAGATGGGTGATATGACCATACTGGAAACGATTTGTTCTAAGGATAAAAAGCAACGTGAAAGCGCATCTTTTGAAGGTGATACAGGACTTACCTTACAGCTCAAGCAAGTCAAGCACTGAGCGTGGGAAGATGAGGACTTCTTTCACCACACACAGGTTTCCATTACGGGTTACCTGGCTCACGCTATGATTACAGGGTACGAGCTTTACAGCTCATACCTGTGTATCTATAGCCATTAGTATGCAATAGCATAAGGTTTTCCCTTTAGACACAGCCCTGGCATTTCTTTTTTACCTCTGGCTACATCCCCTGCGGGCATAACTCTTGTTTGAAGTGCTATATACAGTTAAATGCTCTTGTGTTTGCTTGGGAGGGTCTGTGGGACATTTTTTTTGGTAACCATCTCTTCTTTCCGAAAGTTTTTAATTTAGACTGAAAATTCCACACATGGTCTAAGCCCTGCAGAATTTTTTGGTTTACAGGTGTGGAGAGGCAATAGAAGAAAAACAACAGCTTTCGAGCTATTTCTAAATTATGACAAGGTAAAAATTATATTTATTTATCCAAATTTCAGAACCTCTCGAGCACTTTTTGATTCACAGCTGCTGAGAAATGGTTGATCTTGAAAATAATTAACATTTTCAGATGCTAGGCTGGAATTAAAAAAAAAAAAAGGTTTGCTTGTCAAATATGTCTGCATACGTATTGGCTCCCATGCCATTACCTACCTGATTTATAGACGTTCAGTAATGGTTATATTTCAAGAACAAGTTATCAAGCAGTAAAAACCCCTATAAATTTAAGGTTGAGATTTAGTGCTCCCATCCTGCATTCTTAGCATACCCAACTTCAGCTGCCCTTTAGGGGACCCGCAGAGGGACAAACCTCCTAAAGCTGGTCCTGAGAGAACAGGTGTAGGAGACATCCTAAGTATATTTCAGATATAACGTAAAAAAAGGCGTCAAATTCACTGCACAGGGACAAGTTACACTAAAAAGGGATCACTTTTCTCTCCAAGCTAGCCTTTAATTTTTCCTCTCCCTTCCCAGCTTCCTCCATGAGACCCATGCTGGAACTCTCCCTCCTTACATCCATTTGCATGTTCTGGATTTTAATTCTTTTTGGGTCTCTAAAATATTTGTATGTTTAGATTTTGTTTTCTCTCCTCCTTTACAGCAGCTGTTTAAAGGATGCCTCTGGCAACTCAGCTAACTGGAAAACAATACAATGGCAATGTTGCTGCTGCTGTGTGTTTAACAGCACACCCTTTGGTGAGGTAAACTACTCCTTCCCAAAATACAACACTGAGAAAGGAGTTGTGAAGAGCCCTGTGTTTGTTTTGAGTCACGCTTTCCTGAGGACGCATCAAACCACCCCTGGCTCTGCACCAACCAATCCAAGAGTAACTCTTTGGAGAAGGCATCTGTCAGACCTGCAGGCAACCGAGGAAAAGAGATGTTACCTTGCTGCCACCACTATGGTTTTTTGTGCGGAGTAGATGGTGAAGCAGTGTGGGACGGCCCACTCGTTCTCACTCTCCTCCACCTGCAGAAAAAGAAAAGGTTTGTCTCGTCACTACTTGGTGACTGATACACACTAAAACTGTCCTCCTTGGCTGGCTAGGAATTTGAGTCAAATATGATTGCAGTAAGTGCAAAACAGCTACTCTTTTATGAAAACCGCCTACTTCAAGTCTATTTTGGCTCTATAGGAAAATCTATATTGTGCATTTCTACTGCCGCATCGCTAGCAGCACAGCAGGGCAAGAAAAGGAGGGTTCTGAGCAGGATTCAGCTTATTACTTACCGGTGGGTCGAGCACTATCAGCTGCAAATCAAACACAGAAAGAACAGTCCCATTAGAACAGGGGGTGGGCAGGCAGGAGGACTGGTTATATGCCAAGGTGTGTGTGGCACAGGGACAAATCCCTGTTTGCAGATCAGTCTCTCTCAGCGGCGTGAAAATGGTCAAAAGGGCGTGCTCCTGCTGTTTTGCTGAAGCAATGGAAGGAATAAGCTTATCGCCTGCAGAGGAGCCTTTGTTTGACACACAGGCTGGAGCACGCGAAGGTCCAGTCCGTGGCCAGCAGTGCCACAGGCTGCTGTCACTGGCCTGGGAGCAGCCTGTGGCTTTGGTCCTTGTGCCCTGAAGGAATTGCCTCAACCTGCCCTAAGGTAAAGCCGTTTTCCGTAACACTGTGATGCAACTTGAAACCACTTACCAACATGCCATGCAGAGGAAGATGTCCATGAATTTTGAATTGGTTTGTCCCTGTAACCCCTTTGCTCGTGTACAGTAACATATCTGAGAACTGAAAAAGGGAGGAAGCATACCATCAATATTCTGAAGACAGCAGGTAGGGCGAAAGTATTTTTTGACATCTCTTTAAAAATCTGTTGTTTAATGGCCACTGCAGATGCACGAAAAACCACCATTTCAATTTGGCCTACTTTCCTTAAAAACACTCTTTTATTTACTTCCAAAAGAGGCAATTAATTCTAAAATGCTGTTAAAACTACGTGCCATTAAGGAAACAAGCTGAACAGACAGTATTGTCTTGGTCATGCTCTATCTCAAAATCCCTCAGAGTGAGTTTTCAGTTAGGATTGCTGATTTTCATCACAAGCACATGAAAACACATTTTCACGACAGCTTTGTCTTGAAGACTTTGCGTTCATGAAAACCAGAAACAACACCCACCAGAAAGAACATCCGCTGCTGTAAACCCTTCTTAGTGAGCTTGTACAAGCAACCTTCCCGGATAAACTCCTGCAGCAGAAAATAAGAAGTTAGGCAAAGCCAAACACAGAGAATTTTAATGTGGGGGGTTTTTTTTTTTCATTTCAGAGTATACAGATGTTGATTGGTGCCCAGCAATGATCGCTAACAGATTTGTTAAGTGTCACATGACACCCTTCCTTCTGTTTGTAAAACAGATCAGCTCCTTGTCGCAGCCAGCATTTAGATCAATGGAGCAAGAGAAGGAGAAGGAGCAGAGTTCCTGCTGGACACCAGCCGTTCACCTATCACACTTGCATCCCACCGCAGTGATTGCCATAGCATCCCAAAAGCATTTGCAATGCTCCTGTACTTATGTTCAGTATAGCTATCAAAAACAAAGAAACAACAAAAAAAAAACCAAGCAGGAACTAGAACTTGTAGAAAACCAGAGTCGCTGATACCAGTTTTGCCCAGTGACGTGGCTCTCGCCATCGCTGCGTTCTCCTTGCAGTCTCAGCCCACAGACAGAGACAGCATCAGACAGACACAAGCAGAGCTGGTGGTGGGTTTCCTATCGAGTACACGACATACCGCTTCTCACTCAAACACTGAGCATACCCTGCATCTGCTGTACTGAAAACACCAAACTAGCCAGAGGCTAAGCAGAAGCATTTTTTATCTATTCCCTCGGACATCACCAAGATCTCCATGGGACCTCCTATGAAGACAATTATACAAAGCCTTTACAGTTGTTCCATAAAACAGAGAGGCAGTGATGGCAAATACATGGTCGAAAGGCACTTCCTTGGCAATAAAACCAATAAAGGCTCTAAAAACTAAGCAGAGGTACTTACCCTTCCGGGTGCCGTGAGATTATCTATACCAATCAAGTCGTGCTGCAGCTCTGTCAGCTTCTGGAAATTCTCCAGACGGATGAGACTGTGCTGCAGCTGAGACGTCATTTCTGTGACTTCCTTCAGCGCATCTGTAAGGAAAACAGGACGGAGGGGATCAGAACAAAGCAGACAAACCCAGGCCACCAATTTTATCCCTGGAAAACTGAATCTGAAACGTATAGCCAGATTTAGAATAGAACTGAAGAGTTCTGTTGGAAGCGGCCTCAAGTAGTCCAACTGCCAACTTCTTAAAGCATATTTTATGGTTTAAATAAAATGGAGACAAGCAAGCTTCACAGTGCTCCCTATGCTTCTGGAAATTATTTGGTATATCACAGTTTGTGCATATAAAAAGTATTTGCCACATAGCCAAAAGTAAATTAAAAAATTAAAGCCAACTATTTCTGCCAAAGATTACTTCATAAATGAATGGAATTTACTACGTAAGCTTTTGACATTACAAAGCAATTATTTTTTGTCACATTTTTTACTTGTAACTGATGAAAAGTTCCTAAAAAAACCTACTTTTTTTGCCACTAAAAAAGGGGACAAGAAAAGGACTAATTTTCCAGCTTTACATTAAGATCCATCAAGATTACCATGAGAAAAACACCTTCTGGAATGCCAGAAAAAGCATTGATTCTCTGCAAAGAGAACAGTCTACATTTAAGTTATCTTTTGCATTTTCCAAACTAGTAGTTAAGGCAATTTTCTATCTACTGCAGAAAGCTTCGGAGCCCTGTGCCAGAGCATGGTAGGACAGCAGTGAAACCGGGTACCAAAATCCTCAAAGAAAAACAAAGTTAATTTTAAAATGTAGGCTAAACTTTTTTTTTTTTTTTAATTTTTTTAAATTAAGCTGCCTCCTGCCAGTTTTCTGCTGTTCTACTTGGTATACTCTGGGCTTTCTTTTTTTTTCAGTATACTTAAATTATAGTATTCACTAAGCAGTCATGTTTTCAGCAATCTAAATCAAAGCTCCTGCGTATTTCACAAAGCTGCATGCGAGAGTCAGAAAGGTCCCGAGAGGAGAAAAAGTGTTTACATTGCATTTGTAGGTGTAATGTAAACACTTTTGCCCAGGGGACGGGCAAAATTTTTTTATGTACATGGGAATGTGTTTCTGCCTCGCATGTAAACAGCTGCGTGCTCACTCACTCCGGCAATCCGCGAAGTCGCGGTGCTCTGCTGTGTAGTGCTTGCAAAGTCTCCCCAGGATCAGCTTGTAGTGCATCAGTCTCTGGATGGGCTTGAGCAGAAACGTGTTGAGGGGCAGGTAGCAAACCTTCTGCAGCTCAAACTCCTTATAAACCATTTCCAGCTTCTTTAGACGTTTAGTTGCTTTCTCCAGTTCTGTCAGGACCTCATCGTGTCTCTGCAGATAACTGGTGAACTCCTGGTGAATCGTATAAAAGATTATTCAGATCAAAGGAAATCAGTCCTTAATAGGTTTCACAGTGAATAAGAAAAAACACCCACTCCCTGCTCTACTTTTGTTTCTGACCATGATTATACAATCCAAGGTGGCATATATCGTCATAAGCGTTGACAAAACCATCATTAACAACATTATATGTTTCAATAGATTTAAAAAATAAAAAGCATTAAAAATAAAAATATTTGCTTGGTTGTCCTCTGTTGACTATTTACTGAAGCCATGCATCCGTGTGCCTCGGATGAGAACAGCTGGTAGCACTCCTTGTTAATACTTTGCCATTCTAAGACAATTCTTGTTGATTTCTGACTTTTTTAGAACAGGCAGAAGTGAGCTGAGAGGGTTATATCATCTAGGGTTAGCTATTAAAGACACTCCAGTATCTACTCTGCAGTTAAAAAATACTTATATTTTGGAATTAAACAACCTTATGAAACAGTCTTCATAGAGAAGAGTCTCAGTTGTGCAAATACAGGAGAGACAGTGAAGCAAATTAAGTATTTTTTCTTCATCTTTTTGCTGAATAACCAATGAACAAATAACCTTTTCTCAAGGTAAATGTAGGTGGTTAAATAAGCAACAGTGGTATAAAGCCTTGCTGTAAATATTTTATTGTGTTATTTTTTTAATTTGTTTATTAACAATAATAGTTTGCAAGTCACTCCAAGTTTAGTGGAAATACTAAACCTTGACCTCTCCTCCTTGACAAAAGGAAAAAATGACTCAACATTCCTGAGATTCCACTATTTCAATCCTTTATCTACCTTTAGAGTGCGCATATTCCTGAGCATGACATCTCCGATGCGTTGATAATCTCCTTTGATGTGAGCATTGGTTTTTCCTTCCCTGAAACACATATAAGGAGATGAAATAAGAAGGTGAAGTACATGGGAGATCAAGAAATTTCAGTTTCCTTCCTCCACTTTCCCCTGTACTTCAAGCCAAAATCTTTAAGAAACGCTTCCTGGGTATCTGTGAGTACTGATATGTATCTGTGAAAGGACTTCTTTAGTAAAATTAAGCAGTACATTAAAGCCGCCTCTATCCATTTTTAGCCACTTGACATTCCCATTTCCCTGTTCGGGTTGAAAACTTAGTACAATAAATATGGAAGCTGCATAAAATAAAGCCATGTATACAAAACTGAGAAAAGATTAGAAATGAATTTGTGAAAGCCCATGTCAGAGTTTAACCTCCCAGACTTTTGAAAAAATGTCATAACACAATCCCACCTGAATTTATAAATTTATTTATGTTCGGACCTAGTTTATGTTAGCCACCTCCTTTTCAATGGTAATTAGATTCTCCTACATTACATCTCCAGCCAGGAGAAAGTAAAGCAAATGTTAAAAGACTAAAGACATGCTCTTTAAAATAAATTGTGCTGCAAGAACTGAACTCTAATCTTAATTACCAAAAGCATTTCTTAAATTTTTCACCCGGAGATTCATTAACTGGGAGATATCGAAAAGCACACATGTTATTTTTTTGACCTTGTGTTCCTTCTCTTTTGTAAGGCTAGAGAGAGAACACCCAAGTTATTATTAACGGTTGGATTCGATGATCCAACCTAAACAATTCTGTGATTACAAACCCCTCGGTGTGGTGTACAGCTCATATGGCTACAGGACATTACGTACAAGGCAGCGCCTGGAAAATGGGCTTTGCAACATGTATTTAGTTATTTCTTAAAAACTATGTTTTTTTAAAATACTTTTTCCTTAATCCTATTTAAGCAAAAATACCAATTCAAATACAGATGAAGTACGGTTCTGACGGGAGGAACCGAAGCAGCCCCCCTGCTTGTTGCCCCTGCCCCACACTAACACATACCAGAGCGACAGCCTTTGCTCAATCTCTTTCAGAAAGCCTCGATGAAACTCATAAATTGGGTCTATGTTAGAGAAGAGTAACGTCATCAGGCCCTCTGGCATAGCGTTTTCCTTGATGACTGCGCTGCGAAACCACTGCCGGAAAAATCATAAATTATGATCAATTCCTCTATTTAAGAAATTAATCACTAACATAAAAAAATTCTGCTCCTGCAGCAATGGGGAAGGAGAAAGTGTGTGCACAGGGAAACAGCAGGAAGGAAGGAGGAATATTTAGGGAAGATGTAATCTGGGAAAGATGAGAAGACGTAATTTGTTTTCCTGCCAAACATTACAAATATGAGGCTTATTATTGGTTCTGGGCACAAGCACATTTCTTAATGCAATGATGAGATGGTTGGTAACGACTCTAAATTACAGTCAATTACCAAGTAGCTGCCACAGCTGATGCTACGCCACTGCTGGGACGTCAACGCAGGTACAACTGCTCCTTCATAAAACCTGGAGCCCTGTGCAAGTTACTCAGTAGCTGGAGGCATCTTGTTGCGTGTCACACACCGCACCTTTTATCACTTTTGGTTCCCTGCTTTCTGGCAGGGACATGACCATTACAAAAATCCTCTGAGCTGCCAGATGTTCCCCCATCTTTTAGAAGTGAGCCTGTAGGAGGAATTTGAGTGAGATGGTGCTCACTGAACTCACAGAGAACACCTCAGCTGAAGACATACAGCCTTAAGGGACTCAAACTTCTCTTCAACGAAATTAAAACAATAGCTTATAGAAACACAACAGTCAGTGTTCAAACCTGGACTACCTGAACAAAAAGCTCTTAAAGAAAAAGAGTTGAAAACTCAAGCTGTCCTCCAAACAAGGACTCACTTGTCTGCTCCAGGTGAAAGAAAGGAGGGGAAAGAAAAAGCAGCAACAAAAAAAAGACAAAACTCCTCAAAACCCTATGGATCTTTAACAGCCTTGGCTATTTTTCATCTGCTCTCATGATCTGAAGGCACAAAGAGAAAAGCTTCCCAAGGAATACTGCAGACATGATGACTAGATTATAAGCAGAGCTGACAGCAATGACCATCATGGAAGCCGAATGCAAAACATTTGGAGGCTGTCCCTGTTCACAGTTTTCAAAGAGAAAGTTTGTTTAAGACATGAAAACGACATGCGGTGCAGCTATCGGAGCTAACGATGAAGTCCAGAGAAGATACCTGCTCTCCCAGGAGGGCCTACAGAACAAGGAAGGTAACAGCTACATGGCTCATGGGTTATGCTTTATCATAGGACTTTCTTATTCTGTTACCTGGAAGAAATTCCAAGTTTTTCCAAACTAACAATTACAAATCTGTTAAGAAAAGGAAAACATTGAAGGAAGTTAAAACCCCTTACCACTGTAATAACTTCCAGGTCCTTTAAATACGTCCGTTCTGTAGCAAGAATCTCCTTTGCTATGAAATATGCCTTGTCGGTTGGATAGCGCTGAAAAAATACACAGCAATCAACAAGTATTAAAATATATGTTCTATTTATTACTAAGCACAAGCTCAAACCTTCCATGCATTTCCCCTTGCTGTGTGCAAATGGAGCAGCTGATTACTAACAGGGCATGTCTGTGTTCAGTACCACATTCTCAAATACTGACTTTATTATAAAATACTATTTATGTTTCAAGATCATTAAAAAAACTTCCCTTTCAAAATCAAGGGAGCACTTTACAAAAATATGGCAACAGTTATTCCAAGTTTCCTAGGCTTTAAATACTTCTCTAATCAACCCAAGTACAGCAGATTTGCATCGCAGTCCTTTTTCAAAACTATTCTATTTCCACTTAGAGCTTTTACTAAAATCCTTTGAAGATCTTATTAATTAGTTAAGAACACAGAAAAATCAAACTACATCAGTTGTTGGCTGCGTGGTTGCTCCAGGGCTGCTCTTTAAAGAAAAGAGAAGACATAATGGACAGGGAAGCACAAAGGAATGAAATGGTGAAGAGAGATGTTCTGCAGCTGCAACGAACAAAAAACAGCGTTAGCCTGAAAACATACATTATTACAAATCACGTAAGTATTATTACAGAACTGATCACATTTCAAGCTAAGATGCTGCTTTGTCTCCTTAGCTTACTATGCCGTGCCACAGTTTTGTGCCAAATCCTCGCCTGGTGAAAATAAATGACAACAAACCCATTTGAGTTACATCACAGTCTGGCCTCCATCTCTGCCCCTCCTGAGGGTAACATAGCTTTGAAAATTATTTCTCCCTTTTCCTTGTACATACCAAGTTAATAAAAAATTCTCTTTTGAGAGACGCTTTGAGATGCCATCAGCACAGCTACTCAGAGCTTCTAAATCCTCCATCTCAGTGTTGCTCAGGGAGGAGACATTTTCCTGGCTGCTCAGTAATGCATCTATTGAGCCCACACTGGCCACACAGAATCCCTGGAGGCGTGTATGCCCAAATAATTAATTTTGAGAAAGTGTCCAGCCTCTTTTCAGGTTATTTTATGCTAGTTACTGTAGTCCCACTCATCAGCCCTCTCCCTAGAGGAACGAGAGGACATACTTCAACATACTTCTATTCCCTCCACAGCCCTCCTCTTAGCTTTAATGTACCTTCTCAGTACATGGTGTCAGGGAAAGTCCTACCTAATCTTGGCTGCAGGTATTTTTTATTTTTTCTTGGTCTATTTACCTGACCGTAGCCTCGTAAACTCTCAAAATACTGTTGAACCTCAGTGGGCATCCTTCTCAAACAGCCTCTTCCCAAAGGATCACGTTTCTGACCTCCCTGGAGACCGAGATGACACAGCTCTTACCTCTCCAGCTTCCCCCGGCAGCACTGACCTGTCCTGAAACACCCTGTTTATCCACGGACGGAATGACACACTCGAGCTGGACTGTCCCTTCAGCAGTCTCCTACATGATAGGAGAATTTCTGCTAACAGGTATGGGTTTTGTGTAACACAGCTTTGTGTACGCCTCCTCCTGGGCCCTGCACAGGATGCTATAGTGCGCAATGCCTTTAAGGAACTAAGTTGTATGGAAAAATAGAGTTTTCCAATGGAAAGTAAAACTAGGCCATGGAATCAACCACAGGCTGTGACAACACGCGATCACAGGGAGCTTCGTCTCTGTAGCCACGGCAGAGATGACCCTGCTGTGGGCTCTGCAGAGCATCACTGCACACACGCACACCTGCTGGCTTCATCCCTCTCCTCTGCATCGCCTCTCTGCTCTGGGACTCCCTGCCAGCCTCCTGGCTCACCTGGACCTGCCAGCACCTCATAACCATTTAAACAGTTGCTTAAAGAGTTACCCTCAAGCGATGCATACCATCTAGTATACCCTTGAGAACTCTGGAAAGGACCCTGTCTGTCCCCAGTTCACACCCTGCGCTTTGATCCTCACTCCAGTGCTTTTTCCCCTCTCTCAAAGATATTTTTCTGGATTGTTTCTTCCTTAAAAACTTACAGAACATGAAGGTGCACAGAAACACTGTGCCCACAACCTTGCTCTTTTCCTAGCTTGCATGGATTACCCTTTTCATCCCCTTTGAGCACGTCTGCAGGTTCCCACTTTATTCTCCAGCTGACTGCATGCTAGCCTGAGGCACAGATGATCCATTTCCCAGGCATCTTCTCTTCCTTTCTCCCTCCTCACTGCATCACCACGTTCTATTTTACTCTCTGAATTTCTTGCTGCTTTCCAAATTGCTCCCTGCTAAAATTTAGTAGCCTTAATTTTCTTTTTTTGTTTCTTACACCAGTCCTAACTGAATCCCCTTGTGCTGAGTCCTGGCAGCAGAACTTACAAAGGACGAAGATAAAGGACAATGAGACCAAGAAAGACTCTCCTGCCTACCCTGCACCTACATCACAATGTCACAAAACTATCAAGCCTGGAAATAAACAAATAAATAATAACTCCATGTACACAAAAATGCATAACTTCTCACTTCAAATGCCAGACTTGAGCAGTGTTAAAAATTACTCTGGGTGGGGGAACTCATCAAAAAACCCAAACCAAAGAAGCACAGCCTTTATGCTGCTTTGAAGTGGGTTGCTACAATCACCCTCCATTAGAAAAGGAACTGGGAGAAATCTGCCAGTAAAATGAAAGAAAACCACAGTGACTTAAAAAGAAGAAAGTAACAAGAAAACTCAGCTTTCTCAAGGTTTTTAGTACAGCAATATCAGCGTCCCAGCAGCATGGAGTGGAAAACACACACTGCAAGAGTTGAAGAGTCTGCTGAAGAGTTTACATGCAAATGCCCTGACTGAGAAGGTGGAATTACAGTGGCATCCGTACCTTTCAAATCAGAGCTCTATTAACAGGGATATTGTATTGTTACATTTTTCTTGTGCAATAGAGCTGTAAAACTGCTGTGAAATTTTACTTGGTTAAATTTAACCAAATTAACATTGGTTTCTGCCTGGGTTTGTTTCACTTAAACTACCGTCTTCAAATGGACATCAAAGCCTTGGAAGTCTCAGAAGCTGACCAAACTTAAGACAATTACAATAAAAAAGTTCCCTTTCAGGATCCTCACTTTTATAAATTAGTTTTAGCCTGAAAGATAACTCACGCTGCTGAAGTACCAGACTTGATACGAGGCAGAAAGGACTGGGCTTCAGCATTCAGGACAGACAACGCAGACACTGCTCATTATTTCCAGGCTATGCTATGCCTACTATAAGGGTAGATGAGAGGAAGAATTAAAAAAAACAAAACAAAACAAAAACTATTAAAACCTAACAGTAGAGTGATCTGTCAACGCTATAAACTCATAATGCCAGCCCACAATATAACTGAGACTTCAAGCTCAGCCTTCTCTATTACAGAAGAACTTGTTTGTATCTGGACATACTTTGCGATGCTCTGGGCATTACGTGCTGAGCTATGTCCATACACACAAATCACCGAAGCTTTTCCAAACCTTCACAGCACCAGCTGGCCTTGCCCATGCCCTGCCCTATGTCTGCTCAACCAACACGGCACAAAAGGCCCCATTTTATGGCCCTTGGCACTTTTACCTCCAAAAGTCCGAATGAGATAGCAAGGCTGAAAGTTGGGGGAAAGTGGGTGGAAACAACCCACAGAGATTTATCCCAACTCTCGGTTATTGATTAAACCTTCCTCTCTCCTGCAAGCACATATTCACACCACGTCTGCACTATGGGTGGTTCTTAACAGCATCGCACAATCTGGCTCAGTTATTAGTCTCCAGGAGAAGAGTGCCTGGATGACTGTCCTGCTGAGAGCTGCTTGTGTCCCTCATGTCGCAGCACTTAGCTCCACTGAGCTGCATGGCACATCTCAGAAAGATCCTGTGGCATCCGGGAGCAATCACAGGAGATGTGAGCTTTGGAAGCACTAAGTCCAGAGCAGCACCTTTGCTCACGGTGAGATTTCTCTATGTTCCCTGAGCAGCTCAGAGTCAGGACATACAGAGCAGAGATCTCTGGATCAACAAGTGAAATGAAACAAGAGTGAGCATGCTTGCTCCTGCTGGCACCGAGAAGTACCCAAAGACATGGTGAAGCAAACAGCATAGGCCCATGACCTTCTTGCCTGAGCATCCTGACAGAGGTAAGACAACCAGAACATTGGGTGGAGCAAGCAGAAGACCAGGAGTAAAGAGCACACAAGACAGTTTCTTCTTTGAGGCTGCACAGAAAACTAGATTACAGTGTGGCCACTGACTCCATAAGAAACGGAGTCTGGATGATGGAGCCTTCCCTGCACTGCAATGGAAGGTCCTGGATCCTTCTCAAGTACCGAAGAGTCAGCAAACCTGGCTGCTCACTCGCTCTCTGCAAGCAGGCAAGGTGAAGCAGCTTGGAGAAAAATGGTCACAGAAGTCTGCTGTTGGGTGGACTTCTCTATCTTACCAGGAGAAAAGCACTGTACTGTGGAGTTTGTCAGATACTATACAACATGCCCTACAAAGGCAGAGTCCGGTAATTCGTTATCTACATCTGAAAAGTAGCCAAAGAAAGCATGCGTCAACGGATTATGCGCACACTCATTTATTTCTCCTGAGTGCACCTGAATGCTTGGAGTCATTGCTTAAGAGGAGCTGGCTGGACTAGATTTCAAGAGGTCCCTTCCAACCTCAATGATACCGTGGCTGTACATTCTTGATATTCCTAGCAACCACTGGGAAAGCCTGGTAACAGGGTGCAGCGTGGATAAAAAAAGAAAACCTGAATCACACACCGGCATCTGGCCATCTCTCTCATTTTGAAAAACTGTGGAGGCACACGGAGTCACTGCTTGCCAAAGCACACGGTCTGATGTCAGTATGAAGCAGTGTGTCAGCTTTGCCACACGGACCAGAAGAGTCTTCCTGCAG
Source organism: Limosa lapponica baueri (assembly GCA_002844005.1). Lineage (NCBI taxonomy): Eukaryota > Metazoa > Chordata > Aves > Charadriiformes > Scolopacidae > Limosa > Limosa lapponica. The sequence goes on from KZ505928.1 coordinate 287,108, forward strand.
AGAGTACATAAGACTCTGGAGAAACCCCTGGGAGATCTTGGTCAGAATCTGTGGACTACCACCACTTACTTCACCTTTCAGAAAGGCTCTGCAGCATTCCAGTGTGCAGGAGGACATAGGTATAGATGATGCACTGGGGCAGAGAGGCCTTGCTCAGTGGCGCTGAAGCACAGAGCGAGGAGCTGAAGTTCATGTCTCAAGGACTAAAGGTGGAATCGCCTCCAGAACAAAAACATTCTATAATTATGATTACCTGAGAAAGCAGGGGTGAATCCTGAGCTCTTCATGGGGGTGAGGAAACTCCCACATCACAAAACATGCACCTCCCTCAACTTCGCAGCTTTCTGCAGTGATGTTGGAGAGTTCCCAGCTAAGGCAACCAGTGCTTACTGGTGGAAAGGAAAGAAAGGAAAGCAGCCTCGGCTAGAGATCAGTACCTAGACATAAGCGCATCTTGAAGACCTAGAGTCGGTCCTGCTTTGAGACTTGTTGCAGCCACAAAAGTCAGAGGCATTTTTTGCATCCCTCTTTATAGAGAGCAAGCCCCAAGCTTCTGCAAGGCCACCGCACTGTCCATCTCTCACCAGGCAGAAGAGTCAGCCATGGAGAAGGCAGCGCCAGTGATCCAGCCAGCCCTGCTGGACAAGTCCGTGACTGACTGGGTGTAAGAGGACGCACTGTGATGCCTGCTGCTGAGAAAGCTAAAGTTGAGGTCAGGTCCTCTACAGTGTGAGAGGAGACACCTCAGGACCACTCTAAAGGTCCTGCTATGATTAGAAAGAATAGCTTGGAGAACCAACATACCGTGAGATGGACCAACGAGACTGTGGTGAGACTGCGTGGGAGGTAAGGAGCCTAAGAAGAACGCACCTTATATATTAACAAATGTTAGCTCTGTGCCATTCTCTACACTGGTAAATGAAATTATTTTAGAACACATTTTTATTAGTGACACTTTGCACAGATAGCACCGTCCAGTGAGCTGACCGGGATTAAATGTGACAGCATTCAGCAAAGACAAGGCCAGGTTCAACATCACTACGTGACACAATTTCTCATTACTGAATGAGCCAAAGGCAACTGATTTCCAGAATGAACAGCCACCTCCCCCACCAGCCTTTCAGTGTACTGCACTGGCAAGAATCTCCTTGAACAGTTCACCTGCTTTGGAGTGTCCTTTATATAGTCTCAGCATAAAGACAAGGCTTTTTAACATTCTAATGTAATAGTTACAGCACAAAAGGCACCAAGTGCACTGCTACGGTTTTATATCAAATCCGTATCAACTATTTCTCCCAAACAGCTCATCTCAGGAACCCACATCTCAGTTTGGAAGGGACCCATAAGGATCATTGAGCCCAAGTCCCTGCTCCTCACAGGACTGCCTAACACTGAACCATACGACTAAGAGCGCCGTCCAGATGCCCCTTGAGGCTTGGTGTCATGACCACTTCCCTGGGGAGCCTGTTCCAGGGACTGACCACCCTCTCAATGAAGAACTTTTCCTAATGTCTAGCCTGAACTTGTTTCCGTTCTGAGGTATAAAAGGCAGATTTCGAGCCCAGCTCCCTGCCGTGCTGGGGCCCTTGGCAGCAGTTCCTGCTAAAACAGCAGGAGGTGGTCCCAGCAGGAGACACCAAGACGACCTCTATGCCAAAAGGGTAGCAAGGACGAGATTGTGGGGGTCTTTTCTGTGTGTATGGTTGGACTCTGTGATCTCAGAGGTCCTTTCTAACCATGAAGATTCTGTGATTCTGACTCCTGCCACAGCAGTGAGATACACAGATCTAACCAAAGCTTCAGCATTACAGTTTTTAACACTAACCACCAAACACATCTGTCTTACCACAAAATATAATGCAATCAATAGTCAGTGACCAGCGAGCATAGCCTCTCACCTGAAACCATCACTTTTCTCATTAGCTAAACTCCCAGTCGCATCACTATCTTTCTTACCTTGCGTTTCACTTCATCATCCTCTTCTACCCTGGCACCACCAGCATCACTGAGGACAGGACTCAGAAGAGGAGATGAACCCTGGCCAGCTGCATTCAAGTTCACCTGAAATGGCGGGTTCAAGCCCAAAGGACTCTTCAGCAGGAGGGAAGAGAGCTGAGGATGGTCCACTGGAAGGCCTGGGTGGGAAGAGAATGAGAAGATGGAGTGGAAAAGGAGAGATAATGGTTTTGAAGACAGCGCATCTAAGACAATTACCTACTGTTACCATAAACTGTAACTGCAATCTCAGATTATTTAAAAAGAGGCAAAAGTAAAAAAAAAAGGCATATACATCCAAAGACTTAAGTGCATATCTCAAAATAACCAGGGTTCCCTGCAACCCAGCTGTTACATGGCAGCACAGTAGGGACAGACACCTTTACAACTGCATTTAAGGGAAAGGATAAATTGGTTAGTGTCTAGGAAGAAGTGCTCGATGCCACTGGATTTTGTTGAGAAGCAGCAGGGTTCACAACAGGATCATACTGCAGTAAAAAGAGTACAGCTTTTAATTTTTCCTTTTAAAAGTAAGAATTAGTTTTCACCCGAGGCAAAAGCTAGGACAAATCATTCCACTACTCTCCACTCCAGAAGATAAAGCTCATTAAAAATACACTCACAAATCAGGGAATCCAAAATTGTACTGATGGGAGAGGAAAACACATTGCTATACAAAAAGGGAGCATGCAAGAGATTTTGTTCCTGGCTCTTCAAAGTACACGAATAACCTACTGATCTCAAAGGAAAACTATTTTGCAGCAGTGAGTATTAATTGGATGGTCTCGCACACAGCAAAATCTGTCTGAAGGAGGAGTAGCAGGCACTGCTTTGCTTTAGGTTATTAACCGTCAATCTTACTTTTATATTATTATTTAGTTTGTGGACCCTTTAGAGATTTCTGACAGATAAGACACCATTACAGTGAATTTAAGCCTATGAACAGTAGCTGCTCTCCTCTCTTCTGCAGACTCCTTAGCGACAGCAGGCAGACACCCCTTGGGGCTTCACAGTGAAAGCAACTGCTCAGGCTGTGCTTTTTGGGACCAAACAAAGGCAACGGACGCTCCAACGACTCATGCTATGCCCACAAAATTACTAACTAACCTCACCGATTGGTTTTTCTGCTCTTCCCTGTGATAAACAAATAAGCTTCGTCAGATCAGCCAACTGACGAGTAGCAGGCACTTCAGTATCCACCGCTTCCAGCACACCGCTCCAGCCACACGCGCAACCCTCCCAGCATGATCTGGGGTGTGCTACGGGCAGAGAGCAAGGGCTAAATCACCTCAATGAAGGCAAACGGAAAACTCGACAGCGAAGCCAAAAATGCCAACTCAGCAGTTCCCACATCACTTAAAAATCATCCCAAAAGGCTTTAAAAAAAAAATAAAAAATCAGCCCCTGTGGATATCCAGTATGTCTCACCACCAGACACAGGGCATGTGTGCTGGAGAAGGAGTCAGGAGCTTTTGGAGTCAGTCCTGGCAGGAGTGACCATTGCTCTCCGGCTCAGGAAGCAAAACGCCTGCGTGACAATGGGGAGGGAGCCCAAGCTCCTGGTGTTTTCACATTGACAAATGCAGGAAGCTAAACAGTGCTGCGCTCCGTCACCTGGAAGAGATTCAGATCATCCAGGCTGCAGAGTTAACTATTAATACACTAGTCGAGCACAGTCATTCCGGAGAGGATTTTTGTTTCTGCCTGAGCATTTTTCATTCCCGCTGCTTTTCATATCAGCACAGGAAAGGAACAAGGTCTGGCATGTGTTTCACCGACACGGGGACAGGAGGTTATTGGAAGTTTGCTTTTACACGTCCAGGATGGTGAAACAACAGCTCAAAAACAAATAAGCTGCAAGTTTACAGAGGCAAGGAACTTCTATAAATTCTTGGAATTTAACATGATGTAGCAACACGTTCCAGAATGTGTAACTTGAATTGCTTCCGGATAGAGCGAATGTTCAGATACATGGGGAGCAAAAGGGATATAACTTGCTCCAAACTCCACTGCTTGCCTACGTCAATCGAGTTGTTCCAGTTTTTATCCCCTCCAACAGGAGGAGCTGGCCATTAAATTAATTTCAAACACTTGCTCATTTGTATCCGGCAGCAAAAATGCCCTTGCCCACAGGCAGAGTAATTTAGGAAAACGAGAGGCACATTCAGCTCCCCAGGCAGCCCCGACGCAGACGCACAGGGCGTCCCCTCTCCCCGAGCCCGGGACGGGGGAGCCCGCAGCCGCAAACGCCCGGAGCTGCCCGGGGCAGGAGAGCCCTTCCCCGGCACGTCCCTACGGGACACCGGCTGCTCGTGTCCCTGGGGCGAGAGCAGTCCGAGTTCAGGAAGGAGCTGTTACAGCTGCAACTTGTAACGGGCTGTCATCAGCGTGACTCCCAAAACAGGCCTTTTCTAGGGAGGACCATAAAATGTCGTGCAGCAGCTCGGGTTAGCTTTGTTGCTAACATTTGTTTAAATGTTTGCTATAAACGCAGTATGATGGCGTATCTTGGCAGATGATGTTGTAAGCATGTGATGAAATTTTCATTCTCGTAATCCAACAGTATTTCTCCACTAGAGCAGCAATGGGGGAGCTCGCAGTCGAACAGCTAGGATGTACAGCCGTTCTCCAGAAGGAAGGATGGTAAAGGAAGAATCCATGCCACAGCCGGAGCAAGACTTGCTGCTTTCCGCAGCTGTTCAACAGAGAAAAATCCTAATCTAGTGGAAACATCAGTGTGAAGATCAAAATGCATGAATGATTTTTTTAACGTCAAATCCTGGTGCACTGAGGTCTCCCCGGCCTGCAGGCAGCAGCACCCTCCAGGCACACTAAAAAGAGACGTTTCCATGTTTCAGCATTCTGCATGAAGTGGAAATTTGTCCTCTACAGGGAAGTCATAGGACAACCATCCCGAAGCGGGAGGGCTCGCTGTAAGCGGGAGGCAGGGTGTCCGCGCTGCAAGCCCGGCCCTCACGGACCCAGCTGTGCTCCGTACACGACATCCCTCCTCCCACACCACACACAAACGCGCTCAACTCAATGCAACAGCAAAAAATATGACAGTTTGGTGTAACACTCCACATACTCAAAGATCTTACAGAACACTAATACCTCTTAGTTAATTACACTATGTAGTTATAACCATGTATCCTTAAGCAAACAAAACCACAGTTTCATCAAAAGACCGGCATGTATATAATTAAAAAAAAAAAAAAATTAAGCCTAACAGTAAAAGATTGCAAAAGCACCGTAGTTTGCATGAACACAGCTATGGGCTGCAGTGAGGATGCCAGCCGGATCTTTCATAGCGAGTGTATAATATTGTCAAATCAGTGTATAATTGTTTATGCTGCCTCTTCTTTTGGCAAGGTATAAAAATGTGAACGCCTCTATCTAATATATAAAACTATGACTTAATAAAGACGTTTGTCCACTCTACTTTTTACTGAGAGGATCTTCAGTGCCTACAGGTGTAAAGGTTCATACTCAAATTTGAGAAAGAAATATTCATATTATATAGAATTATACAAGACCAGTCACGAGAAGTTCATTATGAGATTACAGAACAGCCGTAGCTCAGCTGCTGTACGCGTGGCCTTACCTTGTGTTTTCTTCAAAAGTACTCAAATCCCACCCCCCTCCACTGCCATCATTACAGTTAACATACACTTGGTTTGGGGGGATTTTATTTTCTTTTTTTTGCTCAATACATCTATTTAGTTTCCTATATCCAAAATCTATTCCTATTTGCCTTCCTAATGGAAACACAGCAGAGAGCTTCTCTAACTCGTCAGGCGTTTCACAGGGAATACTCTTCTTTACCACTTGCAGATTTCAGAGATGTGGGTAGTGAAGGAAAATTTTGGAAAACTATTACCTGACGTCAATCAGCAACGCTAGAGAAAGCAAGCCAAGAGCTTCCAGAAGGATGCGAGAAGAAAGAAGGACGCCAGCCAGCAGCCAGGTTTTAAGCCTCACTGGTCATTTACTACATCAGCATAAACCAGTTTTGGTTCCACATTAGGAAGAGCAGCAGGCGACGTGCCAGGGAGATGAAACCACCTTCCCCACCAAGCTTTGAGAGTAAAAAGAAGCTGATACATGAAAAATTACAAGTATTTTCTCCAAAAAGAAAAAAAAAAAATGAGTAAGAGGAGAACAACCTGCTAGATTACTTTCTTAAATTTTATCATTTGGACCATCAGGAGCCTCTAAATTCCTGCTGTCTGACATCAGTTGTGAGATGCCTTTACTGTGATAAACTACTAGAAAACGTCCAGATACATACATTAAGACTTTTTTCTTTTTTGTGGTTTTAAATCAAGCTAAATTGAAGCATGCCTTTACAATAGTTCAGGGAGAGTACATTTCATGCTTTGAACTCTCACAAAAGGAAATGGGGGGGTAAAAAAAAAAGACTTAAAATTGTGTATCTGAGTTTTAATTGCAACTTTAATTTTAAAAGTGGCTCTGGAAAACTGGCATGCTAAACACATCATCTCGTTTTTCTGTGTGCCTTCAGAAGCACGTCAGCTGACAGGCAGAAAAAGCTTTTGCCTTTCCCCCACTACCCCCTTGTCAGTGCTGTGTAACTGCAAAAAAGCAAAGCAAAATTCTGTTTCTTTTGGAAAAATTCTGGTCTGTGGGAAATGTTCAGCTCCAGCAGGTAAACAGAGGTGGTCCAGGTCTGAACCAGAATCTGGACTAAAAAAAGAAAAAAGAAAAAAAAGATCACTGCGGCTGTGGTGACGGTAAATGAAAAGAGGAGAGTTTGATTTCTCAGATCTGACATCAAATCTAGGTTCTGTCATCCCATACATCACCAAGATCACTGGCTAGCTGCTGTTTCAGAAAAAGAGAAGCACACAGCTCACAGCTTCGTGGGCTTTCCTTCCAGATTAATCCAATTTTAAACGGTAAAAGGGGAGTAGGCCAGTTTATTACAATACAGATTTTGCTAATTATGTTAATATAGATTAGCTTTACTAAAAAAGTTAAGTAGAAGCAGACTTTACACTGAGATAACAAGCTTGATAATAAGACACTAAGCTTTTGGCATCACTTCTCAGCTATTTTTCAGAGGATATTTCCATTCTTCAATCTAAATTCAATCTCTACACATAAAGCCAGATCTGAGTGCAAAGCTCGACAAAAATAAAAGGCAAGTATTGGTTCAGTAAACTTCACCCTTGAACACTTACAACGATTCAAACAAAAATAGCATCCCAACAACAAAGTGCATTATCGGATGTACTAAAATTTATGTATGGTTCAAATGTCAGCAATTTGACTCCTTATCAGAAGGGAGTGCCCCTTGCATTTCTCTGATTGATCCCCTTTGAAGATGAAACATTATTATATTTTTTAATATTATTATTACTACTACTACTACTTCTTCAAACAGATGAGATTCTTCTTATGCTACAGCCTTGAAGTGGCAGACCAGAAGATGACAGGAGCCCACTCAGAGCCCCCTCCTGCCCAGTGCCTGGCAGAACTCATCACATGCATAGACCAAATTCTTATTTCTAGACTGAAAGCGTTCTGCAAGCTGATGGACTACAGCTGAAATCCTGGAATAACCCCAACCTTCCTTATTTCAAACTATCACAACTAATACATTTTTCCCCTGCAAATCTTCCCTTTAAAATAAGAATGGATAGTTGGGAGACAGAGAATCCTGGAAAAAAATTATCTAAGCGCCTAAAAAAAAAATCATCCAAGAGACTTTAAATTCCCAGATTTCCTTCTGTCTTACGCTCAAATGGGTACAGACGACATTAAACATTAGAAGATGTTTATGGCATGTTTATGGAAACCGTATGTACCTGTGAAGTTACACCTACACATGGTACTGTAGGAGAGTCCTAACGTTGGTCTCGGCTTTACAGTTAAGTCCAGGATCTGGAACAATCACCCTTCTTTCGCCACCTTCCCCACCTTGTCGAGGCTACGCTGCTCGCAGGCGAGAACGAACAAGTGATTACAGACTGCAGGCTGTGAACTTTTGTACTGCCACAGGGATAAACAGAAACCTCTTCATGCCGTATTGACAGCTTTGACCTGTCTGTGCTCAAACCGTGACTTTGCCCAAAGCTCTCTTTGCAGCATGGCTGAAACGAACAGTCCGGGTTTCAACCCAAATCGCTTCTTTATGGCAGGTACGTATTATCCTTAAGTCTGTGTAAAATTGGTTTAACTTTGCAACAAAACTGAACAAAGCATAGGTAATCTAATTCAATCCCTGTAATAGAGTAAGATAATGTGCTATGTTCTAAAATCTCCTGATGTTCAACAGGAAGTCAGAGTCAATTCTGCCCAATAGTTCCTGCTTGCAGAAAACCAGTTTTTTGGAGTAAGACTGTGAATTCAAGCTAGCCCAGAAACCTGCACAGCTCACTTTTGCAAGTACTACTGACTTTCTTTTTTAAAGCAAATGTTTATGTGATTCAGGGAAAGAGGATTTACCCAGACATTGGTCATAGACTCCTGAAGGAGAACGTTCAACCTAGAAAATACGCAATTGCCTCAATCCTCTGTCTACAACAAAGGACAGGCTTCCAATAAAAGCCAATATCCAGGAGAGAGTTCAAAGGACACAGCCAGTTTGAAAAAGAAAATGTCTCCACAAAAAACGTAATTCCTATAATGAAATCTGAACTTTTAGTCCCATTTGTATCCCAAGCAAAAGGTTTGCACAAAACAGCCATTTGAAAACCACACACCAGTATTTCCCCAGCTGTGCTCTACTTCCAACAAAGTGGTACAGGAGGAAAACTGCCTGGACAAATCCGGTAATAAAACTCTAAGATGCCTTGGCTAGGAGAACAAATATTTATTCTATTTCAAACACAAGGGGAATGAAAAATAAAGCTAAAAGGCCCACGTTGTCATTTATATTAAAGTTTTCCTTATTTTATTGCATAAACAATTAAAATTATGAATTAGTACAAATCTGTAGGTTCATAACCGGCAATCCGAACAGACACAAAGATATTAAAAATCCCAACATGTAATTCAATAAAACATTTACCGTATAAAGTTCAAGAGATCAATTAAGAAATTCTGGCCCTCTTTTGTTTCCTTTCCTGAAAAGAGTAGCACCTATTTAACTGGGGAGTCATTCTAACCAAGGCACACATACCCCTGTACGTACAGATAAACAGGCGTTTCGCGTTTCTTACCCATGCGCAGGGCTGCTGGGAGCCGTGCTCTCCGCTGCTATCCCAGCCTCAAGCATCCAAATAACAGCAGAATACTGCAACTTTGGAAAATCGGTAGCAACACCTTCCCCACAAACCAGGTTCAGTTTGAAACCTGCAAAGCTACTGCTCACCCCGTGGAGCAATCCTATGGTGGCCCACGAGCAGGTAATAAATTACGTGGATATATGTTTGGAACTGTGAAGTCTCCCCATATTCATACTGAGAGTGTATATGTATCCCCACACATACACACACAGCATTTATGACAAGAGCACCGAAAGACCTATTAAAAACTCCAGGTAATGACTACAATGAAAATTGTATTGTATACTCATTCATTCAATCAATACTGGATAATTATGGCTTAGAATTTTTTGCAAAATGACAATAATGGGAATGACTTACCAACAGGCTTGCACCAAAAATCATAAAATTATAGTGACATTTATTAGTGTCTCCATGAAATCTTACCACTTATCAAGATTTGCAACTAAGCAAAAACTACTACCACCACCAAAACAAACAAAAAAAAAAAAACCAACACCAAACCAAAACCATGCCACCAACCCAAAACAAAAAAAATAATCCCTTAAAGAAAGTCACCTACAACCACAGTACAAATATACACAGGAAAAAGGAGATCAATAGTTGGTATTATCCAGCAACTCTGAAATTTACTGGAAATTAAAATGAAAGTTGAGAGCAGATCATACATTGCCCTATTCCATCCTAAGATAAAATATGATAAGTTCTGGGAAGTATACAGCATGTATTACTTGAATAATGAATGAATACTTTAAAATTACAAAGTCTACACACAATAGATAACACAGGCTAGTAAAGTTTACCAAATGTTTTACTGGGTGGTGGATAGGTCAGAGAACATTCTATGACCCGTCTTTTGTGCAAATTAAAAGAGTTCCACTAACTGCATACACGCGTATCAAAAATTCTGATGTAAGGCTTTACATGTAGTAAATGTGCATAAGCATAGAACGGTTGTAAATATACACATACAGGTCTCTAGGTGCAGATTAAATTACCCACTCAAGACACGCATTTCTTAGTGTCTTTCAGTCGCGGTGCAATGCGCCAGTACTGCAAGAGAGCAAAACCCTTCAGCCTAACTCGTTTTGAAAAGCCACTAATATTGACGTTGCTTTCTACAGCTGCACGCAATTGCTAAAATAGAAAAACAGAGAAATGGAAGGATGGAAACCAGCCCTATTTCACCGAGGAGCACGAGCGATGGCCCCGGCATGCTCCCCTCGCTCAGCGACCACCGCAACAGCTGGCAGAGGCAGAGGATGTAGCAGGAGACTCAACCGGGAAACCCCAGTGGTTCTCTGTACTGGAAAAACACGGCACTAAAACCTGCACGTCAACTAGAACTGTAAGTACCTATGGATGTCCTCCCCTGCCTCCCACAGAGGAGGGCAGAAAGCAAACGTGAAAGAGCGTACCTGCACAAGTGGCAGTCGGGAGGAGGAGAGGATGACCACTCACTCGCCAGGGACAAGTGAAGGTTTGCACCTAGGCTTTCATCTGCTCCTACCACAGCTCCTCAGACACCGCCTTCTGCAGGCAGGCATGCATGGGATACTCCACAAAGATCTTCTGATTTTTCTTATGTAATCTCCCCCTTTTTGTGCCATGTGATTCCCACAGCAGCTCTCACCGCTCGGGGTCTGCAAGGGTCCCAGGTCTCTCAGTGAGGTGGCTGGCACCACCGCCACCACCTGCCAGCAGCCCACTCACCTCCTCGAAAATAAAACTTGTGTGCTCAGGGAAAAACTGAAATCAGTACCTGGAACTGAGTTTTAGTAGTATCAATGGTGTAAAACCAAACCAAACCAGAAGGAGTAACACTGACAGCTTAGCAGCATTGCTGGTACTCGGGACATAACCCCACGCTGCACCGAAGTTCACCAATTCCCTTACACTACCTAAGGACAAACAACACGGACAGAGAATGGAAAGCCCTTCCTTCTCTTGCCTTCTCCTGCCACCTCGAGAGACAGCTAGGGGAGAAGAGGATGCCAGGCACGGCTCAAACGCACTAAAGTAACTCACGATTGGTACTCAAGTTCCCTGCGAAGCACTGAGCCATCCTCTTCCCCTGAAGACAGGCTGGTTTTCTCTCCATCTCTATGGGAAAGCGAATCTGAACTTACCCCTCTGGAAGAAACGATGAAGAGCCATTTCTCACAGCTTTCTTGCTACAATACAAATTCTATATACTTTTGTCCTCTTTTGTGCCTCTCTGGGAAACCATCGATAAAACAACAGAGCTAAGCACACAACTACATCCTCAGACACCGTATAGCTTTGCACATCAGAGAAACCCCGCACGAAACCACAACAGGTATGTGCTATCAATTAGCAACAGCAGCGATACAACCGGCAGGCAGCAGGGGCACGGGCAGCAGCACTGAACCCTCACACAACCTGCAAGTCACCGCGAGGGCTGCCAGCTCGAAGGTGCTGAGCAGCACTGCCTTCGCCAAGCTTCCAAGGCAGGCAGACAGGGGAGTCGGGGGATGTGAAGGTCAGTGTTGCTGGTGATACCCGTAACCAAAACCTTCACCTGAACGGCTCCAGATCCAGGTAAAAGCTCTCCCCACCCCACTGCCACATCCTCACCTGTGGCTCCACACCGCTTGCTCTAAGCTAAAGGACCAAGATCTAGTCACTCCCATTCCTTTAGAAAACAAAAGGGGCATTACATTAAGACTATTATTGCTTTCTTAAAAAAAAAAAAAAAAAAAAATCCCTGAGATTTAAAATTGCCAATTTGCATAGCTGCAAAATACAAGAAAAGAAACACATTGAAGACATCTTTTCAAATTAACTGCATTGCAAGAAAACGTATTGGCAAGCCTTCTTTTTCCTAAAATCTTTTGAAAACCTAGAGAATTTAGTTAGATTTATTCCCATAGTAAGCAATTCTGAAAATTTTAGAGAAAATTCTTGTGATCAAGGCACGGAACATGAAACAAAGGCAGACACAACTATATGTAAATAGCTGAATCCTGATTATTTTTTTAAAAGATTGAAGAAATTAATTCCTCTAAAAAGTTCCTCTAAATCTTTATCTACGTATTTGTCCCCGACTCTACCATGTGTAAGACAGTTTGCAGACAGAAGTCCTCTTTCTATGCTTTTCTTTTTCTTTTCTAAGTCACACAATGTAGTTAGTCGTGGGAAGGAAATCAGACAAACCGCCTAAAAACAGCCTTAGAGGTACCAGCTTTGGACACAACTGAAGACCTCCTTTAAGTGCCTCTTTAGAAATGTCCCATTACACATCCACGACATCATCACCACAGGTAGGAATAAAGAAGAGCCAGAACACACATTCAACAGAAGAAAACCAAAACCAAACCAAAACGTATAGCACTTATCAACAAAAAACGAGCAATCAAACTGCTGTACATTCCTGTAGGTCCAAATTAATACTTTGTTCTAAATGTGCTTTGATTTTCCATGCCACTGGCAAAGGCGTTAAGTTTCCGATGGAACAACAGTGACTCCACTCAAACCCAGTAACCACCACATAAAAGCAAGTGGTACCTTGGTAAAAACTGAACTAGAAGAAATGGGTTTTACCTCCTCGCGTTCTATCACACCTTAAGAGGAATTCCCTTGAAGTTTCAGTTATCAGAACTTTGAGAAATAATAGTATTTTTTTAGAGGTTTGAGTAAAGAATGAAGGTCTTTTAATGATATATCAAGACCACATTTAAGAAAATTTATATGAATAATATTGAGCATAAAGTCATCCTTGTAACTGTAAGCTGCTATTTTGGAGGTGTTGATTGTACTAGTACTGCACTCTCTCGGCGAAGGACTGAAAACAGGCAAGAGGGAACCCCAAAGCCAAATGGCTGAAGATGACGATGCTTTCCATCACAAGGGTTCAGTTGGGTATTGCGTATTTCATATTCTTGCTCGTACGGAAGCAAAATACTCTAAAAAATGCTATTACGAGCTGAAGCTCAGAATTTCATCCCCCCAGTCCATCGAGTCGGCAAACAGGAAGGATGTTTCACAACTTTTACTGTTTCACCTCAATAAATGTTGCTAAATTTGATGTGACCGGTTCAGTAACTGTCTTTTCAATTACGCTTTAAACTTACAGATCAAGTCTCACGTCAAAGTCACCTGACTAAAAAAATTTATAAAAGCAGTGAAGCTTTAATTGTTGTCTGCAGTATTCACTCCTCCTAAAATCTCCATTTCTCAGATTATGGTATTTTTCTGAATGCAGCCTGTATTTCAAAGAAAAAGTAAAAGCTATCACTGGGTTTACCACCACTGTCTTCCACAGATAAAGGACACTTTTAGGAATGAATTTGTAAGCATTTTTATGCAGAGTGATTAAATAAAATAAAAAAAAAAGAAGCTGAGACAAAATGCAATAGGGATTAAGTGCTTTTATAGTCTACGCGTGTATCTCCAAACTGCTGTGAAGTGTTTGTTGCTGGACTGCTAAAGGCACTTTCAAGTCAGAAAATACAATGATTGTCTTCACAAGAAGTTTTGGTGACTGCTATTTTCATTTGATTGCGTACACATTCCCTCCTCTAACCTACCACGGAGGTTATTTATTCTTCGAAGTATACCACAGACACACTGCATACGTTGATAGTTTAAAACTTTCCTTCATCATTGAAGATTGTCCATTTTTTGGATTGTGGAAACAAAAAGCACCTGAAATGAAGACTCTCACCGCAGTGCAGGAAACAGCTCATTGATGGGACGCAGCTGCTTCTCAAGAAGCGTGTGCAAAAGTGACTATTGCATTCGGGTGGTGGAGAACAGCGTATCGTATCAGACTCTTACAGACACATTTATAGCCAAAGAAATCCTTCAATATAATGTAATTTGTACGTCTCCACGAGGCAGCTGATGATACTTCTCTGAAATCAGTGGTTTTTCCTAAATGCAGTATTTTGCAAACATCGTAGCCTAGTTTAACACATTCTGGATGCAGTGTGACGCACACAACGCAGCACCAAAGCTGGGATGCTTTGAGGGAAACTGAAGAGGTACATGAAAAAAATTTTAAAAAATCAGCTACGTAATGTGATTTAAAATCCAGCCACTGGATTGGAGTTTTCTTGCTTAAAGTGACTGACGGTACACCCTTTTGCCTTCAAGGTCTGAACAGCATAGGGGGTTCCATCACAAAAATCAAGGATCAATCGACGTGTGCCTTCTCTGTCCAGTCTTCTTGTGTGAGATTTTTTAAATTATTGTGCAAGTCAAAAGCAAAGTTTTCACCGGTGGCTTGAGCAAAAGGGTTACTAAAGAAAAGGTTTACATCCAGTGGTGCGGCAGTTTCGGAGTCCCAAGAGTCCGTGTCTGTGCTGTTGGAGTCTTCCGTGGTGGTAGGCGGATAGCTCAGCTGCTCCAGCTGGTCAATAATGTCCGTGAACTGAAAGGCTGAGCTGGACTCGGAGCGGACTGAGTAGGCGGGGAAGTTCACCATAGAACTGGCCTCCGAATGGTTTGCGGAGCCGTAGGCGTGCAGGGAGGACGTACCGTTCAGCGGCAAATTATTGAGGGAGCTGCTCTCAGAGCGGTTGTTGATGAGCGAACTTGTTTCGGATGGGCTCAGGAGGCTTTGCATTCTGCTTGCTTGGGCTTTCACCTCAAACAGCTCCGAGGTGTCTGATGGTCTCTCATTGCCGTTAAAATCACTCCCATCTTCAAATTCAAACTCATCTTCCATATTCATATCCACCGCTTCAGTTGAGTACCTGTCAGGGCTTGACTGGGAAGAGACTGTATTTTGCTGAAAGGCATCTGTAGTTAAGCCAGGCGACTCTGACACACACTTAGAAAAATCAGCGCCCTTTAACTCTAACCCACTGTACACGTACGAAAATGCCTCAGAGCCCCCAGCAAAAAAGGAGATTTCTGCTGGGTCATCATCAATAAATTCCTCTGACACCTGTAACTGTGAATTTGTCAATGTGAAAAGAGGGGCACCCCGACTGCCGTGCTGACGCTCTTGTTCAGCAACAAAAACACCTGTGGTAAAGTCATCCTCATCATTGTCATTTTTACAAACAGCAGCCCTGCTCTCCTTACTGCTCTCCTCTACGTCTAGATCTAAACCGCAAGCACTCTCAACAACAGGACACGCAGGGTTACAGTTTCCTGCAACACTACCAAACCCAACACCTTGGAGCATGGGAGATCCAGGCTGCTGCATCAGTTTCCTCCCCGCTTCTTCTGCTGGCGCTGCAGTGGCTTTTTCTGGAATCCTTGTGTAGGAGGCTCGGGGATCCAAAGAGGAAGGGCTGGCTTCTGCAAAGATGGGCAGGACAGGAGTAGGAGTGGCCGATGAGTGAACTGAGTGGAAGGGGGCACCTGCTGAGGCAGGAGACCCTGGGGTTCTCAAGCCCTCAGTGAATGGGACACTCTAAGAGGAAAAAAAGTAGAAACACAACAGATAAAAAGATTTTTATAATGCATAAAACCAAATGCAACATCCAGTTCCTGATGCAGAAGGAATATGTGCTTCAAATTTTCAGTGTCCAGCAAAACAAAACATTGCATATAGAAACAGATCCAGCATCCCCAGTAAGAGGCAAGATCTTTTTTCCTGAATTCTGATAACTGGATGGGAAGTTAAATCCACGTATTTCATAGCCTCTGCTGAAAAAGCATCCACAGGGGAAGTAACACAAAACACTGACAACAAAACCCTGTGATGCCTCCTTAACCTCTCACATATAAAGCAAGCCCATTTGGTGAAAAACTGATTTCTTGCCACTGACTGTAGAAGGCATCTAGACGACGAACTCAAGACTTCCACAGAAAGCAGTTAGACCTGAAGACAAACTGATCCTCCGAAATAATAATATACTATAGAAGTATGACATTTTCTTTTCAGTTAAGCTGAACTTAATTGAAAAAGGAAAATATTACTCACTTTAAACATTATTGGCTACAACCATCAAAACTGATACCACCCACAAAAAGAAGGAAAACCATGCATCAGGGACAAAGATCAAAAGACAAAAGCGATTCCAGACAAATGGATCTCGCAGATCACCTTCCCTTCACCATCACTTTGGAAAGCTCGTTGTCAGCTTCCCCGGCTGCAGGATGGAGAGTGCTGCAGAACTGACCTGTTTTGGCACATCGGTGTTCGAAGCGCGAGTGGACGCTCTGGCTTTGCTGTGCCTCCTGCAGAACAGAGAGTATCCTGTGAGTTTCCGTGACATCAGTCAGCCTTCTCCCTTCCCCACTCAGCTACTGCCATTCTAGTAGCCGACAGAAACACCTCAAGCTCTATTTTAACCAGTTTTGTTAATAACTAGATCGAGATTTGAAAAGTCACAAGAGTTGTAAATGACCGCAAAAGTGAGAAAAGTACAGAAAATGGAATAAAACAAGATCCAGATTATTCACACCACTGAAGAAGAACTCAAGAGCAACTTGGGGCAGAAGACTAAATTAAATAGCACACGTAGTTTAACTTCTTCCTTTGTCATCAGTATAAACATCTACAAATTAATGGCTTCAAAAACAGAGTAAGTTAATGTATAACAATTTTACAAACAACTGACAATTCGGTCAACCATATCATTTATGGCACATAAAATTCTGCATGTTACACTCCAAAAAGTGGTATCCTGCATCACACTCACGGTTACATTCATTTCATGTCAATAATTTACTAGAAAATTAATCTTTCATATAGAAAAGGAGCTCAACTGTAGTCCAAGACATTAAAAATATTTATTAGTAGTAGATTAATGCAAACTTAAAAAAATTCCTATTAAATTCCTATAATCTTTCAGATGAAAGATTACAAGAAGTTTCCCACATGTAGACAGGATGGTTTCAAAATCAAGTAAATGACAATTTTATAGTGAAAATGCACACTATTAGTTAATTTCTGTATATGTTTAGAAATTACTGAGTATTTAAGGTCACGGTTTCAGACTTGTAGATCTCAACTTCAGTTATGTGCTCTGCCACTGGCTACTTGCATAGCTAAGCATGGAGGTAAGTCCTCACTAATTTCAGTGAATCTTCAAAACATACTGAACTTTTCGATGGCCAAGTCACACATTGTCCACAGACATTAAAACACAATACCAAAACCTTCCTAAGCTTCTTTACATCATCACAAAATGGTAATTTTTTTCTACATTTAGCTCAGCTACCTTAAATTTGAGGTAGACCTCAGTAACTGAGAAGTCAGCAAATGAGCGTGCCTCCCAGCGTCATTTAGAAACACTGCAGTTCAGGAAATAAGGGCACTGTGAAAGTCTCAACTATATTTCACCTTATGAAATTATTTGCACCTACCTTTCATACGGGGTTTTCTTCATCCCACTGTCCTTAATAAAATCCACTAGTTGCTTCTGTGTTCGTCCACTGTGAACCCACAAAAGTACAAATGTTACGAAACACAGTGGATGAGAATTATAGATGGAATGACTTTAGAATGCTTTTTCCTTTTGATCTCATTTTCTAAGATATAAGGAATTCAGCTTTAATAAATCTGTTTTGTTTCTCCCTACCTGTATCTGAACGATGACCCTCTGGTGAAGAACATCGCTTTAGCCTTTGGCTTTGGCTGATCAAAGAGCCTAAAGAATGTGTGATATTCAACACAGATTTTCCAGAAGTTTTTACATTCATCCCTACTTCCCAAAAGAAACTCCAACGTATCTTGATACAGGCCCTGGGAACAAAACACAAAAGTTACACAGCACATAAAATAGCAGTGGAGGAGAGAAGTACAAACAGGCGCCAACACTAAGGCTGAACTCCAGTGAGATGCAGTGTTTTGCTAAGTCACTTCTCATATGCCTTAAAGCAATGGAAGTGATTCTGAATGCAGTTTAAATAATTTAATAGCTTTCAAAAATATTTGTTTACCTTGAAACTGTAAAAATGTTTAAAATGCACTTGACTTTAGAAATGTGCTAAATATAGTCCACCTTAAGAAATAAGGATCACAAAGTTAGTAATTTGAAAGAAATTAAAATATTTAAGTGAAATAGTAGCGATTTTAACGTACTTTTTCCTTAGAAGTTCTGATGCTTGTTTTACTTCCTGAGATTTAGATGAGACTGGAAAATACTGTGTACATCAATGCACAGTTATCACATGAAATTTCTGCGGGTCTCTTTGCGAGACACATTACTACACATGCAGACAGTGTGTCCTGCTTCAGGTTTCCTTGATGTCCAAACACTTTTTTCTCCCCATTTTAACACAACCCTATGTTGAATGTAATCTAGTCATGCAGTGTGGAAGCAACAACAACTTTGGGATATCTGCAATCAAAAACACTTACTGTAAATCAGCCAAGCATGAAAAATAATACTCTGCTATACAGACACACAAAAAAGATAAGGCTGTAGCAAGAGTAATCACACAGTCCTTAAAACTAAGTTCCAACAATAAAATCTCAGCCATCTATTCTTTTCTGAAGTGTATCAGGTTATTCTCATTTGAATCAAGAGACTCTCAATCAGATTTTTCATTTAAGCAGCACATATTCAACGTGTTCCTGGAGCAGTCATATGAAGCAATCGCTGTTTGTACCAGGAGTGTACTGCAGTGTTCTTTTAAGGAGCTACAGCCAAAAGCACTCCCTAACACTCCTTTGCCTGAGCAGCAGAGAGTTACTATTTCAGTGCTTAAGTTACCTTATTCATTGTGACAATAATGGATCAAAAAGCTCATGAGAGTGTTAACCTCCATTTATATCCAAAGGAAAAATTAAATGTAACTTTTTCAAAGTACTGAGACAGGATGCATCAAATACTTGAGTCTATTTTTTTTTTTCTATCCTACATTTACATGTGTGTTTGCCTGTGTCACGGATAAACTGAGGCTGATTCACGAAATCTAAAAACCTAAAAATCTAAAAAGACAACAGACATGGGGTGACAAAGGAAAGATTTTTACTGGTATGATGAAGCCAGGCCTATTCCACTGAAGTTGTTTTATAAAATTACAAGCTCTGTATTTTTTCATAATAAAATTAAGTACACGTGTGGTTTTTTTCAACACTGACCAGTTTACTATTACAGTAAAACTTACACAGACCTCTGGGTGGAGCTTAATAAGAAATCTTTTCCTCTTGAAGCTTAGTTTACGGACCTTCGACCAGTTGAAGGTATTGATTTTCGTGTTACCCTGAATTAAAATGGTAACAGTTAAAAGTTGTCAAAATTTTCAGAAGTAAGAGCAGCAAACAAAATTCTGTTGCAGGCATACAGACATGTGCATGTGCACACACACCTCCCCCCAGGCCATTCTGTTGGATTTTTATTTCTGGTGACAATATTCCCTTAAACAATTTTAGCTTTCAGTACAGGGACAGGTACAAGCGTGCGATGTCTCTGCCTCTGCACAGACACTAGAGAATGGAATGAAAACCTAGAAAACCAGATGGGAAAGAAAGGTTTCAACCCCGTCAATATTCACAATACTTTATGGTATAAGCAAAATTAAAGTTTCGTTTTATTTAACAGGCTTTCCTTTTCTTTTGCACAGAACTCTAGACACACTCCTCTAAGTCGATTTTTCTAATTTGGCAGTACAATGTACTGAGGAGTAATTGCCACACACACGAGGAATCCTGCCACAAGCTCTCTTGCTCACAAACCCCGTTTATCTGGCTAAAAGCGGGCTAAAACCAGGCTCTGCCTTCCCCCTGCTGCCCTACACCAGCCCTCCCCCCTCCCTGTACCGCTGACTCCCCAAGCCTCAGGGGAAGCGGCTCTCCTGTCACCCTCTGTAAGCAGATGGAGATGAGAAACGGTACTTCAAGAGAAAGACCCCAATGAGCCGAAATTATGGAAACCTCAGGGGCTGAGGGGCCAAGAGGAACTGCAGGACTGCAGTGGCTGATGCATCTCCGAAGAGAAGCTGCCCCACAGCAACAGAAGAACAGGTAAGACACGAAATGAAGGGAAAATGAGTGCCCAAATGGAAATCTGTCAATAGGTCAGCTGCCTTTGTGTTCGGGGGGGAGGGAAATATGATCGTATTCACAATCAGAACTCTGATCTTCAAGTCGCTTATTTAATACGACAAAAGTAGTAATTCTGATTGGTCCAATCACGTCAATGAAACAGCACTTCCATACGCTAAGAGCAATGTCATTCCAGCAAAAATACACTGTAACATTAAACCAAGGGCAAATGTACCAAAATTCCAGGATTACAAACCTGTTCCAGGGCTGTACCAAATGAATTGATGATTTTCTCTGAACACACATGGAACTTTCACGCAGACAACAAAAATCCTTCTATACTTTGGGATCACTGTTGATTTTGTGGTTTTTGATGCTCTTCTGTCTGCATCAACAAGGGCAAACTGCACCAAACAATATTCTGGGGGCTTAAATGACATTGCCTTGACCATAAAAATGTGCTAAGTTAATAAGATCGTCAGATAATGCCAGAAGTTAAAATGAGAGACTTACTCCCAGAAGGTGCTAATGGAAAGACGGACTCACATAGCCAGCCTCTCTCACCTTACCTGGAATACCAGCACACCCATGTGTGAAACAGCCAGATTAATTTTGGTGCCCTCCCGGTCAGAGGCAAGATGAAATCTGATGCCATACATCTCCAGTTTCCGAGCAATTTCAAGCACTTGAAAGTCCGATTCAGCAGGAGTTTGACCCCTTTTTAAAGAGGGAGACAAATAAATAAAGTTTTAAGAACAATCTGATTCTACACTATTGCCAACACGGCTAACGCATTTAAGTCTTAACTCTGGCACTAAATGAGAATATTCTATCTCATCTAGTTGGGCGGTTTCACTCCAAGTTAAGTATTACACTGAAACTTCTCTAATAGGAGCAATATGCAACAGCAGATCACCAACTCGAAACGCATCCCATAGAAGCCCTGAAACAAATGTTAACTAGTTCAGAGCTTTTTCAGTTTAGAAACAGTGAAGTTGAACAAATCAGAATTCAATTCGCAATGCTCCTTCTTCTGCCTGCTTGTACGCTCAGCGATACCAACCAGATAGAAAGGGAGAGATGAAAGAGCTGCACCGCCAGCACAGCGGAAACAAAGCAAATAGCAAGAGAATGACCCATTCCGGGCCGGGTTTCGGAGCTACATCCCAATTGTGACACTGGCACTGTCAGGCCCAGTGCATTCCCCCAGCCTTTGGCTGTCCGATTCCCTCCTTGCCAAGGAATCCAGAGAAGGATTTTTAAAATGGTTTTTGAAGTATCATCTGCTGTTGAAATGACTTTGAAAACAGGAGGAAGACGTACACGCAAGGGACACCTCCTTTTCGAGCGTGCACAAAGCCCAGGCAAGCAAGACAGAGACTATTACAGCCTCCGGCACGCACCAGCCACAGATTCAGCCTTCACTTATTTCTCCACAAGTCTTGTCTAAGACAAACAACCGACATTCTGTTTTCCTGCACGACAGTCTTCTAGCGTTTTTTGGTTTTTTTTTTTCCTTCCCCTCCTATTTTTCTCCACGAGGGGGAGTTTACCGGATTACAGGATTTCAGTGCATTTTTTGGCTGATTGCTGGGAACAGGAGGGGTGGCCGTGGCCCAGGTGCGCGGGCTGCTCCGCAGAGAGAGCGAGCCCACCCGCAGGAGAGGCACGGTGCCCGAGATGCCTCTTGCCCAGCACACAGAGCTCTCATGCCGTGCGAGGGCCAGGGCCTCCAAACGTGGGCCACACCAAAATGTGTATTTCACAAGCCCTGAACCGACCTAGTGAAGTACCGATACCCGTGTCGACGAGACGTTCTCCCCTGCGGGTCAAACCTTGTCTGCATCAATTCGGGGGTCCTGATGGGGGGGGCTGGGATATTCCAAGACCAAACAAATCCCGCTGTGGAAATGCAGGAGGAGTTCTTGCTACTGAACATGGCCCAATTACACTGCAAAGTGGAAAAGTCCTCACGACAGACAGAGGCTGTCGCCTGACTAAGGCGGTCTCTGAACCGGAAACATACTGTGAGACAACGCTGCCGGCCAATTTTGGGCATAAATACGGTCCGGGAGGACTGGCTGAGGCAGGAGACCCGTCTCCTGTGCTGACTCGCTTCATTTCATTGAAACGGATGATAAACCATCCGTAGCACGATCTGGTTTTGTGTACTATGTAATGCCAACCACAACATCGGTGTGAAATAAATTATTCTGCTACCACGACTTGCCTTTCTAGGCACGCTCCTTCAAAATACCTCCTTCTGCTGACCTATAGGCATGTTTTAGATTAAACAACTTTTTTGCTCTATATAGATTTCTTCTAAATATAATTTGAAAATACTGAAGTGAATGATTATTACATTTGAATGTATCAGAAATAGGGATGATGACAAAACATACTGACTGCATGTAGGAACTGTCCCTAAAATTCAGAGCGCAATTATGAGACTTAGTTAGTATGCTAACATTTGAAAAATGGAAGCTGTTAGGAGGAACAATGCCTCTTTGATTCTCAGTAAAATGCTCCTTAGACTAAAATACACACATACACAAAAATGCACTGAGAAAGTAAGCCCGAATGCACATATATTTGACGATAGGATTTCAACAGTTCTCTGTTGCCTTATTCATCCTGAAAGGAAAAAAAAAAATAATCTAAACCACTACAACAGGAAATCCAAATATTGTTTTTGCCAAATGGAGAAAGCAGGGATTCAGGGAAGTTCCTAACTTTACAAGTTCAGTCCATACTTCCAACCTTATCCAAACAGTAGTATTATACGACTGCGCATGTATAAAGGAATTGTAAAGAACAAAAACAGAGGAACAAAAATCTGATTTCAAATGGAAAAATAAATGCCAAACTACATAAAGTGTCTTGTAATCGCATTTCTACCAGTGTTACCACCTCATGTATTAGTTGTGTCTAAGACCTTGAACTGGTAAAGCAGATTGCTCTTCCCTTACTGAAATGAGTAATGCTGGAAGAAGTGTTTTTATACTGGCTTTAAGTGTTACTAGCATTGCTTCCACAGATTCCTTAACGGCGTCAAAATAGCTAAAGCACCATGGTTCCTATGTATTAAACACATACAAGACAAAAAGGTGGATCATAAATATTAATTTAGGACACAGCTTCCTGAGTTACAGTCTAAGAGAACTGTGTGTAACTCCCACCCACACTAATTCCTGCTGTAATTCTTCTGAGTAGAGAGACCTTAAGAATGAAAGTGGTGCTTTGTCTTTTAAAAGAGGATGCTGAAGATGCTAAGATTTCTGGAGCCTGGGGGGTTGAACGGGAGGGGAAACAAGAACTAGGATAAAATGACAACTATAAAATTGGAACTATACAGTACTAAAAATTCTTCATAAACAGTCCAGTATAACTGATGCAGAACCACTAGCAGCTATTTTACATTCCATTAGATATGATCCAAAGCACAGCGCATCTCGGAAAGAATAAAAAAATAACAACATTAAGAGTGTTCTCATGCGCACAACCTGTCTGTAGCGCCCCAAGCCGGAGGAGCCCTGAGTGGGGACAGCCGGGAGCGATGCCGGGCGGCTCACGCTGCACCACAAACGGTTACAAACGAGAAGCTGCGGTTTCAGAGGAATTACCCGCAGACGTTTTGCAGACTAAGCCGCACAGACCAGCCTGAAAACAATCTGGTCTAATTTTGTTCATCCATTAAGCAGATAAATCTACTTAGTCTTCCCCAGGTCAATGGACAACAGGCTATCTATTACTAGTACCTTCCAGCAAAAGCTGCTGTCAGTGCAATAGGTTTTAGTGGAAAGATTCCTGACATGCACCCATCTAGGCAAATATTGGTAGCATGTTACAATATTCACGTGGCAACTGGGGCAAAATCAATGCCATTAAATGTTAGGTGATTTACAGAGCATTTAAAACCAGTGATTAATACATCATTTAAAGATGAAGTATCAAAACGCCGGATGTGCAGAAATTGCTTAGACTATGTAGCAACCTGAAGTTACAGTTTTTCTAATTTAAAAACAATTTATGAACATCCTATTTTCAAAAAGAATTTAAATCATAGACAACTAGGCTAACAAGTTGTGAAATGACATGAGGGATAACAGTAAACGTAAATATATGAAATCTGTTTCTTTCCTGATTTATGTATGTACACACAAAAAAACCCCCCAGCCATCTGAACACAAGCAAATTATGCTATGCTTAATTCTGGACTACACTCATCCCGACGCAAGCACTCCACTCACACTACTTGCAGGAAGGCAGTAAACTCTGCAAGTGTGCGGGGTGCCAGGATTCACCTGCTCTGCCTCCAATGCACCACCTTCAACATATAATTTTTTTAATTTTATAAACTATAGAAATAAAGTAAGGTAAGTTAAATGAGGCTCTTGCTGAAACAACTAAGTAATGTGATATACTAAAAATATAACTCATCCTGTTTACTTTTACTATATTTGCAAAGTTAAATATAAAACCCATATTTCTATATATGTGAAAAGAAAAGAAAGTATTTGTAAAAGTGGAAGAGAAAGTAAAGGATATTTAACATAAGCTTTCAATTCCCATCTTTCTGAATGCAACCTTCTCAATATATTTTCTCTTCTTTTGATCCAGCACTGATTGGACACACAGATTCTGTTTTATTCACTGCTACCAGTTCTAATAGCTACGGTGAAGCAATTGAAAAAAAAGAAAAAGACTCAAACCACAACTTTCTAACGTGAAGGGCCCCTCCTTAGCACCATCCAAAGAGCCTGAGCAGCCTCTGCAAAATCACACGCGTCCTCCTCCTGCTCCCCCAGCTCACGCACGGCCCGCAAGCCTGGGAAAGCCAAATCGACGGGCGACAGAAGCCCCCTGCCCCTGGTCTCTGAGTCAGGGCGTTTGGGCAAAGCAAGGGCTGCAAAGAAGGAAAACTGAGGCAGAAAGAAGATGATGCAGCAGCGATCTGGAGATGAGCCGTTCTGCCAGAAATGGGTTTCTTTTCCTGAAGGCTCTCTTTATGCGGGAAGTCTCTGTCAAAAGCAATCATCGGTGGAACAAAGTATCAGTCTGCTAAAGGTAAGTGAGGGAATAATCAGCTGAAGGAAATAAAAAATGAAAATAAAACACAAAAATAAAAATACGATGCACAAGGCCGATGGGAGAGAGAAGTATTCTGCCCATTTAACCGCACGGCGCATCGCCAGGAAGGAGACGAACGCCCAAGGTTCGTGCTCCCACTTGCTTAATGGAATAGAAATGAAGAAAAATGTGCCTGAACTCTGAAAAAACATGGGACCTTCACAACTCCTACTAAAAATGGAAACGGGTGGCCAATACTCCCTGGATAAGGGAAGAGAGAAGAGATGTGTAAAGACATCACAGTTATTTTTAGGACTGCAGTGCTTCCAAAAATCACTTCTCTAACAAAAATTTTTGCAAAGGTTCAGGGGATTCAAAACATGCGTTCGAGGTACTCGGGTATTGCTCGTGATCGATTGTAACCTGTTCTAACCACAGGCCTCAGCTTTTAATCTTATCGTCATTTGAATATACTCTTCTAAAACATTGTTTTAAAATACAATTTGCAATCATTTTAATAGTATCACAGAATCACAGAATGATACGGGGTTGGAAGGGACCTCTGGAGATCATCTAGCCCAACCACCTGCCAGAGCAGGTCCCACAGGAACGTGTCCAGGCAGGGTTTGAATGTCTCCAGAGAAGGAGACTCCACCACCTCCCTGGGCAGCCTCTTCCAGGGCTCTGCCACCCTCACAGGAAAGAAGTCCCTCCTCATGTTGAGATGGAACTTCCTATGTTCAAGTTGGCCCTCTTGGCCACAAGGTCACATTGTCGGCTCATGGCCATCCTACTGTCCACCAGGACTCCCAGGTCTTTCTTCTCAGAGCTGCTCTCCAGCAGGTCACCCCCAACCTGAACTGGTGCAGGGGGTTACTCCTCCCCAGGTGCAGCACCCTACACTTGCCCTGGTTGAACTTCATCAGGTTCCTCTCTGCCCAGCTCTCCAGAGAGGAACCTGATGAACTGAATACAGCTATTAGATGCACTTCTCATTAAACCAATGAAAAGTACACTTCTGAAGCAAGGAATCTTTTCCTATTAACCTTCCTCTGACTTCTTCCTGACAGGCAAAAACACGAACTGTTCTTACTGTGAAGACTGATTAGAAGTAACTTATTTGAAAAAACACTCAAACCCAATTAATAAAATTACCAGTCCCTGACTCACTCAGAACACAGTCATGACCTTTCCATCAAGAAAAGTAAACCAAGAAAACTCCCTGCAAGCAGAAGCAACTCCATCGGATCCAGGCATGCGATTAACAAAGGATTGTTCTGCACATGGTCTGGTTGTACTTATCCCAGAACTACAAAATCACACATTTCATCTCAAATTTGAAAGCCATCAGCTTATACTGCATGACGTCATCAAACCCTTTCATGGAGCCACTTGTAGCTTTAGAGTCCACAGCACCTTGCACCAGGAAGCATCACAATGTCGTCACAAGTTGTATGAAAAGAATGTTCCTCCTTTTCACGTTTGCTTTGAAGTTACTGCCTAATTGTTTCAGCACTTTTCTCTTGACAGGAGAAAAGTAATGAAGTATTTCTGTGCAATTAATGGTTTCCCTCCCTCAGCTACCTTCTCCCAAAGTGAAGAATCCTAGCATTCAAAGCAATTACTTTGAACTACTTCAAAACAAGATTTACTTTGTTCTTTCATCATTTCCACACACACCTCAAAGGTTCAAAAGCAGAAAAAAGTAACAAACACCTGATTTCATCCATAATGCTGAAAGCTGAAAATCCACCAGTACCGATAATTTCAGTACAACTGAAAATGAGTGATCATAAAAAGCAAATAGTTAATTATTGAAATTCTCAGGAATTGATTTCTAATAATACAGGATGTCTTAGCCTTAAACACAGATGCTGCCCTGAAAATCCATCCTCTGGATTAAATCCATCCTCTGGATAAAAATCAGTCAACAGTGATCCTTGAGTTTACCCATGCAGAGCAAAAGGAAAATTTAAATTTTTAATATAGTATTTGGATTTTAATGCATAGCCATGCATAATTAACTGTGGTGTGGGTATTCACAACTAATAAAAGCACATCAAATTGCTAAATCCTAATACCCAAGGTCTCAAAAATTACAGAAAAGAAAGATCTATTGGGTGAAATCAAACCTCTCTTGCCATTTTATCAAACACCTTCTCTCGATTTAACCTGTCAACTCTGAGAATTGCACAAGTGAGGTTAGGACCATTGTGGCAGGTAATAGTTTGAAAATTTTCAGCAATATTGTGTGCTCAAAAGCCTAAAAGAACAAAGCTGTGGCAAAAGTAGATTGTACAGTGCAATCCCTGATTTTCTGGGTAGTATTTTGGTCACAACAGAGCCTCCCTGTAGGTTGACTTCTCTTTCATGAGCACCATGTCCACTGTCTGCTCCAAATCTTCTTAAATATTTTACGTTGCACACACCAAGTAGATCTTCACATTTTAAAACCAGCCAGATTAGACCATAAAACACACAACCTCACTGTACGTTGAATGCGCATGATGGGATAAGTGGGCATTTCAAATAATAAAGCATTCATTTCTGCAGTTCCAGACTGCAGAATTCTCTCCCGAATCAATGTTATATTTGTGGCAAATAGTTTCTTTATCCCCAATAAACTTTACTTACTTCAAAAGTACCCCAACTGTAAGATAAAGCATTGCACAAATTCTGATGAAAGTTATTTCTCCCCAACTCCCTCCATCCTTCCCCATTTCCTTTATGCTTACTGAGTACTGAATGAGTACAATGCAATTGCTTTCCTATTATTTAGACAAAAGCAAGACTTATGCATTTGGGGGCAAGCTGAACTTAAACTTTGTAGACTGGAAATTCTGAAGAAGGATTTTTCCTAAAACCATTATTCCAAGCTCTGGATACCCTTCTTTGGTACGTTATTAAAGGTACACTGAAAAATGACTTGAGAGAAACTACTGGGTCCTAACTATGTAACTATTGCTACACCCAACTTCTCTTGTCAGATGTAAATGGTGTTTAACTTATATAAGTTAAACATCTTAACATCATGCTATTGCGCAGCGTGATGGACCTCCACCAAGCGAGTCCCTCTGCTCCCCAGGAGTATACGGCAGGGGTAATACATTAATCCTCACTTACACGTGCTTCCTGTGGAACTCCAGAATCTTTCCTTCAATTCTTTCCTGGTTTGGCAAATACTGGTTTGTTTTAAGGTGTTCTCGATCCTCGGTTTCATCGAAATCCCCTATTTCAGCTATTACAGAAAACAAAACATGTTAGAATAAGAAGAAACAATGGAAAAGGAACAATGACAGAAAATAATTGGTAAGGAATTAGAGACCCCAAAAGCCAGAATGCATTCTCCTTTATGTGCTTCAAATTTGCGCATTATGCTTTGTAGCCAGCTTCACTGTACAAAACACATTTAGCCCAAGCAGGCTTCTGGAGGATTGTAGCAGGATTTTAACATTGTTTGGAAATTTTAGACGTCTTTACAGTCAAAGATGTGAGACTTATAGAAGACACATGAGGTCGTCTAAACATTTCTTCCTCACAGATACCTCATACCAAACCAGCATATTTCAATTTAATTTCTCTAAATATATATGAATTGGTTATGGACAAGCCTACTTGGGAAGAGGGCAAATCAGATTTTAGGAATTGTCTAAAAATAAATACACAACAAAAAGAGAAAGCAGTATTATGTGAGTATAAATCCCCACAGCGCATATATCTTGTGCTTTGCTCTCCTCTTCACGTATTCATGCCTTTCAGAAATGATGCTGTGGATTTAGGAAGAGATTTACAGTAGAAAAAAGCATGAATCAAAAGCGTGGAACAGCTTCTATCTAATAAGACATAAAAAGACATTAAAAGTCTTTGGTTTGAAAAATAAAAGCATGAAACAGGCAGAACACACTGCAGACGTATATACAAGTTGAACAAATAAATTTTTTTAAAAGTTATTTACTTTTTTTGATAATAAAACACGAAGTTACAATATTAAATTAAAATGTCAACGTTTTAAAAAGACACAAGGATATAAGTTATCCTATAAACCTCCCAAAAACTAAGACGTGAAGCTCATTTTCACGGAAGGATGTCAAAAATATAATCGAATTCAAAAGTTAGACAAATGCATGGCAGCAAAGTTCATCAAGAGTCAACCTTTGACTCAGCGGGGCCACGTGCAAAGATTACTGATGGATGCAGCAAAGGAAGTATCACCACGTGCTTGTCCCCTTTCTGAGGGCTTCCCCACAGCATCTGCTATCAACTACCGTCAGGGAAAGGAGCGGACTAAGCGAACAAATAATCTCATCCAAGGCAGCTGTTCTTAAAAAGAACACAGCAATATCCTGTTTAAAATCAAGCCAGCACATGAAACAACAAGAAAAAAAAAATTGACAGGCACTTTTGTAAAATAATTTCGGTTAAAAATAATCCTATTCTTTCGCACTTCTGATATCCTAGTAGGGTGGGAGCAAGCCGGGCAAGGCCAGGCACTGGGATGTGCTCACCAGCTCTGTGCCGCGCTGTGGAGCGCAGAACATCCACTGGAAAACCATCAGCACATTTGACCCCTGTCACTCGCGGATGGCACGCACACAAGAGAGATCTGCTCTTCCAATAAAATCACCGGAACTAGTACTATTATAACTGTATAATTATTATACAGCAGTGCAGAATTATATAGCTAATAACTATTTAGCAGTGCACGCGTGAAGAGGTATCAGTTAACAGCTTTTGTTTCAAGCCAGCAGGGAAGCACAGCCTTGCATTTCTCCGCTCAGGTTACAGACTGGGGAACACACCATCATTTGGCTGCTGCTCGAACCAATTTGGTGTCTGAATCCAAGCAAGTTTTTCAACTTGCTTATCTTACAGGACGTGTTTTGAGGTCCTGAGGCACATACAGACTGAGCAAGCAGCAACATGGAGAGCTTCCAAATCAATTGCTTCCCATTTCCATTGGCACTCCCAGCAAGGAAGAAGGCTGCTGACAACCCGGCCATCCAACTTGTTCTGGCACGTTTCTAGCTTTATTTCAGCCCAGTTTCTATCCACTTATCTCCCCCAGCCCCAGGGAAAGTGAGAAAGGAAGCCAAGGCAGCACGGAGGCAGAGGGAAGCAGCTGTCTGGAAGACGAGCAGTGCTAGAGACTGGTTTGCAGAGCCAGGGAAAACAGAGACCAAGGGAGCTGGTTTCGCACAGTCTCTGTGAAGCCAAAGCTCTCTCGTGCACAAGCACCAGCTGCTCCTCACCACACCTGGCCCTGATAACACCAGTGTTCAAAATCAACGGGTTTACAGAAGAAAATACTGCCAGACAGAAACCGCTTTTAGTTACCAAAAGCTTCTGTATGCTCTTTAACTGGGGTTAGCAATTGCACCACCACCCCGTGTCACCACAGTTGAGATACTCACATTGCAGAAGGTGAGAGACCAGAAGAGCAGCCGTATTGTCACTGCAGGTCAGGCGCTCCTCTGCCAAGTCTCTCTTGATTTGCAACGCAAACAGGTACCTGAGAGAGAGTTACAAGTACCACCTTGACATCTGAAAGAACAGTAAAAGGACTGCGCAGCATTTTGCAAAACCTAATCTCCTAATTCTTCCTCTCTCCAAAGCCAAGGGAACACGGAAGCCTTGCTACCAAGGACGGTCAAATCAAACCAAACAACCTGTGACTAATCCAGCGCAATTTATCAGCACAGGTGAACACGCCAGGACAAGGGAGCAGAAGGAAAACCACACTTTTAACAACTTTGATTTGCCAAGTAACAGCAGCTGTAATTTTTAGTTGGAAAGAAACTTACTGAACACTTCAAGTGATTTTATCTATTAGGACAAGGATGGGAGAACATCACCGATTCCAGTATCTTGTTAGGGAAAATAACGAGCATTTCTCCTAGCACTCAGTTAATTTACTAAGTGGTTGTATTTTCCAGGACTGTAATGTTAGCAGCCTAATAACATAGTAAGAAATTAAATTTCCTTTTCTTATACTGTTGTCCTCATTTAATTAAAGTGTTTTCCATTCAGATGTTAGAGAGGAGCAGATTTCTGTTTAACAGTTTTGTGTAAGTAACAAGCTGCCTGCAAAACACAGAAGGATAGAAGAAAAACCTGACAGCCTTCAAAGTATACTGAGAAGGACCAACTTAGTAACCTAAACCAATTTGAATATATTTTTATTAATGCGATGCTGGCAAGTCTTTTGTCCTTTCCTTTTTACTTGAAAGAAGGTGCAATAAGGACTCCAGTAGAGAGGCAACAACTCATTACTATAAACCTCTGAACTGACAGACTGATCAATGTTCTTTACTGAATTATACCCTGAAAGAGAACAGTAATTATTTTTTTTAAAGAAGAATTATTTTTAAAACATTATGTATCATATTCTTGAGGCAAAAAGATAATAAAAGGTATAAATTTTTAACTTTTTTTTTTTCAAATTTCCAATTACTGTAAGTATGTATTAAAGACTTTTATAAAGTATGCTCTGTTTTCTGCATATATGACTGCACTATCTTGGTTTCTTCATTACACTCACAATGAAGTGTACACATCATTAATAGCATTATGAAATACCTAGATGCTCTAAGCACAGACCAGAATTCCATAATAAATACTCCATAAATAGGCAAAACCACAGTTCCTGCTCCAAAAGCTGTATACCTAATAAAATTCCTAGAAGAAACAGCAATTAACATAAGGAAATTGGAAGGAAATGAAATATTTAGATAGTACTTATCATTACAAGAGACAGTGCCATCATATCATGGGAGTTATCACACCACTTTGCTCAAAAATAAGCCTGAAGGATAATAATGAACCTCTGCGGATCTCTAAAAGGAATTCCATTTTAAAGCAGCAAAACTGGGACAAGCATTAAATGAGCTCTTTAAACACTAAAATCCTGGGTAATGTCTTTGCTAGAGGCACAGCCTTCAAATCACGTTCCCAGGTGCTAGCAAGTCAATAGCTCTGCTTAATTTACCAAAGTTCAGTTAGCAATCGGCAAAAGCGCCCCAAGACAAGCACCGGTGAAAAACGTGTTTGCTGGTTGTAGAATACTTAAAGTGTGGACTTTAGAAGTGTAAATGATAAATAATTTATTAAAATAGGTACTGATTATTTTATATAGGTACTGTTTATAAATATGAGTATTTCCTCTACATCCTGCCTCTTTTGACACCGTGATGTTTGGAAAGCCCTAACCTGCACTGTTTTTTGTTTTGAAAAATATTTTTTCTGATAACATTCATCTGCCAATATGCGTCTGCTAAAACTGTGACACTAATGAAAGGTGCTCTTTTGCTCATTTTCAGTGTAGATTTTGTTTGGAAACAGATGCAATGTCCTCCTACTCTCACCTTTCCTTTACTTCAGTAGGCAATGCAAATCAAATGCTTCAAAAAGTACTTTACCTGGTATATTCCTCCTGCAATTGACCTGGGTCTGGAGGGAAGAACTTTACAGCTAGACGAAGCATTGTAGTCTTTGGTCCTATAAGAGAAGTTAGTTGTGTCACAAAAAATTCTTGTTCTTCATCAGCACATGCATATTATGTTTTCCAACGTGCAGAAAAATACAACGCGTGGGAAGCCCAGACAGCTTGCTGCTTGCCAGC
Organism: Limosa lapponica baueri; assembly: GCA_002844005.1. Classification (NCBI taxonomy): domain Eukaryota; kingdom Metazoa; phylum Chordata; class Aves; order Charadriiformes; family Scolopacidae; genus Limosa; species Limosa lapponica. The sequence continues at coordinate 319,959 of KZ505928.1, forward strand.
TAACTACAGCGGGCCTATGGCATGTAGATTGTCCATAGACTGGCAGCAGAGACACGGCAGGTCACTCCTCTGAAAACTGACTGTACTACTTCCAAGGCAAGTCTGCGGTCTGAATGATGTAAAAATAGTTTTGTGCAACACGAAAGCTATAATACCCCAAAGCAAATCCCTGATCTCATACGAAGGCGTTGTAGATGGCCCACTGAGAGGTTCCCAGAGGGGGAGGAGGGCGGAGATCATCCCACAGGCTCTCCCGACACCCACCAACGGAGTTGTCGGTAAGATGAATCTGGCCAGACCCAGCTGGCTCCCCACGGAGCTAAGTGTGCTTGCAGCCTGCTCCTGGCATGCCCACTAATAGCCACTTCTTCCCATTTTTAACACTGTTCTTGTAAATCTCAATGACAGGGAGAAAACTAATATAATGTTTAAATCTAAACAGAATCCTGAGTAACTATCTGGAATAGTCCACAATGCTCTGTGTAACATTTTACAACAAGAAAACCCAGCTGTGACAGGGCCGACCTACCAGTTTCAGCATCACAACTCAGCCTGCTGAACTGGCTGACCTGATGCCCACAACGCCCTGTTTCACCAGTATTTTCAGAGGAATATTACAGGGTACCACAACTGCTCACCATGCCGTGACCGGGCACCACTGTTCTGCTGTTGTTTTTCACAGAATCCCAGAATGATATGGGGTTGGAAGGGACCTCTGGAGATCATCTAGTCCAACCCCCTGCCAGAGCAGGGCCACCCAGAGCAGGTCCCACAGGAACGTGTCCAGGCAGGGTTTGAATGTCTCCAGAGAAGGAGACTCCACCACCTCCCTGGGCAGCCTCTTCCAGGGCTCTGCCACCCTCACAGGAAAGAAGTTCCTCCTCATGTTTAGGTGGAACTTCCTCTGTTCCAGTTTGTGCTTGTTAACCCTTGTCCTGTCCCTGGGCACCACTGAAAAAAGACTGGCCCCATCCTCCTGACACCCACCCTTTAAGTATTTATAGATATTGATCAGATCCCCCCTCAGCCTTCTCTTCTCCAAACTAAAAAGACCCAAGTCCCTCAGCCTCTCCTCATCAGAGAGATGTTCTTGTCTCCTCATCATCTTTGTAGCCCTTTGAAATACTCAGCCCTTTCCCTGCTCTTAGAACAGTCAAGGCTGAGCATTTTGCAGGCAGGCAGAACACTAGCCAACCTTTGCTTCCAGATGCCTACTGAGCATCCATCTCGCATTTGCAGGCATCCCAGGGACACAAGGAGCAGCCCCATGCCCCACCGCCAGCACCTCTGCTCAGCTGCGACAGACCAAGACCTGTCCCCAGCACGCACCTTCCCACGAGGAGCCTCGAGCACGCAGAGCCGAGAAAGGTAGGACAAACTGCCGAAAGAAAGACCCCCTCGAAAAGGCAAAGGAAGACTTAGGGAGGGAAAAACTGCAACCGCTGTTCTTGCTAGACTCTTCTCCAGGTACAGACCTCGTGACCCAACTGACCCTCAGACAGCCCTGCTTATGCGTAACCCCCAGAGACGCCTTCCAGCCCTGCCGCCCCGGGACTCTGTGTGCTGCTGCTCTTTCAAAGCAAGCTTAGCCAAATTAAAAAAAAAAAATATTCAAATTTATTTGAGCACCTTGGTAAGCCCAAGCCAGCCGGCTTTAATTTATTTTAAGCACCAAGTTCTCTTAAAGCTTGACAAAGGGCGATTTAACCCCATCAGCCCCAAAATACGCTGATTTCTTCTGCCCGGAATACCCAATTCCCATACACCAAACATTCCTCTGCTCCCTCATCCTCTCATTTGTTAATAGGGGAATAACGAACTTTGCTTTCTGCCAGGTAGCTGGGAGAACGAACCCTCCGGCTATCACAGCTGCCAGTAAAGCAGCTGCCAGCCTCCGATCCCAGAATTACCAAAGCTCTGGTCAACAAAAAGCTAAAATCCACATCCTAATTACAGTGTAATATCTAGAAATGAAAGGAGGCTGGAAATAACAACCTATAACCATATACAAAGCTCACATTTGGTGGAAACTAAAACCATACTGAGGATTTTATAGTTCTTGAGACACACCAAGGGAGGAAAATAAAACTTTACATTAAATTTCTGAAAATACTCCGAGCCTTTGGAAGACCTTCACGAGGTTAAGAACAGACCTGCACATTACTCACACCAACCAAGCGGAAAGTATTGCTGCAGAAGCAATTTTGGCAGTGTTCCAAGCATTACTTACATTAAATAATAAAAAATATTAAAAATTAGAAACACAGTGCTGCGTATTTGCTTCTGTAGCACAACTCCTCCCCTTTTGTTTTTTTAATCTCACCTTTTGTCTATGAATAAGTCTCATTCTAATTAGGAAAAGAAACACTGGGCCACTCTAAACCAAGATGCAGAATTTATTATAAGAAACCAAATCTGAGCAAAACCAAGAACAACAACAATGAAAATGAAGTCAGGAAAAATTACCCATGTGGGTATGGTGAACACAACACTATACAAAACTGGCAACACCTCAGAGAAGGCACCCAAATGCCAACCTGATATTTTGCGCCTGTTAGGAAGGCGAAAATTTGGATCTAAATTCCTTGGTTTCTGCAGAGGTTCGGCAGTAAAACTGACTGCATTCAGTTGAAAATAATCAAAAATAAAATCCTTATCATGCAACACAAAATTCTATCTATCTCTGAATAGGTCATTAGCCAAGACTAATTCAGAGTAAACGGTAATAATCTAGATCTTTTATTTTTAGAGAGTGTGTCAAAGACTCAGAGCTGTGTGCCTACAATCACATAGTAATTCACCACCAACATAAACTAACAGGTTTGAGCTGTATTACCTTGAAGCCCATGGTAACATCTAACACTCCCCTGCTGCTGGACTAAAAGTTACAAGGTGCACTCCAAAATCATTAAATTCTAAAAAAAACCAACCAAACAAAAAAATCCAACCAAAAAAAAAACCAACAAAAATTAACCTCAGTGAAACTTGTTGATGTGAGAATATAGGAAAAGATCATCCATCCATACCAAGTTGAGGCACTTCTTAACAGCACGAGCAAACTCACCAAATCTCATTCTTAGAGAATCTCGCTTTCCCTTGGGAGCCCGCAGGCATGCAGCAGGGAGTGGGCAGGCAGAGGGGCACCGGGGAATGACAGCCCCACGTGCCTGGGGAGCATGGAGGCTGAAGCCACTGCAGATGTGGCCATCCTGGCACAGCTGTACTGTCAGATGTCAACCTCCTTTCATTATTGCAGCTTGCAATTCTAGTGCAATTCTATTCTATTCCCTTACTTCTGAAATGTCCGCATTACCAAGTAATTAGAATTGGTGAGTTCTTATTTTCTGGCAGTCAGTTTGAGGCAGAAAAGTAACTAAAAACTACCTCCTAGTACTGATTTTCAACATTTTTCAATTAAGATTTTGGAAGGAGTAGGAAGCCACCACACCCTTCTCATCTTGTTCTTCCACAAAGTCTTTACAATCAGAAAAAGAAATTAAGCAACAGCTTAATGCTGTTTAAGGGAAAAAAAAAGTTTGATCTAATCTTTCAATGTCAGAACTAGCATACAGTACTCTTCAATTATTTTTAGCCTTTAGACTGCATCGCACATTACTTTTTAGAGTAGCATAAAGCAAAGACAGCATTGATATTGCGGTATCATCCTGGCAAAAGAGCAGAAACAAATTCCACAATCGAAGCCGCAGCCACCCACCAAGTGGGAGATCCCTACCTCCGCTCTCGGCGAGGCTGCTCCTCAGCACATTGAGAGAGGTTTTGAGAATGAGGGAATGAGGAATACCTACCCCGCTGAAATTCCCAGCCTGTCAGCAAGGCTTTCTGCAGCCCTTCCGAAAGGTGTATTAGCTCTCAGACAGGATCTCCCAACTGCAGATGCTACCTCCTCCCGTGCAACAAGCCAGAATATTCCTTTTTCTTTCCACCATAAGACAACACAACTTACAAAAGCTCACAGACAGCCAATGTCATGTTTCACTTACAAGTAACACCAGCTGACCCAATCTATCTAGACATGTATCACAGAGAAAGAATCATACCTTCAGTAAGTTTCCATTCCATCCACCACACACTACATATTTTAATATCAGGTTTTATTAGGTTTGCACGCCCAAACAGGAACCACTATCACCCCTACCAAGTACAATTTTCAGGGAAGCATAACCAGTAAATCAAGTAGTAATTGTGAAAGCAACCCACATAAAGCAGATGCAAATTAAGGAAAACTTCCTTTTTTAAAAGTACTTACTCCGTACTTGTTTAATAACAGGTTTCATGGGTTCCAGCCAAATCTGAAATGAAAGAAAAAAAATTACAAACTGACATTCATAACTGAATACAATATGAAAACATCAAGAGTAAATTAAAATAGAGCAGTAATTGGTGAGTACGTATTTCTTCCTCACCGCAGCAATGCAGCAATTCCTTTGCTTTACAAAAGTGTACTTATCTCTCTGAATTGTCATTTATCATGCATCGACAGAAAACGCACTGTTCCGTGCTTAAAGCTGATCTGGACAGAAGAGGAGCCAGGTCAGCACAAGCACACCACCGCTCCAAGAAGACAGAAATCATGCCGACACACACAACCGTACACCGGAGACAGGCTACAGAATTACAGAAGGTCTGGAGAAGATGACAAGTTCCAGCTTTTTTTCCCTTCCATGCTTTGTCCATCTCTCTTACCTACCTATTTATGGATTTTTACTCGACATTAATTTCCCACAAATTTTTCTCTTGACAAGCACATTTTTAAAGGAAGTCTACCGTTGTTCTAGTACCCACAAAATTAACGAAAAGTATTCTGGATGCTCTACCTTTTTTTTTTTTTTTTTTTCCCCCCTACCCCTCCAAACAAAAAACTGTAGCAA